>OX411771.1:50008137-50350774 GCA_948252455.1 Acleris cristana
GGGTTACAAGGTTTTCTCAGCAACTACAAATGCTGTCAACTTGAAATTTGGCATAGTTGTACAACTTACTTGCCCGCATCGGTTTTTAGTAAAAAAAGGTACATATATATATTTTTTTAATAATAGAAAAGGGGTCTAGAATGGGGGGTTGAAAAATTAAAGTGGTTTGATAATAGCAAATGGGGTGTCATATGAAAGTTCTTAATCTGCATATTTCACACCTATTTTTTGTTTAATTTTCTGTGATGTAACTTTAAGATTTATAGTCAGAAATGTACAAAAATGACCGCCCCTCGCCCTTATCTCCAAAGCTTATTACTCAAACAAACTGAAAAAAGCCTCATGTATAGATAATTAATTATGTTTTATGGGAAAAATAAAATGAAGTGTTTATTATTTACAATTTTTGAGAAATAACAAAAAAAACTTAGAAAATGTGTGTTAAAATTTAGGCTAGTCAAAATGGACCCTATTGCATTGAAAATAAAGTTCATAACAAAATTAGTATTTTCTTTGCGAATTTTCCACTTTGGATTTTCCCCACTTGCGTTGCGTGTATCTCAATTCAAAATAAATTTCACTAAGTTGATGGAGCTATTTCTGGGTGCTATGGCCCTTTGGGCCGTCTGGAAAACGAAAATAACCTAAGCAATTTCTCCGCGCCGCCGCGGTCGTGAACAGACGTGTGTGCGTGCGCAGTGCGCTATAGTAATGGCTCCGTCATCGTCAAAGACGTTGAAGTGCGCGAGTTGCAACCTGTGTGTGTCGGAACTGTTAACGTATGTGCAAAATAAGTCGGGTCTAATGGACAATGAAAGCATGAAGCCTATTTGTTTATCTGCCTTTAACGAGGCAGAAATAAGTGAAGCAAAAACATTGTTATTTGATGCCTTTAATGACAAAGGCAAGAAGAAAATATTGAGAAGAAACGAAGGAAAAACGCAAAGGGACCTGGAAGACATAATGTTAGTGTTCAAAGAGGTAGATCGTGAGTTGCTTCCGACCTTTGTAGCAAGAGGTCTAAATAAGTTGCCGGCGGTTACTTTTGACTTTTTGGACGCGTCATCATTGCTAAAAGACTAAGAATATCTATGCCAAAAGTACAATTGGAGGAGTTACAAAGTAAATGCCAGTATGATAAATATGCATCATTAGTGCGCAGGGAATTAAATGTCAATACTAAGAGAGGCGGGGGTGTGCAAAATAGTGGCCCGATTGGTTTCTTATCGCTAGCCGACGGGTCACCGCTTGCGCAGCGGGGCAATGACCGTGGAGAATTGAAGTTAGTAGCCCAAAGTCAGGCGGCCGCGCAGATTAGCTGGCCGACTAGGGATGCGCCGTCAGTGTCGCGCGAAGGTGACGAGTTGCAGCTATCTCACGCGAACGCATCGCCGTGCAGGATTGTAGAGGAACCTGTTCTATTGCACAGATCACTGGGGATGTCGGATGTATCAACAGGGGACAAGGTTGAATTTCGGGCGCAGCAAATGGAAGTGAGCGAGAATAGTGATAAGAATGTTGAACAGCTGGTATCGGCGAATAAAAACATGTGTCGATCTCAAACTTTTGCGGATATAGTGAACAACGGGGATAAGTGGAAACAGCCTAAAGCGGATGAAAAATGGGATACTGTAACTAAAAAGAAAGCTAGAAATAGGTACATCGGGTGTAAGGGCAATGCGGAAACGAGCTCTAATATTGAATTTAAGGTGGCGGAGGAAAAGGTGCTGCTGTTTATCTATAATGTGCACAAAGATGTTTCTGATAGCGACATAAAGGAATATATCTATCAAAAAACTAAAGAAAATATGTCTTTAGTTAAGGTACGTATGCGTAGGAATAAAGACTACCACTCATATAAGATGTATGTGCCAAGGGATAAGCTGAATATATTTTTGGATGAAACGTTATGGCCAAAGGGGGTCTACTTCAGGCGCTTTATATCAGTAAGGGAAAGGCTAGAAATGCAGTCTAATGAAAAATGTGAGAGTGGAAAAAAGACCGGTCATTCAAAATGAATAGTAATTTAAGTAAGTTAATAAGTTTCAATTGCAAATCCCTTAAGAGATCGTTGGAGGGAGTGGGAAAGTTGTGTGAAGAAGCGGATGTTCTTTTATTACAAGAGACATGGTTATTAGGGCACGATTTGGCAATGCTAGGGAGCGTACACAAGGACTTCGCATACACAGGGACTTCGGCGGTGGACACCGGTGCGGGTCTACTGACGGGACGTCCGCACGGAGGAGTTGCGATATTATGGAGAAAATCTGTATTTTCTAACGTGTCTGTTGTGAAGTGCGGAAGTGTGCGGTTAGCAGCGATTAGGTTAAACATGCCAAACTCAGCAGCACTTATATTTAGCGTTTATATGCCGGTGAATGCGCCTGAGAACTTACCGTCTTTTACCGAATGTATGGGTGAAATAAGTGCTATAAGTGAGGACAACTCAGACGTGGAGGTGATTTACATCCTAGGTGACTTTAATGCGCATCCTAATGAGCTGTTTTGCAGCGAGATGTTACAGTTTTGTGCAACGCAAGAATGGTGTTGTGTGGATCTAGATGTGTTAGGCGCCAACTCTGGGACATATACCTTCACCAGTGAAACGCATGGGTGTAACAGGTGGTTGGATCACTGCATTGTCACAAAAGCAGCGCGGGAAATAGTACGCAATGTCAAAATAAAATACGACGTGTATTGGTCCGATCACCTGCCGCTCGTAATAGAATGTGACCTAAATAAAATTCAAAGTAAATGCGCTTCTGTTGTACCGCTTCATGCGGGCGTTAGGGGGGGGGGGGGGGGGGGGGAAGGAACGCCTCTCAAGTAGAACTGTACCACTCTATTTGCCATAGTGAGCTAAAATTGCTTGACTTTCCAGCCAAACTAACGTCGTGTGCGGATAAATTATGTAGCGATCCTAAGCATAAAACAGTATTAGATAATATGTATAGTTATATAATCAATACGTTAACGGATGCGGCTAGAAGGTCAAGTAAGGCGGGGAGGATAAATCGAGGTGGGCATGTTACAGGCTGGAATAAATATCTGTGCCTCCTGTGACAAGTGATACAACTCGAGTTGTAGCGATTTTCGTGTTCTTTCATGAATCAACTTGAAAAAAATTACGCATCTTTTGCTCCAACTCCCATGTTCCTAGGCCTTCTAGTTCCCAAGATAGTTTTGTGTAAAATGATACAATTGACCATTTTTTTTCCATTTTTCAGTGTTTAATGCTACTTCTCTAGTTAAAACACTCCAAAAAAATAAAAAGTATTATTTGTTTTCATGCCTACTGATATATCTAAGAATGTATTACTAATCACGGTTTTTACACCTTGAAAAATTTCATGTCTTTTGATATAACTTGAGTTGTATCATTTATCACCAGAGTTTTGCGTATTTCGAAAGTTACAACTAGAGTTAGACCAAGAATTTTACCTGTGTTTGTTTCTTTTGGTTTGTGTTAAGTGATACAACTCGATTTATATCAAATGTCACCAAATATTTCTTAATCTTTGCAAATTTTTCTTATGGCACAAGTCAGTTGTATCAAAAATTTGAGAATATCACGAACATTTAGAACCTGTAAAGTTTGGTGCATAGTGATACAATTACTATCCAAACAAATTTATTGATGAATTATGAAAGGTTTAAAACAACTTTTAAATAACTTAACTTATTATCGTCATCAACAATGGCGCTTCGTTTAGCATTTTTTATGATAATTGATAAATTATCAGAACTGTTTTAGTAACTATACTAACTATTAAAATTTGTATTTGTAAACATTTAAATTTAACAGTAAAATTCAAAATTATTAACACCAATCGAAATAAGGAAAATTACTTTGGTGACAAGTAATTTGTTAGCAGAAAAAACAAGGAAAGTACCTATGCAAGAAAATTTACCCATTGTTCATTTTTGTCATTATCATTTTAAACTTGTAGAAAAACATATGTATGCAATGGTACATCATTAGCTCTTAAGGTACTCGTACCTGTTATTAGAGCGAACACATTACTACTAATATTATTATTATTATTATCAGCCCATAATGTCCCTCTGCTGGGCAAAGGCCTCTCACCCCCTCTTCCACTCTATCCGATCTTGACCGGTTTCCCTCCAGTTCTTGTCCCATGATTCCAACTCATCACGCGGCCCCGCTTTCTCTTAGCATTTTCCAGGAGCCAGTCTGTGGCTCGCCTGGCCCAGCAATAAGGATGCATTCGAGCAACGTGGCCGTACTAATATTATACCTATTTTTAAAGATTTTACTAACATATTATGGATTGCATTATCTGAAATAAATGATTTATTATGTAATTATTTTATAAATTTTCTGTAAATTAGGTTTTTTGCAATAAATATTCAAATATAAAAGTAAAATAACAATACTAATACAAAAAATAAACAAATAAAAACCTAACCTACGAGTGCCACCGGCAGCGGGGCAGGGCTCAAGCGTGCCGCTGTGCCGTGTCGAGGAGAACTGCCTTCTGTATCTGACCCTTGATCCAGCCATCTAGCGAGAGTCTCTTGGGGTGTTGGTCGAGACTCTTCGCTATAAGACCGTTTGCCGAAACAATTATCAGGGCAATGATCGTTGAGTCAACATCCCGCATGGCGGTCACCTCGTGAGGCAAGTCAAGGTACTTGCTGAGCTTGTCCTTCTTGGCCTTCACGAGGTTCTCGTCATGCGGGATGGTGACATTTGCGAGCACTGCCTGGCGTTGAGATCGATCTTTCAACACTATATCAGGATTATTGGCGACAATAGTCCTGTCCGTTATGATCCCAATAGAGCGTAGCACGACCATTTTTGAGAACTGGCGCCGGTGTGTTCTTGTAGTACGGCACTTCAGACTCAACAAGACCATTTGAAGAGAGATTGAAGAGCAAGTTGCTGATGGATGATCCTGGCCACGATGTCATGTCTGCGCAAGTACTCGCCGTTGGACAAATGTGAACAACCGGAAATTATAATTAAGTCTGAGGGACTCGCCGGGGTAACGGCACGCTCGACAAATGTCGACCGTGCCATCTTTCCGAATATATTTCCGGTAATTGTTGATCATTATGACCTCGTCAGCAATACCAAACCGCAGCCAATTCACGGATGCTTAAAAATCTACGTCGGGCCTTGTTAGGGCCCGGTAGAAGCGTGTGTGTAGTTCCTTGCTCTTCAATACGTTCTTGCGATCTTCAGTGCTCAACACCATTTGGTCTGCGCCAGTTCTCGTTTGTTAAGGAGAGGCATGAGGCCCCTGTCTACTGCAACCACATGATGATGATCCTCTCGGTTGTGGAGATTTTTAGCATTTAAAATGTCTTGACCTCCACATTTCCTCGGGATGTACAATCTCATGAAAAATGAGCGTGGGTGCAACATGCAATGTGATTTACATATAGATGGACCCTCCTATCCAGGGCGTCCAGCTCAATCTGAGTCCATCTTAGTATGCCAAGGCGTATGTGAGCAGCGGCATCACCCAGCCATTGAAGGCCTTATTGCCACCCGACAAAAGACTGTTAAGTTAAGAACTTTTGTCAAGTTTTTGCCGCTTGAGGCGCTCCTTCACTGAATGCTTGACATCGCCGTTCATAATACCCAAAGACTGTGACATACCAAAATATTTGTAGAATTCAACATGAAACTACGGCGCCTGCCTGGCCAATGCTTATTGCTTTAGTTGAAATGGCAGGCGATGACTCGCCAACTCAATGGAGTGGGCCTCCCAAAATAGCCACATATATAGATAGCAGCAGGGAGGCAACAGTTCCAGAGGGGCTAAGGGTGGAGTGTGTAAGTGCTTCTGGACTTTAAACGGTGCCCACTCATCACGAGCACATAGCTCATGCGACTCCACTCTGACCGGCCAATACAGGCAAGCCAGAGGTGAGGGTTTGTTCCTCGTCATTGAATACTGCAGCAGGCCGGTGAAGGCAAGCGTGAGGTGAGGAAAAGGACCTAACCTCGGGAGCACTCAGGTCCGTGGTGTCGCAATTTACCAGCAGCTCGCCAGTAGCTGCCCTGCGGCCTTAATTATTAATCAGGATGGTCCTTAGCTAGGTTTTAGGGTTGCGCTGTTAAAAGATTTTAGCTTTGAAAGTTGCAGTTTCCATTTTATCGGGGAGTTTTATAGTTAATTATTGATTTATTTATTTATTGATACAAAATCACAATATATTATAACAAATTTTAAACCTTATTATGTTTATACATCACCGGACAATAACGGATTTCCATTTTTATAATTGTAACTGTCAAATAATACACCAAACATTACATTCACTCAGTAAATGAAAAATAAAAAATAAGGGACAAAAAAGAACGTGAAATAATTAATATGTAGTTATCATGATTGCAATTGTTCGTTTTAATCAATTACTTGTATTATTTGACACAAATTTTTTCGTAATCAGACCTAAGAATAACTCAATATATAACATTACTCACGGTTTAAATAACCATTTTTGTTTGTGATAAATGATACAACTCACCAAAATCCTTTATATTAAGTCCGTTCGTCTTATGAAATGTTACTTATTTAATTCCCTACAACCTATGTATAAAAGTTAAAATTCTAACTCTAGCAATAATAGAAAAAAGTAGCTTTTAAAAAAAAGTTGTATCAGTCATCACCAGAGCTTCTTGATGATTTTTTTTTTGTGTTAAGTAATACAATTCGAGTTGTATCATCTTACACGAGTACATGGAGCTAAATCTGAAATGTAAAATGATACATTAAGCACGTTTCTTCGAATATCTCAAAATCTATAACTAGTATAGCTCATGCAATTTATGATGGCGAGTGGGCTTTACTTGTGGTAAACACATATCTGTATACGTGTCAAAGTGT
This sequence comes from Acleris cristana, assembly GCA_948252455.1. Classification (NCBI taxonomy): domain Eukaryota; kingdom Metazoa; phylum Arthropoda; class Insecta; order Lepidoptera; family Tortricidae; genus Acleris; species Acleris cristana. The sequence goes on from OX411771.1 coordinate 50,015,001, forward strand.
GCGTGACAGCGAGAGCGGGTATGGTAAGCATAAAACATAAAGAGAAGTATTGGACACATTACACTTATTATACTGTCGCAAACCCTCTAGCAAATAATGATAAGAAATAATGCAATTAAGTATTTTAAACCGACTTCAAAAAAGGAGGACTCCATCAATTATGGTCCGATTTCAAAAATTCTTTTTTTGTTTTGTTTGACTGAGTTTACTTTAAACGTTGAATTGAATTCCCTTAACAAAATTAAGTGACGGGTCTACCCCTTTGTCGGAATAGCCCCGCTTGACCTTAAATATTATAAAACAACAAACTACTTCTTTATGTTCTTGATGTGATATGCGAACTACTTAGTCATACTACATGTAGTAGCGACACTAGCGACCTTCTTGGTTGCATCTTCTACGAAATTGATGTACCTAACTCTATCTTGTCGCGAAGATGACATTTCAAATGTCTCCGTATTTTCTGTCTTAAAATTACGTACAATTTTATGTTACTTAAAATTAAAACCTATCTGTAGGTTTGTCTTTATTTTAGAGGGCTTATTATTGCGGTGTTTCTTGGGTGACTAAACGTGGATCAAACATCTGTCACTCTCACACTTATATGTATGTACTTGTCAGAAAGTGTCGAATGTTTTATTACCGTTTTGTCAAGCGATAAACACGGATAGGCCCACAGTTCTAAATAAATTTACTATTTTTATTTTAGGATACTTCAAAATAAAAATCCGTTATACCTCGCTATGAATAACTTTGCGTTTTTTCCGGATATTGGACATGCTGACGGTAGTTCGTGGCAGTAAGCGTCGTGGAAACAATATGCACAAGTAACTCGAGCGACGGCGCGCTCGCGACTGATCGCTCCGTCAGACACGCACACTACCGCAATGTGCATGTACACGTTCAACCACTAATAAAGCCCACTCGCCATCGTGAATTGCATGAGCTATATCAATATTTTTGTCAAAGCAGTTAATAAAGTGATATTATATGTTATAAAAATCGATAGCAATGTTTAAAGAAAAGTAACCATTCAAGAGCGGTATTTTTTTTAAACTTGTTTTCGCTCTCCTGTAAAATCGTGTTTTTCGAGTTGTATCACTTGTCACAGGAGGCACAGATATGTGGCGGACGCTCACAGGGATGCCAGAGAGATTTTTTTGGTATGGGTGTCAGCAAATAAGCCTAAGCAGGGCCCAATTTATCTGGAGATGTGTGAAACCAGAAAGCTTTTTAAGTCCAAGCTAAAATGGAGTCAGGACAGACAGGAACAAATAAAAAGTGATATCCTTGCCTTTAACCGGGCAGCTAAGGACTTAAAGCTTTCTGGAAAAACACAAATAAAAGGAACTTTAAGGCGAGTGTCCCTGTGAGCGTGGGGGGTGAGTGTGACAGGAAAACAATTGCTAATAATTTTAGTAGAGTGTTTGCGGTGAGTCCACTAATCAAACCGACACGGGATGGGGTGTGCCATGCTGGGACTGTTATGGGCGAAAGTTTTCTGAGATTTACCACTAAAGAAGTTGATCAAGTTCTTAAATCCATGCAGAGGGGTAAATCGCCGGGGCATGACGGTCTCAGTATTGAGCACCTCAAACATGCGGGTACACACTTGCCGCGCATTCTGGCGATGTTCTACACACTTTGCCTCAGACATGCTACCTTCCACGGCAGCTCACAAGTACAGTGGTAATTCCACTGGTTAAGAATAAAACGGGTAATCTATCGGACATAGGGAACTATAGGCCCATTTCACTAGCAACGGTATTAGCGAAAGTGCTTGACAGTTTGCTTAATGCACAACTTTGCAAACATATCAAACTGCACGACGCGCAATTTGGCTTTAGACGGAGAGTGCAATCTTGTGCCTTAATGCCCGGTTCCTATATCCAAGAAACGAATCGTTTTCCTTATGTCTCGTTAAAATTTGACACATTTTGTACGTAGCAAATGTCAAATTTTAACGAGACGTAAGGAAAACGATTCGTTTCTTGAATATAGGAACCGGGCATAAGCAAGCTGTCAGGTACTACAGGGACAGAAACACGCCTATTTATGCGTGTTTTCTGGACTTGTCAAAAGCGTTTGACATGGTTGTTTACGATATTCTGTGGAATAATTTGGAAAGAACCGGTATACCAAGTACTAAAATATTGGTACAACAACCAGGTCAACCGGGTGAGATGGGCTGGGGAGGAGTCAGAGGAGTATGGACTACAGTGTGGGGTAAGACAGGGTGGGCTATCATCCCCAATCCTGTTTAACCTTGATGTTAACGAGTTGATTGAGGGTCTCAGCAGTGAGCATGTCGGCTGTCATATAGGTGAAGCGTGCTTCAATAACATAAGTTATGCGGACGACATGGTCCTGCTGGGACCGTCGATCGATTCGGTAAAGCAACTTGTTAAGCTGTGTGAGGGGTACGCTCAACGGCATGGTCTTAAATATAATGCTACCAAGAGCGAAGTGCTCATATTTCAGGCACGAAAATATAACAGCACCACTCTGCCTAGGATCATGCTGGGGGACGTACTCCTTAAAATAGTGGACAAGGTTAAGTATTTAGGTCATACACTAAATGTTAACCTAAATGATGACATGGACATTGAGAGGGAGAGGAGAGCGATGGCAGTGCGAGGTAATATGATCGCCCGCAGGTTTGTACGCTGTAATGAGCAAGTCAAGTTGACGCTTTTTAAAGCATACTGCCAAACGTTTTATACGTGCAGCCTGTGGGCGTCATTTTTGCAAAGGGCTGTAACAATGCAGTTATTACGCTCCTTACCTGTGTGCGTTTTATTGACAAACTAGCCTTAATATCACATCATTTTCACTTAAATTCACTATAATACTGCAGATCTTATATTTGTTGTTTACTAACAACTGATAACTGTCAAACAGACAGCCATAGATTCAAATTCAAAAAATTCAAAAATTCAAAATTATTTTATTTAACCAACAAAACTTAATAATAAAATAATACAGTGGTGCATACACACAGTTAAACAGATAAAAGTTACAATCGTGCATCAGTAAGTATAAATATCATAAGTAAGTTGGTAATGTTTTGTATGCTAAGATTGACAGCGGTCCCCACACTAGGTTACACCTGTATCGTGGGGGCCAGAAACAACGAGTTAACATAACGTTGGACGTATTACAAGCATTCCCGATTTACCTTACCCTAGTGAAAAACAAAGCAAAAGTAAGAATTATACACGTGATAAAGTTTACAAAGAATACGAAAAAAAAGAGAGAAGGGAAAGGGTTAATTATTTAATAATTGACAAGATCCTCTCCGTTTCTGCGTAATCCAAGGTCAATAGCCAGTTTTCAACCTTAATTTTAGCTCGCAATACAGAGCATTTTTGGAACTGGACCTCTTTAATAATTAACCAAGAAGTGGTCATAAATCGACGTTTGTCATATGTTAGCGGCAGTAAGCCGACAGATGGCGTTACTAGTCATTCTTTATTAGCTTCACTAATGTTTATATATTTTAATAATTAACAGTCTACTTTAATCTAAATAATCTTCTAATAATTAATTCATTGTAATTGTAAATAAATATCGTATTTAATTATTTTCATACAGCGCATGAGGAAATAATTGAGGGTATGTTGGTGTCTCACGTACACGACTCCAGTTATTTTCCACTCGTGACGCGAGTTGCTATATAGCATTTCTTTGTTCGCCCTACTCATATTCGAAATTAACAGTAAGGGGTGAAAGCTTATATATAGGCCACGCACCCTTCATTCGGCCTCTTTGCCGCCTCAACTACTTACTACTTTGGAACAACTTGACGTGTTAACGTAATAGGTACTAAATACCTAAGTTCTTATTATATTCGGTGCATTTCCCCAAATCGGGGTCCACCGCTAGGAGCATTCCACGGCTTGGAGCATTCCACGGCTTGGAGCATTCCACCGCTAGAAGTATTTCACCGCACCGCTAGGAGCACTGCACCGCTAGGAGCACTACCGCTGGGACAACACTTCTTGCGTCTTGGGATCGGGCTCTAAACCCTGTCCACTTCTCTTCTTGGCCGGAGCGGCCTCTAACCACGGTGACCAGGATCGTCGAGTGGGTTCCGGTGCTACACACCGGGTGCTGCCCCCGACGCCAGGATCCTGTCATCGCACACCGTCGGGCTGCCGTCGGTTTCTTCACCGCCGCTCCGCGTCACCTACTGCGAGGGAAGTGCTAGCTCGCTTCGCAGAACCAGACCACACCCTACGAACCTACCTACCCTATTCTGATCACACTACCGGCGTTCTTTTAAAATAAACTATTTAAACTTCTCCTGAGTTTTTTACTTGGCACCCGGTAGGACGTGACAGGGCATATAGCACATTGCGTGTGCAATACAATAACATCCTTAGAATGCTGCTGGAGCTACCGAGGCACTGCAGCGCATCCGGCATGTTCGCTGAGGCGCGGACGGATGACTTCTTTGCCATTAGGCGTAAAAGAATAGCCTCATTACTTAAACGAGTGCGCGGTAGTGACAACAGCATGCTGAGGATGTTGGCAGAGCGTTTCGACTGCCCGCTCACAAAATACTGGGTCGATGTTGTTATTGGGAGGGCAAAGTAGTGCCCTACTTGGCCCTCCCAATAACAACATCGATCACAATGCGATGCTTGTCCCTTCTATTAATAAAGTTGTTCTTTTTTGTTTCTTTACTTTTTGTGTTGTCTTGTATTACTAACATACTCTTTAAGTTTATAGTGTACCTAAATTTAAATATGGATTGTGAGGTCCGAAATAAATCATTTTTATTTAAACCTATCTACCTATCTACCTATTTCGACTTAATTACAATGGGAATTTTTGTGAGTGTGGAAAATCCTAAATGGAAAATATGCGATTGTTAAAAATGACTGGAAAGTTTGCTACGCGGAATTAATCAGATTGAGGAACCGATCTAACTATCCAACGATATATTTTTTAATTCATAATCTGATTGATAATTGATACTCCACTAACACCCAAAAATGTAGGTATTTGTGACATACGTTATAGATGGACATGATGGAATTGTAAGGTTTCTCTTTTCACTATAATTAAAACTGTAAAGCCCAAGCTAAGTTAATAATACGAGTTTGGCTGTCCAAATATTGTCTTAAATATGTATTCAAACTCTCGTTATTACGCAATTAATACAATGTTTTGAAGCAACAATTTGACACCGTTAGTTTCAATCACAACGTTTTAGTTTTAGTGAAAACCGCATCAACATTGGTTCAGTGGTTTTCAACTGATGCGAGGAGAAACAAAATTAAACAGACAAACAGACAAGCAGACAAACAGACAAACAGACAAACAGACAAACAGACACCAACTCTAAAAATTGTAGAAACGTGTTCTGCTGCTCATCCTGAGGACCCCTATAGTATTTTTAAGTTCATATATTGAATGTACTTTAATGTTCATATTTTGATTATTACAACGCACTCCAGGCAAAAGTACACCGCCAAAAATGACAACAAATAATTCAGCTGTGCATTCTACTGTAACCATAAATATAGAAACTGATCGGAAAAAATTGGTTGCCTGTAAAGTCGATATACGGGCGAAAGTTTTACGTGACAACGACTTTGAGTGGTAAAATAATTTTAATGTGAATATTCAATCGTATAGTAGGAAGAAGGATGAAATAATAGTAACAAATTAAAACATTTATTTATACAAAGAATTATATTTAAAACATTAATTTAAATTAATTAAATTCATTTTTTATTTCAAATTTTTGCATAAATTGAACTTTGTTGAAACAGTTATTAATATAAATAACAAATTCAAAAATTCACAAAATTGGTTTATGTTAAATCAATCAGTTGTTATAAGTTATTAATAAATTTAACTTGTTTTACATTGTTATAAATATAAAAACTAAATTTAAAAGTTAGAACATTTATTTAAATCACATTAATTGTTAATATCAATCGATTTTAATTCAAAGTGTATTTTCTAAAAGGAGAAAACAAATTCACATTTGATCTTTGAATTTGTAAATCGCGCGCTTACTACCTTACGCAGTGATTGGTCGTCTCGGTTTGACTTTTTATGTCTGTCTCTCTCGCTCTTAGGCGGGCTAACCATGCCCGAGTGGAAGGGACGCGTGCCTCTCACTCGCTCTCATTGTGAGCGCATAACGTGAGCGGAGCGTAACGCAGTTTCTTGAAGTGTCACCCGGCAAACCAATTTATAAGACGTTGTCACGTCAATAAAAGAATAAGAAAGTGAGATAAATAAACTTAATAACTTAATAACTTTATAACATACAAGAAACATGTAAAAAAGATTATAAAAAAGAAGTAAAAAGTAGAGGAATACATACAAACTTAGAGTACTTAATCTAAAATTAACACCGAAAAGGTTGCCACTCAGCATGATGTCAGGCTTATTTGCCTTGACGATGGTTTTCAGGGCCACCAGATTGAGGAGAGAGGAGAGCGCTTCTAAACCATCTCACTACTATTTATTAAATTAAAAGTAATACTTAACCTAAGTTATTAATAATTGTTTTTTCCAGATTTCTGTATTATTGCGTATATTTGTGTGTGCGTGCGTGCGTGCGTGCGTGCGTGTGTATGGGTGTGGGTGTGTGTATGTGTGTGTATGTGTGTGTGTCTGTGTGTGTGTGTGTGTGTGCGTGCGCGCGTGTGAGTGTGTATGTTTACCTTATTTTTAAATAGTAAAATAATAGTTTGTAGGACAAAAAAAATACACATGTTATGAATGTAGGACGTCTGCTAAGTGTTTATTTTTTAAGTTTCTAACGTTATTAGACTTTCTAATTGGTGGTGGCAGATTATTCCAACATTTCGTGGCAGCATATCGAAAGCTGCCTCGAAAAGCAGTCGTCCTGTGCTGGGTATTATAATGCTAAAGATTAGAGCAGCTAGATGTAAGTTTCGTCGATTTGCCATATTTAACATCTTGTTAATATGGAGTTATATGTGATCTACGGGGCACACCAAACCAAAATCGAACACAAGCATTTAGAATGCGTTGCATTAATCTACTGGTACGCCCTAGTAAACAACCTCCAAAAACAGAATCAGCATAGTTGAGTTTTGACAATATCAGTGACACACAGTTTGATACGTAAATCAACACTAATAAAGTCACATACATGATATATTATTTTTAGCCTATAAAAACAATTACGCATAATTTCTTACATGTGCTTCTCAAATCGAAGCTTGCCATCCATAATAACTCCCAAATTACGAGCTTTTGATACTTGTTTTAAAACATCGCCCTTAATAGAATTTTGTGGATTATGAAGATGGATATCATTGATTTGTTTATTTGATCCGCACAAAAGGAATTTCGACTTATCAGAGTTCAAAACTAGATTATTAGCATCACACCAGTGGGCTATTTGGTTTAGATCTGAGTTAAGCTGGTCTACGTTTTAGGTGGTATTATCGGGTTTAAATGATATAATATATACTTGAAGGTCATCTGCATACATGTGATACTTACAATATTGTTTGCGTCCGGTAAAATAGCTTGCAAACCATTTTAACGCAAATGAGTCAAGACCATAATAGGATAATTTCGATAAAAGGAGTGTGCTATTTATACTATATAAAGCTCGAGAGAAGTCGAGCAACACTAAAATGGTCCCTTTACCACAATCTTGAGCTGCGATGATATCAACTACATCTAAAAAGGCAGTAGTAGTGCTGTGAGACTTTCTAAATCCTGACAGTTTTTTTGGCAAAATATTATTGAGCTCAAGATAATGTGTAAGCTGGGAACTAACCACTTTTTCAAGGATTTTAGATAAAAAAAGGTAAAATACTAAAAGGGCGTAAATCTTTACAGTTTTGAGGATTTGGATGTTTCGGTATAGGTTTAATAATAGCGTCACCATACTCCGAGTATGAAAAAAGCAAGCGATTATTATTTCGTGGATCTTAAGTAGGGTCTTGGTGGCATAATTGGTAATGCGCCTGCATCGGCCCGGAGAGCCAGAGGACATGTAGGTTCAAATCCTGCCTAAGACAGATGATTTTTTTTCGCTTTAATATACTTAGTTTAATAATAGCAGTTTTCCATAGTTCAGGAAAGACACCGGTGACAATAGATTTATTAAGTATGCTAGTAACTGCATGCAACGTGTAAGGGAGGGTATGGAGAATCATTTTCAATGTAATGCCATCAATACCTTCAGCATTTGTGGTAATAGGTTGAATCATTGATATATATGTTACACTAGATTAGCAATTACCGCAACAAAGCGTTGCCACTTCACATAAGGCCACAGCCATATGTCAGCAAACGTCAACTCAGTGCTCATTGGGATGCCGACAGAGTTGCACCGAGGTACAAAATGGGAAAATGCGTAGTGAAAGAATGTAATTCGAGATCACAAAAAGAAAACAAATCCAGCGGAATTACTTTCCACACATTAGTTTATTGTTTATGTATTCAAATTAACGTAAAAAACCCAGAAATCGATTTAAAATACCAAATATTGCAATTTAGGTGCAGTGTTGCCATTAAAATATCGTTTTGGTTTTCCCACATTGACGGGAGGTTTAAAATTTTATGTTTGAGTTCTAATATATTGGAAGTAGAAGTAATAAAAAATACAGATTAATGATAATAGAAGAATCTAGTATTTTCATTTAGTTACCTATTTTATATTGATACATTTTCAGGGTGCCTAAGGCACATCCTTATCCATCCTTCCTACGTCAAAAGAAGTCGGTGGAAATCATTCGATTGTTGAGAAAAGAGACCGACTGGCTGCCTACTAAATCAACTGTAATATTATTATGTTCTAAGCACTTCAGGGCTAAAGACAAATTAAGACTGCACTGCACAGGCCTGCATATCCTGGGGCACGTTTTATAAAGCTACAAGTTACAATTTTACAGGTCTAAACTGGCAACACTGCTCAAATGGCTGTGGCCCGTTTCACGAAGCTACAAGTTACAAATTACAAGCGGAACTTTCTTTCTAGCAAAAGGAGTTAGAAAGAGACTTTCGCTTGTAATTTGTAACTTGTAGCTTCGTGACGGGCCTCTGGTCGTCATTGGTCGAGGTTGTGTCTAATGGAAACTTGTAACCTGTAAATTGTAATTTGTAGCTTTATAAAACAAGCCACTGATAGTAAAAGGCAGATAAGCAGGTAATCCTGACAGCTGTCCTTCCAGTACAAATTACAATAACCTCAAAGGACTTGACAGAAGCGCGTGGAGCTAACCCCATGTGCTTCTGTTTAGTCCACCAGAGTAAATCTCTTTAACCGAACAATTGTCCTCACGTGTGATATCCATGGACTTGTTTCTCTAATAAGTCCATGACGATTATAAATTGTAGTGCGATGACAGATGTCAGGATTGACTTTATATCTTCCATTCACTATACATGCAAACAAATTTTATCCTTTGTACATATCTTAGATATCTTATAATAATTATACATATAGGTAATAAAAAACATTGAAACAAAAAATTACGTACTTATTTTATTACCTTTGCCTATTTCTAGTAATCTAATCAGAAATACGCATTTAAAATAATTTCATGCATTAATTAATTACAAAGTAAGTATTATTTTAAAAAATCCCTATTTATTTGTTATATTAGGCAAATTTTCATATGGTCGGCAACACCAAGCTACCATGGCATATTTTTGTGTCTGTCCTTATCTAATGTCAGTGACATCATTGTTCTTGCAACTTGTGTAAGTGAGACCGATATATTTTTACTATGTGTTTATTTTAAAATGTGTAGTGGTTTCAAAGCTACGTCGTCGCGGCTAAGAAGTGGTCATACTTTTTATATCGCTTGATAATGAGGTTTGCTTCTCTAGTCTATTTATCTCAATGGGTTGAATTATCTAACACACCTCGGATTCGGTTACAGGTTTTAACGAAAAAATAGAGGAACTAAATCTATCAAACTCATACTTTGTCAAGTTAGAAATATTATCGTTATTATTTCCAGGAAGGTCAAGAAACTGTTGATTAATGCGGCCAGGGTTACTTAAATGAAAGGGCAATTCTGGATCATTACGTTATTATTATGTACTTTATGTTATTATTAATGTGATGGTTTAAAATATGCAGTTTTTTCCGAGTGAACTGCCGAAATTGCAATGTTTTTAAGTTCTTTGTAGTATTATTTGTGAGCGTCAGATTGAGTCAACTTACTACGAGCGTGCGCCTCATCTCTTAATTTCATCATTTCTTGAACATTGAAGGTTATCCAAGGGTAAGATTTATTTTTGAATAAAACAGTTTTTTAGGCGCAAATTCATCCAACAACAGTAATATATATGAATTAAAAACTTTTACCATATCATTGACACTATAACTTCCTAGGTTATCCCAGAGAATAGATTTAACTTGCGCATTAAATACTTCAAAGTCAATATCATGCAGCGGTCTATATGAAATATGCTTTGGAGAAGGTTTACTCTTCTTGACATTAATTTTAAAGCTGAGAAACGCATGGCTACTTAGATCAGGTATATGATCGACATGTGTGTCGATCATATACCTGATCTAAGTTCTGAACTTCTAAATTAGAACAAACTAGATCTATTAAAGTCTCGCTATGATCTGTAAAATGGGTTGGCTGTTCAACAAACTACGGTGACTGTGGGCAAGACCGTGTAACGGTCCAGATATGCCCGTTCAAATTCACAAATATAAATAGAGTTAGTTCAGGCTCTAGCGAGAGCTGATTAATATGCAAAATCTATTTTTAATAAAATATCATTATTAATAGATATTATACGTATTCATGTATGAAAACAATAATAAATGACAAAATGCGAATGCAACAAATTTAAGCGCCTGCTAAGAATAGTCCGCAATATTACTTCAAAACAAGAGTAATGCAATAAGAAACTAGAAGGACACTCACCATTTTAGTAAGCTTTAAATCAAGTCATGTGTTAGTTTTATAATCTTAATTAATTAAATATTTGTTTAATACAAACTTTAGAATTGTAAATCTTATTTATTTCTTCAATAAACAATGGTTATATAAAAGAAATGGGAATGTTATAATTCTTGAGTAATGAACACGAGAGAGAGAAGGAAGGAACTATATAGGTTGTCTCACTAGAATCGGACCAAGCCGATTACGTAAACGAACATCACCGAGTAGGTGGCGCCTTATTATGATTTTTGGTGGTACAGACAGGCAGAGTCTGTCATGTTCGAATTGGTAGAATACGACAGTGACGGAGATAGACGCCATCAGAATACGGATTCAAGTAGTTATTAAAAACGGTAGTACTGGGAAAAATGGAAAAATGTACTGTGTATTGAATAGCATAAGGATTAGTTTCAATTATCAGTGTAGATTCTAATTACGAAACAGGTGATGTAGGTTTGTAATGATTAAAATGACTTAAGCGATTGAAATAGGGATTGAAAGTATACCTTATGTTATTTATAGTAAGGGATAATTTTGAAGGAATTGCATGACTGGCACAAGTGGCAAGAGTGGCTTGACTGGCATGAGTGGTTCAAGTGGTTCGAGTCGCTCAAGCGCGATGGCCGCCAGTTGAACTTATATATAGAGATTTCAAAGGGAATATGATTATTATTTTCTGGGCATTCATCGCGGAACGTTTATATTTTGGCTTTATTTTAGTTATTCAAAGGAGATAGGCTCGTTTACTGGGGAGCGCCTTGCGTAAAATTCACTTACGGTTCGTAGTTACCTTGTCGCGTTAACTTCGTTTGGGTTTTATATCGTGCTACGCTCGTTTATTTGCTATATTTTGTGTAAATTTTGGTTAATTACGGGATTTATAGTGAAATAGGAGTACGACGCATTCGCGGTTAAATTCTTGATTCAGTGCTAGTCTTTCAGTAAAATTTAAACTACGCAGTATTCGGTTTAATATTTGCGATTTTTTAAAGCGATACAGTTACATCGGTTGTATAGTTAACGTTTATTTTGTCTTTAGAGCTAGTAGGGAGGTATAAAATATGTAGGGTTTAATTTCGTGTGACTCATTAGCTAACTATTGTCTTTCCGGCTTTAAATAGGATCATATATTGCTTTGGTAGTGTTAGGAAGGCGCGTTTTCACAGTTAGAATAGTAATTAAATTCCTTCCGCGAGGGGATAGGGAAACGGTTTGCTTGGGAGTAGGCTATAGATATTACTGTGTGGGAGGTGGTTTTCTGTCATGTATGGGAATGCAGTGCGAAAGCTCTGTATTTTTATATATGATTGGTGTTGGTTGGGGGGTTGTGCTTTAATCAAAAGATTTTGTTTTCCTGATTCACTTCAGTAGACGGGTGGTGGGAACTTTTATATTTAAAGTTGATTTATTTTGATATTTTTTATTTATACCTTGGTAAGGAACTTTGGTTTATTATTTCTCTTGCTACTGTTAATCCTAGTTTACATAGCTTGGGTTGCAGTTAGTGAGGCTTTCTATTGTATGATTGTATTTCTATTGTTTGTATTGGTGGGTAGAAATCCTTGCTGGGCCAGGACAGCTTTAGCTAACCACTGTGATCAGAGTCCGGACACAGCTGGCGAGGTTTCCCAAATACCAATACGTGTACTAATATACCTTTCTGTGTACTTTTCAGAAACCTTGGGTTGGTTATCATTCGTGTCTGGTACAATATTTTACATAGCTGTAGATTAAAGGACATTCCTTGTATAGTGGGGAATATTTGTTGAGTTAAGCTAGATTAGCATACACTTGTACCAGAACAGTGATCAGGCTATCACTAGTAAATGTCTGACAAGTCCGAGGAAGCCTAACGGAGCCTCTGATTTGGAACTATTAGAGTCTAAAAGAGCCTTGGGCAAGCCCGGATGTCTCTTTACCAACATAGACATCCGTAGAAGCGCCTACTTAGTCTCAATGTCAGCCTTTAAAGAACAAGTGAGGTCCACAATAGATGGCATGCCGGCGCGCACTCACGGAAGCTTTATTGGAGTTGAGCCTGGGTCCCGATAAATATATTATTATTTATATATACTAAACCACACAATAGGGCGCCTTACTCTCACTATCCTTGAGAACTACGGTTCACCAAAAGTGAGGGGGGAGGTAAACACAACACGAGCGTTTAGGTTGCCTTCTCAGCCGACTCAGCTGAACTTTCCAGATTCCCTAGGGACCTAGCTAATTACCGGGTGAGGTAAGCCCATAGGTGTAGCAAGTAGAATAGGCCTTATCAGTAGGTTTAGGGTAGCTTCAATGTAGGGAAAATAGGGAACTAGGACATAAACCAATAGGAATTCAACTAGGCATGTAGGGTTAAATCTAGTTAATTAAAAATATTCTTTTAAATTCATCCTAGTTTGGTCTTATACCATTATTATATAGGGAAAATATTAGGAAGTTTAAATTAAATATGTTATCCGCCATAACTAAAAGATCAGTGGGATATACTATTTATTCCCATATTTATCTGTTTTGCCTTAAGGAGATTTCAGTTTATTGAACATAGACATATTCAATAATAAATATTCATGCTAGTGGTCAGGAAGTAGATATTTCTAGTCTTTAACTGACAAACAACATTCTTAGTAAATTTCAAAGTCATATTTATGAGTTGGATTGTCTTCTCTCATTCAATCTTCAGAGGCAGATAGATTGCTGTATATACTGAGATACGTCTCTACCGTCACTGCTTACGAGCACCGGTTAGTCACTGTATAGTTAATTCAATCAGCCATTCCCACGGGAATTATGCATAAGAACATGCACTACAATGACCGAGGTCACTCCTTCTAGTAAATGTACTTAAAAGCATCAAATAGTAACAAGACTAGAAAGCTTTACTATATCTTCAAATCTATTTTACAAATGTTTAATTGAGAGTTAATAAACTGTTTCCTCCTATAAATAATAAAGTAACTATCTATTGCAAAACCAACGTCCGATAAGTTATAACTTCAATAAAACAGCTTGTGCAAAGTAAGCTGCAACTTTTAAATAATGACAATGTAACAGATTGTACATTATATTCATCAGTTCCAGTATTTCTAAAGCTTGAGCATAGTGAATATTTCTAGTTTATGGCAGATAGCCAAATATACCTTCAGCATTGACAGAATCATCGAGATTAAATGATTTCTCTCAATTTAATTTGAATATTTTACATCAAGTGATTTCTCTGTTTACGCTATGGGTTACGTACCCTGCTTGGTTGTTCTCAAGGGAAAACCGGCTTTATAGTTGTGGGCAGTAAGATTCACTTTTCTATTCCTGTGGGAATAAACTTCAGCTTATATCTACAATTTATGATTGAAATCATTATCAGAACCAGTATTCATCATGACTAGAAAGTTTCACTATCATTCTAGAATATGTCATAAATATATTTTATAAATAAACTCTTCATAAAAGTTACAGTGCAATGTTACACTTCAATCTTCATTAACTTGGTCTTTTAAGACTACTAATTATTACTATATATAACCTAACAAACTTGGTCTAATATATGACTGTTTACCACTATAATCTACATCTTGACAGTTTGACTTTGACTTTTAATAATTCAGCTCCTAGTAGATCTATTCAGACATACAAACAATACCAAATGTCTATTAGATTATATTTCACTCTTGCATTGAGTATGGAGCGCTTGAAAACCCTCTTGTCCTTTGGTTGACTGACGACAGACTACTTCTGACTAATTTACTATTGACAACTGACAAAGACTGTAAATTCAATATATCCCACCTGGAAAGAGAAAGAAAAGATTGGTAGGCGCTGGAGGGATGTCCAGTCAGGTAGACGAGTCCCACAGTCATGAGCGGGGAGTCATGGGCTCTGACCTTAGGCGCAAAATAAAATGCCATAAGCATACTTTCCAGTTTCAATCTAATAACCCTAACTAGTACCAAAGACTATGACTGACCTATACATATATTTCATAAGATCAAACAACAAGACTTTTATCTCTTAGTTATAATTTGTAATTTCATTACAATTAACTATCATATATTACATTAAACTAAATCATATAGGGATAGGCTATATCCATATATTTATACCAAACTTATATGCATGAAAAGTTCTTAGGTTACTATCTATAACGGTTCACAAAGTAGGTTCCTAGACACTAGATGATCATATGGCCATTTCAACAATATTAAACATTCTTACTCTATAGGTATATTTAAAGATAGGAAAGTTAATAGGTAGGTACTTTATAAGCTTAATAATCTTATATAAAAGTTTTACTTAGGTTAAACTTAATACAAATTTTCATAGCTTTCATTTCAGTGCTTCAGTATAGAGCGTTAGGATTTTCTATAGACTTAAAATGTAGGCTTTAATTTTATTTAGGCTGTTAGTTAGAGTTAGAGAGAGGATTTATAAGGGTTTTTATTGGGGGGGGGGTTACAACCGTCTACAAGCCAAGTCCGTCAACACGTTATAACTTTTGAATTTGAAAGTGTTTCCCACCTTAGCGTCTAGTCAATAAAGCTGTTTGTCGCGCTATTTTCCTCACTCTAAAACATGGCGCTGTGACAACGAACTTCAGAGCAATCCGCCTTAACAAGTCATTACGTGTATGGAACTCGAAGTGATAGTGCGACGGTCTCTGCAAATAAAATTGTTAAAAATAGTTTGTGACAAGATTTTGCACCAGAAAATAACTACGTAAGTAATATAAGAACCGGCTATCTTTATTCTGTTTTTTTTTTAATTATCAGAAATTGACTTAGGTTTGTAATTATATGTGTCCATCATTTGTCACATTAAAATCTCGTTAAGTTTGTAAGTCCGTCTACTATGTATAAGGCAAGTCCGTCATATGCCGGACTTCCCTTGAATCAGAGGTTACCAACTGTTTTTACGACTTTAATGTTATTACGATTACATACATAAGGTATTGAGATTTATGCTATTAAATTTTGTCATTTTTACTCCAAAAAAGTAGTTTTATTTCCTTTATTTCCGTATTTTCACTTTAGAAAAAAAACATATTAATGAAGAATATTTAGATGTAGTTTCCATACAATAAGTTGACTTGCCTTGCAAATATATGCAGGAGCAGGATGTTGTGCAGTTGGTGTTCCTGTGGACCTTGGACGCACAACCCGGCGCTGACTACGTCTCGTTGTGCCGCCAAGGTCTCAGTTGATGTTGTTGCGAAGTTTGTTTTGCATCCATGCGATTGTTACTGTAGCTGTGTATCTTCCTTGGGTGGGGAGGTACTGTAGCGTATATATTTTTAACCTCTCGCGTATTCCCCTAATTTCCAATTTAATGTACAATGTTACCGATTTACCGTTTCTGTGGCAGAATGGTCGCCTTGCCTTCGTCTTTTAACGCTGATGCGGTATTAAAGACAGAACGTACGTAATGTTGCCACCAGTAAATTAGCGCCTATCTTTAGTATTAAAATAACAACTTTAGAAATATTAGGATTATATCCTCGTTATTATTCCTTTTTTTTAAAGATTCGTTTGGTACTTTGATATCTTTTGTAGGAAGTCCAGCATCATTTCGATTCCTTCGGCGTCGATGTGTTTTTTTTTAGGATGGCAAGCTGTCCGTCATCTCTACCTTGACTTTTCATCCGAGCCTTATTACCGGCTGGTCCGCTTTATTTTTCAAGCTCGTATTATCTCGAGTTTTTGTGAGTATTTAAGCTCAAATTCTTCTTTATTTCCCGATTTAAGCCTCCTGGCTTATTTGTGGGTGTTTATTTTTCAGAACTGGTGTATCTCGGACCCCATCTAACCTGAAAGTATTGAGGCTGGTGCCGACACCATAATTACCTATTTATTTCAACAAGCCCTCAAGGATTGAAATCAGCACAGCAGTCACCTTACGTGTATTGTATTCCCCTTGGGTATGTATCCACCTGCTACAAGCCTGCGGTTAAATAGGCCTTTGGCATAAACCCATTCAGGTGAGTGTTGTACTAAAACGAGTTGTTTTGTTACAGGGGTTTGTTTTCTACGTTTTAAACTTGGTTTTTTACCAACGGGTGCACAGCGTGCTTGCCGTTGTCTTGGAGAAGGATTGGAGCTGTTCATTTCCCCTGCGGAGCATGGAGATCGAGTAGCTTGTAGGAGCAGGCGGGGGCGGGTCCAAATCAGCGATTGTTTGCGACCGGTCGCCAGGTGATATGGGTCCGTCCCCATGTCAATCTACTTGGCCGGTAATTGGCATGGCTAACGGCCGAGGGTGGAGCTCACAGTTGCGCTGATACCCTAGGCAAGACTGGTTGTGTTCCTTCCCGAGGTTGCTGCCTGTCAACTACTCGGTTTCCCCGGATTAAACGAGTAGAACCAAAACAACCAGTCGAACTCCTGACGTCCTACAACACCCTTCCCCACATCCTATATTCCTATCCAAGCAGCTGCAAGCGATGATGTGGCATGTCGCAGCGGGCCACCTATCCCAAATATAGGGATCAGTAGCAGTAATATGCCACCCGCGTGTTTGTGCCGTGTGCGGGGAACGGTACGGATGGAGAACGAGGTCCTGGCAGGCTGAGTTAGAAGGGGTCGGACAGTAGTTACCCTCTGATAACAACACGCCGCTTTGGCTCAGGATTCATGTCACACGGGAGGTTTTGGCCTAGCCAGCTAGAATCAATCGGCTGTCGCGTCTACAGTAGGCTGGCCGCGGCGAGGGTTCTGGGGTGATGAAGTTGGTAGTCGGCGGAGTACGGCCCCGAGTCGCCGTAGTGGTGACGAAGGGCTTGACATCGTGCGGACTCACTCAGCAGCTCACCCTGGAAACCTATATTCAACTCGTATCCCTGGTACGTCAAAGCATCCCCAGATGGGGCTCCGTAGTGGGTGGGGAGCGAGTTGGACGAAATCAAATTAGTATGTTATGGAGCACCAAAACACTAATAAGAATAAAAAAGAGATGAAGAGAGGGGCAGAAGTAGGAGGAAGGCCGAGCACCAACAAGACGGTGCAAGGGGGACCTCCACGTATGCCGGATGGAGAAGAGAAGAAGAGAGCAGAAGGTGGGGCAGAAGTGGGTGGAAGGCCGAGCACCAACAAAACGGTGCGAGGGGGACCCCGGCAGATGCCGTGTATAGATCTAGGAAATCTGTCCTTAGAGGATGAGGAACTTCTGCTGAACCTACCGCAGACTCTGAAGGAGGAAACCGCCACGGCGGCAACCCCGACGTAGAGCGACGGTTTCAGTAGACGGCTCACCAAGGCAGAAAAGAAGAGAGGAAGGTTGGAACGGAGAAAAGAGAGGATGAAAGAGAGAGCGGCGGGAGAGAACCCTAGCCGTAGCCAGGCAAAGGGGAGGCCCCTGCCGCCAGAGAGGACGCCGAAAATGAAACGGCAGGCAACAGACCCGGACGAAGGTACCTCGACACGGCCTCCAGCGAAGCGACCGAACCGCGGCGACTCGCTGACGGGCAACCGTGCGACCGCAAGGGAAGCACGGGAGTTCGCAGTGGCGATTAGCCGCAAGGATGGTGTACCGCTGGATGAGTCACTAGGAACCGAAGTCAGGAGAATTGTTAGCCGGTTAATTACGGAGGCCATAAAAGAGCAGGGCATTCGTGGGAAGCCGCTTCAATTCGCAATGTCTGGGCTGGTGTCGGAAGGATTCTTCCTTGTGACACCATCCACGGCAGAAGCGAGGGAGTGGCTTCTCGGGAAGGACCTGGGGGAGCCACAGGGACACAGACTGAAGGCCCAAATGCTTAACAGCACAAGGGTCAACATCTGGATCTCAGGCTCGCCGGATGAACTAAAGGAGGATCCGCTCCTCTACCTTAGCGCCCAAAACTGGGATAGGGAAGAGGACCTGAAAATCCAGGAGTGGATGCAGATGAGCAGGGAGGATCTCGTCACGGGCATCCGGGTGTGCTACTCGGTGCCTAACAGCGTGGAGGATGCGTGGGGTGAGGAGGCCAGCCAGTGGCTGTTCTTCCAAGCCACACGCATCCGGGCGCGGCTGGCGAGGTCCCCACCTCACAGAGCGAAAGAGGCGACGGAGACTCCAGTAGGGAAGGGGAACTGCAGCTAGTGTAGGTGCAGCTGTGGTGGCTCAGCGCTGCAGCCCGGGAACCAGGCTGAGGCAGCCCAGGTCGGCAACCATCCATCATAGATGGAAATCGAAGGGGGCTCCGCAGACTAGGAAGACGGGAGGCAGCTTACACAGAACAAACACACAACCAGCAATGAACAACACAGACAAGCAACACACACTACTCAGCAACACAGACAGATACAAAAAAATAAGAATATGTCAAGTAAAGCTCCAGTACTGTAAGGATGCTATGTCCGAACTGTGCCAATACATAGTGAGGGAAAAGATTGACATTGTCCTGATGCAAGAGCCTTACGCATGGAAAAACCAGGTAACAGGACTGAGTAGCCTAGGGGGCGACCTCCACTTTGAAAGAAATGGTGAGCTGCCTCCTAGGGCATGCATATACGCAAGTAGAGACCTAAGAAATATGGGATGCCTAATGACCATATGTTTCAGAGACCTAGTGGTGGTAGAATTCAGACTCGTGACCAGGACCGGAGTGGGAGTTAAGGTAGCGATGGCATCTTGCTACATCCCAGGTGAAAGCAACGCGCCAACCAGAGAACTGGAGGAAGCAATCAGAAGATATAAAGGTAAGAGAACACCCATTCTTGTAGGTTGCGATGCGAACTCACACCATGAGGTGTTGGGGAGCAGCGACACCAACAAGAAGGGGGAAGAACTACTAGAATTTATTGTAAGTAATGACCTGGACATGCATAACACAGGTACAACCCCAACCTTTATAACCAGGGCAAGAGAGGAGGTATTAGATATAACGATAACCTCAGGGGAGATAGGCAAACATGTAAAAGACTGGAGAGTAGACCAGGAAGACAGCATGTCAGACCACTACACTACGGACTGGACAACTACACGGAAAGAACAAAGATAAGAAACCCGAGGAAAACGGACTGGGAGAAATACAACAGCATACTGAGCGAGTGGACACCAAGCCACAGAAACCCAAGAACTAGCGAGGAGCTGGACAGAGCTACTGAGGATCTGAACAGGGAGAACGTGCAACGGAGATAAAAGACAGCCATGGTAGAATAAAGAGATACATAAACTAAGGAAAAGATCTCGTAAGGCGCTTAGACTAGCTCTAAAAAAGGGCAATGATCAAGGCTGGAACGAATATAGAAGTATTAAAGTATGGAATCCTAGCGCAGGACCCAAAACCGTTGTTATGCCTTAAGTTAAGTTTTTCTGAATAAACATTTTCATTTATTTTTTTCATTAGGAACAGATACACTAATACAAGGGAGAGACTAAGAGCACAAGGATGGAAGACCTTTACGGGAGAAATACAAGGCTACTCGTAGGCGGCAAGAATAGTAATGATACTGGCGAACGAAAGATCCTGCCAATTAGGAAGCCTAATGGTAGGCTCAACCGAACTAACAGATCCCAAAAAAGTACTACAGCACATGGTAAGCACACATTTCCCGGATTGCAGGGAATACTGCATAAATGAGGCTGCGAAAGATAACAGCAGTGTAACAACAGGAGCAGGGGAGACACAAAACCTAAGAATTAGCAACGAGTTAGGGGAATGGGCCATAAATTACTTCGCCCCTTACAAAGCGGCAGGCCCAGATGGAGTGATACCCATATTACTACAAAAGGGATTGAAACACATCTGGAACAGCCTAAGAGAAATCTATGAAAAGAGTCTGGAACTAGGTCACATCCCGACCATCTGGAATGAGGTAAAGGTAATATTCCTACCTAAACCAGGAAAGAAAAACTACAAAGACTCAAAATCGTTCAGAAGCATCAGTCTGTCATCATTAGCACTGAAGGCACTGGAGAAGATCATAGATGTACAGATAAGGACAAGCATGCAAGCAGGGAGATTGCCCCTACACGGGCATCAGCATGCTTACATAGAAGGGAAATCAACAAAAACAGCCCTTCACAAACTGACCACAAGAATAGAAAGAGCTATAGAAGATAAAGAGCTGGCACTAGGATGCTTTTTCGACGTGGAGGGCGCCTTTGATAGAGCTACCTTCGGTACAATAGAGAATTGCCTAAAGAGGGACGACATAGACTCAGTAGTCAGAAAGTGGGTAATGGCAATGTTAACAGGTAGAGCGATCGTAGCACAACTAGGGGGAGACGCGATAAGGATAAGGACGAGCAGGGGCTTCCCGCAAGGGGGCTGCCTGTCACCACTTCTGTGGTGTCTCCTACTAGACTCGCTTATTAGAGAAACAAATAGAGGGGGTATACATATGCAAGCGTATTCAGATGACGGGGTACTCTTTATAAGGGGTAAAACCCTCAGCGTAATGAGAGAAGTCTTGATAAGAGGGATAAAACAGGTACTAAACTGGTGTCAAAGCAGAGGGCTAGACCTGAACCCGACCAAGACGAAAATAGTACTCTTCACCAATAAAAGGAAGCTGCCGACTCTGACACCCATCAAAATCAAAGGTGACTAGATATAAACACTCAAGGAAATAAAATACCTGGGGGTAGTACTAGACAGTAAACTGCTATACAAGACACATGTAAAGGAGCAGTGCAGAAAGGCAACAATAGCGCTATGGCAATGCAGGAAAGCCATAGGAAGAAGATGGGGACTAAGACCACTGATTATACAATGGATATACTAAGCAGTGGTCCTACCAAGGCTGCTATATGGAGCCATAGTGTGGTGGCATAGAGCAAAAATAAAAGATATAGACAAGGAGTTGACGAAGGTCCAGAGACTAGCATGCCTAATGACAACCGGGTCAATGAGGACAGCCCCCACTCAGGCCCTGGATATAATGCTAGGACTGAATCCCGTACACCTCGAAGCGGAGAAGAGAGCCACAGAACAGTGGTATAGAATAAAAATGAGCAGAGAGTGGATCGGATCCGATATGGACAAGAGACACGCAAGCATACAAAGGGAGTCAATGATGAGCATGAACATGCTCATGATCAACAACGACCTAATAAAGAAAAGGAAGATCTTCGACAAGAAATACAGAATCCATATAGGAGATAGAGATAACTGGGAGACAGAGATACCGGAACCCAGAGTGACATGCTTCACGGACGGTTCATGGAAGTCCTCAACTAAAAGAGCAGGGGCAGGCATATATAACCAAGAAACGGATGAGCATACAACGATACCACTGGGGGCCTTTACCAGTGTGTTCCAGGCAGAAGTGTATGCCATCTTGAGGTGTGCACAGAGCCTCAAAGAAAGAAGCAATATAACGGAAAGCCATGTTATAATCTACTCAGATAGCCAAGCAGCACTAAAAGCGCTAGAAAATCCGGTAATCAAATCCTCCCTGGTGCAGGAATGTAGAGATGAACTGAATAATCTAGGCACACCATCCTATGTAACACTGGCTTGGGAACCCGGACACAGCGGAGCAATAGGAAATGAGAAGGCAGATGAACTGGCCAGAGCAGGGGCGGACCAACAATATCTGGGCCCGGAACCAGCACTTCCGATATCTGCAATGGTAAAGAAGGGAGTCATCGCCAAAAGAATAGAGACAAAGACACATGAGACGTGGATGACAGCACAGGGATGCCGGCAATCCAAACTCATGATAGGAAGGGTAAATAAGAACAGAACAAGGTACCTGTTAAATCTTGGTAAGTAAAACCTAAGTATACTAACAGGGATCTTGACTGGACACTGTTTACTCAACAGACATCTGACGGTAATAGGAGCCAAGCAGGATCCTCGATGCCCACACTGTGGCAAAGAGGAAACTAGTCAACACGTCCTAGCCGAGTGTGTAATGTACTCGTCACTGAGACATCGCACATTTGGGGAGGACGAACTATCAGCAGAGTCACTTAAAAGCATTAACTTACAGGACGCACTGTTGTTCTGTAGGAAAACAAGAAGATGGCATCAGTGCTGGATAGGAGCGCCGCCGAGCCGGTAACCTGAGGCTTGATCAAGGGGAACAGGGCGGAATGAATGGAGAGCCACTCGAACGCCCGTCTGCCTTGGCCGCGTCCCCACTCATCATCATCATCATCATCATCATCATCATCATCAGCATCAGCTTGTAGGAGCCACGTGATTCGTGACCTGGCCCTTACCCTCGCACGGCTGGTTAATTACACCCTCTAAAGTCGGTGACGTACTTTCTAACTTACCTAACTTTCCATACTATTATCCTGCATCCGAGCAGGTGGCGCCCTGTAATTTAATTTTTAATCTTAAACTTAACTACAAGCATACGAAACAGGCGTTAGCTTCTCCTAGTTCTGCCAGCAAGCCCACAGTACCTACCTACCCTAAATGTTTACCGCCCGTACCTAGCCGAGGTGTTAGATTTATTTAGTGCTAACTAAAACGTTAGCAATAAAAGTACATTAATCAAGAGTATAATTGTTTATCTATAAATTCCCTCGACCCCTTTCATCAACTCGAGGAAAATACAGGTAACAGTATTAGTGTTTGCTATAATTTTTAAATTAGTCTTTCATATTTACAAAGATTGATTATATTCTTTCCCATTTCTTCCAAAAATAGACCCTTACTAATAGTGTTTGTTAAAATATTTTTTGTACTCGTCGATTATAATCTGTGTATTAAGATTTCATAGACAATACTGCAACGCCACTCTTTTCATCGTTGTATAGTCTATGTTACTTCCTAAACAACCGAAATAACTATTTCGATACGCTCTAGACAACCTAAAAAAATTTGAAAATAGAACTTCTCATTTCAATAATATGTGTCCTAATAAAATTGCCAATCTATGGCGTTTCGGAACGTAGTAGAGTCGCGTCATCTGTCAAAAATCTACTTAAACTTGCTGCTGTATCCAGGGCATAAAAAAAAAACTACGCTTTGTGATTGGCCGGTATTTAGTTAGCCAATCACAGCACAGTACTGCAACATTACGGACGCCGGTGGTGTGATAGTACTTACGATATTTCGTTTCCTTATATACTCGTATTAATGACTTAAATTATTAATTTTAATGAACTCGTACAAAAAGTATTGTTCACAATAGTGTCATAATCAAGCTTTTTAATCTCGTACCTTACTTAGGCCACTCAGCAAGCTTCGTGGCCTAAACACGGTACTCGACTAAAAAGCTCTCTATTATAACACGATTGTGAAAAATACTATTAGCTACCTAGTCATAATGCCTTTTTGCGTTTCGTGCAGTGCAGCATATCTGTAGAAAAAAAATCATGGATAGGACATCTTCGAAGCAACACACATAAAACTAAAAAATCCTTAACTAAGACAATTCATGACGGTATTGAAATGGTGCAATCTGCATTCCGTAATCATATAGGATTTCACCCTCAAATACTTCGTGTTCGGGATCTGTTGATATGTTCATGAACTCTATTAGTGATAAACTAAAGATGCTTTAATGAATCTATTCAAAAGCATATAAGTTAATTTTGAATTATATGGAATTTTTGTACCTACTGTTTAAAAATAACAGCCAATCAATTCAATCTTTTGGCAATAAAAATAAATGTTTCGTAGTTTTAGATTGCTTAAAAAGAAAAGTTGAGTAATTCCAAGAGCATGATAGCGGTTGGGCTTTTTTTAATAATAATCATTTGGAAATTAACATCAATAAATTTCAACCTTTAAGTGGGTCAAGCTTTATTAAGTTACCTAAAATTATTCAAAATAAAAGCATTGCATATTTTATGTGGTGTGTCATGGCGGCTTTGTATCCTAGGCCAGGCTAAGAAGAGGAACCTAGACTTAATTCAATAACTTGTTGTTTTTATTATTTTATCAGATATAATTATTAAGTATCAAATGTTAATTTAGGTTTATTAATTAAAATTCCGCAGTCGTAACCTTATCTTATAAAAATCATGAAATATCGTATAATTTTGAGGCGCATTCAAATGCGATCACTTAATAGCAAAACTAAACTGAAACCAAATTTGGGTGTACGTTTTTTTTACAGTTTTCATCTGATCCCAATATCTAGATAAGCAAAAATGGTAACTTCGATGTTTATATCTGTTTAATCTATATTGCGTCTTTTAAGACATTTAAGACAAAAATTAAACATTTATTTTTAACCCTTAAAAATAATATATTTGTCAGTATATCGTAACTGTAAATTTTTTGTTTAATAACACGTTTTTGTGTACTATAATCATGCTTTCATCAAAATTAAACATGTTAATTCCACGCTAAAGAAATTAAAAAAAAAAAAACTGAAAATACGCGCAACCTTGCCGCCAACCGCGATGTATGCGGTGGCTGGGCGGCTAGAGATAGGGGCCGACCGGGAGCACTCCGCGCTATTGCCTATTGCCCTCACAGCCTGGCACGCTAATAAACTAATCAGTTGAGTGTCACGCGAGCCGTACGCTGCCAATGTAATTCGAGTTTTTGTTTGAGTAGCTATGGCCACTCGAAAAGCGAAAAGGTACTACATAGCATACAGTTGATTAACCCTTTATAAGGCAGAGGGAACTCACCATAATAAATGTAATATGAATCTTATAAGAATTGACAGTTTGGTTCTATTTGCGAATACTCTGACAGTAGTCAATAACCGGTAAAGGGTTAAATAATGACAGGAATGTCGACTTGTCATTATTTATTCTTCCTAAGGATATCGAAAGGTAAGATTATTATTAATATTATTTATAACTTCGATCTTGGTAGGTAGTTACGACTAGGTACTTAATTACTGACACCATCATTACAGTTACCTACTTACCTTAAAGAGCGTTCAGTGTTAGTAGATCTCTCAGTACCGGTGACTGCCTACTAAAACAAGATCAGCATATACTGGTTATTAGTTAAACACTTATGACTTGGTCGACAAACAAGTCGCGGCCATTTGCTAGCCCTCCAGGCATGTCCATTTTTTTCTCGTCGTTTAACTTAAGCGAATTACTTAAGAAAACTACTAAATAAATTCAATTAATAATACATTCTTGTTTTCTTACAACTGCCTGTGGCCTGTTTTATAAAGCTACAAATTACAATTTACAGGTTACAAGTTTCCATTTGATACAACCTCGACCAATGACGACTAGCCATTTGAACAGTATTGCCAGTTTAGACCTGTAAAATTGTTACTTGTAGCTTTATACATGCCCTACGAAGTGGGCGGAGTCAGTAAATCTCATGACGGGCAAAATAAAATAATACGGACTCTCGCAACGTAGATTTAAGGTGCAATTTGCCTCGTTACGAGCGCCCCCACTATCGATCGGAAAAATGTAACCAAGGTCACTTCTGTGCAGTGCAAGGTATTACTATCGTTAACGCGTTCTGAGTAGGTTTAAATTCGCATGTTTGCTGTCACAGAGTGTTTCTTCTGCACTTTTACCTACTATTACTTATTCTGTAGTGATGATGAGATGCAGCGGAGCTATCGGCAGCATGACCACTTTCAGTAGATTTCAACTTTTTTAGTACCTAACTTAACTTTTGGTAGGTCAAAATAAGTTAGTAGTATTAGTATTTTAAGCCAATAACTGCTTTTAATCTGAATCACCATCTTATTTCTTTCTTAAAATGTGGCTACACTAAAAAATAACACCAAAATTTCCAAAAGTGATACATATCTTGTGATATAACTATGATGAAAGTAATGTAAAATAAGATTTTTTGTTACAATAACATAAAAAAATTCGACAGTTATGATGATTTAACTGCTTGTTCGCAGTTAATAAATGTCCGGAGGGAATTCGGTGAGAAGAGACAAGATAAACCAATTAGTTCAATTACTATTTTAATCACTGAAACTTAAACTAAATACAACAGGAGTGACCAGGCGGGCGCGAGACACAACTGACGGAATACCGATATGAATGGTGGTTTGAAGCGGACTAAACTCGCGTGTCCCGCGCTCGCTTCGGTTTTCTAATAATGTTAACCATGCAAATTCCTGTAGGGGTGTCGCCACAGTACTCCCCCCCTTTTTGAAAAGAAATGTACCTTATGTTAAACAAAAAATGAAAAGTTACACCACTAAATTTCCTTTACGGAACCCTAAACGTATAAACCGTGCATCGCGAATCAGCTTCCAATTGCTGACATCGCACCGTACTCGAGTAGGTGGTCATGTTTACATTTAGCTGACCTTATTTAATATGTTACACAATGTTGCACCCAGGCACGAGTGTAATTGTAAGTAACACATTCATGAAATGTAAATAATAAATTATGTTCAAAACATGAAATAAATGTGGTTTGGAAACCATCCGGTCATGAAAAGAAAAGAATATGTTAAAAGAAAACTCATTGTTGCCTGTGATGTCGGCGCCACAATGGTTACTTGGAAATGTGAATGGAATTTAAGAAGTTCAATACCATGCTATGGCAATAAAATTACCAACGAATGGGTAAACTTCCCACCATTATCGAAATCTGCTCCCCTTGCTTGAGAACGTTGAAAAAAAATATATATGCATGAATTGAA
Organism: Acleris cristana; assembly: GCA_948252455.1. Lineage (NCBI taxonomy): Eukaryota > Metazoa > Arthropoda > Insecta > Lepidoptera > Tortricidae > Acleris > Acleris cristana. The sequence goes on from OX411771.1 coordinate 50,042,398, forward strand.
CATTAATTTATTAAAGTATTGTTGAGAAAACAACTGGTATATTCTAATACACTGGAGCCTGTGACCTCGGCGTCACAGTGATCTCCGTCGGCGTCATTTTTCTCATGTTCTTCTCTAGCCACTTCCTTGTATTTTGTATACACTTTTGTCTAATGAAATAACACAATATGACTGCAAAAATCACTGCACAAATTATTAGGCCAATTCCTACGTAATTGAGTTTACTTTCCACTTGGCTTGATAAATTTGTCACAGTTGCCATGGCTATGGCGTTGTGTGAGTCCTTGTTTTCTTCTTTGCTTTGTCCCCAGCCCATGATTAGTTTGAATGTCGTAACTACTTGTTACAGCTCCAAAGTTAGTAATGACCGTAAAAAATTGTGAGCTATAGAAGAAAACATTGACTCTTACATCTTGCACGTGTGCCCTACATTGTTGATACCTAGAAATTAAATGCAAATGTAAATGTAAATGTCACAGTCGACTTAGTCTGTCAGTACTGCAGCATTTTAAATTGCATTGCTAACTTACGTATATCATTCTTATTTGCACTACTGTTACTTATACTACTACTTGCACTGTTAAGTGCGGAATGTGCATGTCCGGCTTGCACCAGTGAACTATTTATTGAAATGACTTTGTCATTTGTGCGACTTGAAATTCTTAATCTAAAAATAATACTAAAAATAATAAATATAAGATATAATATTAAGGGTAGTTGTAGTACAGGACCGACTCTGCCATAGCTAATTAAAAATAGTCTCCAAACAGCCTTCCTGTACCCAACGCCGACTATATAAATAATACTTATATTTAACAACTGTCACGAGTTTAATCGTCGATTAGGTATCTAACCGGTCTATTTATGACTCGCCCGCAACGTGTGGTGCGGATCCGTGAGGCAGGTGTACGAGGGGTTGTCGTTGATGACGATGACGATGGCAATGGTAATGGCGATGGCGATGGCGATGGCGATGGCGATGGCACCGATATGTCCCGATCGACACTGGTCGGCTCATCGTAAACGTCAGCGGTATGATTATTTAACATGAAAGCTGGCTTTAATCTATCTATGGATATATCTACTTGCCTGTTCGGTAACTGTACCTTAAATATTTTTGCATTCCTACTGATGACTTTATATGGCCCGTCGTAGTTGTAAGTGAGTGGTTTTTTAACCATATCATTTCTTACAAAAACATGAGTGCAGCTATCGAGTTCCTTGAATACAAATATCTTCCTATTATCTCTATTCTTAATTGGTACCGGTTTTAAGCCGTTGATAATGTCCCTTAACTTTTCCACATATGAAAACTGGTCGCTACAAATTATCTGCGATTTTGTGTAAAAATCCCCTGGCAACCTGAGGACCTGGCCAAACGTCATCTCTGCTGCGCTTACATCGCTCCCTGCTTTACCAGCTGCACGTAGTCCTAATAGTACTGTTGGAAGTTCCTCTACCCAGGACGCATTGTCTGCCAACCTAGCTGTGAGGGCAACTTTCAACGATCGGTGTCATCTTTCTATCATCCCGTTGCTTTGAGGATGGTATGGCGTAGTTCGAATCCTCTGGATTCCTAATATTTTCATTAGATTTGCAAATAATTCACTCTCAAATTGCCTACCCTGATCTGTGGTTATGAAACCGGGAGTTCCGAACCTACATATCCAATTTTCGTACACTACTCGCGCTACCGTTTCTGCTGTCATATCTGTTGTTGGTATGGCGGGCCATCGCGTCCCTCGATCTATCATCGTGACTAGGTATCTATGACCCTGTTGTGAAGTAGGCAAAGGGCCTACTAAATCTATATGTACATGTTCGAATCTACCTACCGAGTCAAACGTACGTAAATCAGAAACCACGTGCCAACCTATCTTAGTAATTTGACACTGTACGCACGCTCTTGCCCACTTTCCGATATCTCTATTCATGCTTGGCCAGAAAAATCTATGTGTAATCATCTTACGTGTGGTTCTAATTCCTGGATGGCTAATATTATGTACTGCATTGGCGTGCCTGTTGACATTTCGCAATAAATTATTTTATCGGAGTTAGGTAGTAACAATGTTGTGAAATGTATTCTGCTGTTGTTCGACTGTGTAACTTGAGTATCCGTCGCTTGCGCTTGCGCTAATTCCGCGTAATCGACTACTGTGGGGCCTGCTATCACTTCTACACGTGAAAGCGCGTCAGCAACGACATTCTCTGAACCACCTATGTGCCTAATCTCGCTTGTAAACTCGCTGATAAACATAAGGTGCCTTGTCCGCTTTGGTGTTTCGTTTGTCGTTCCTATTTTTGATAATGCGAATGTTAGGGGTTTGTGATCAGTATATACTATTAGTTCCCTTCCTTCAATTAGGTACCTAAAATGTACTATTGCCATATACATATATGGCTAAGAGTTTCCTATCAAACGCACTGTACTTTCTCTGTGTGTCTGAGAAAGTCTTTGAAAAATATCCTAAAGGTTTCCACACGTTGTTCGATTTTTGTTGTAACACGACTCCAGCTGAGGTGTTTGATGCGTCGGTCATGAGCGCAAGCGATACCCCGGCAGAGTAACGGCGCGTTTTAGGCTTTCCTTACTTGTCAAGAATGCGTTGTTTGCTTCGGCGTCCCATTGAATTTTGGTCTGGTCTTTCTTTTTTGAGTTGTGTAAAAATTTATTTAAATGACTTAGTCCATCCGCTGCTTTTTTTATGTGAGGCCTGTAAAAGTTAATCATTCCTAGAAAGCGTCGAAGTTGTTCGACGTTTTCTGGTTTTGGGTAATCTATAATTGCCTTTATCTTTTCTTCTAACGGCTTAAGGCCCGTTGATGAAACAGAATATCCTAAAAACTTTACTGGTTTTTGGCCGAATGTGCATTTACTTAAATTTATTGTTATCCCGTATTTGCTTAAAATTTTGAAAATATATTCTAGATGCCTTTTATGTGCGTGCTCGTTTTCCGATGCGATTATAAGGTCATCTATATAACAGAATAACTAAGACTTAGTGCCCAGCGGATCGACAAAGTTTTCTATTTCTTGAAGAATGGAATTCATAAAACGCTGAAACGTTTGTGCCGCGTTACGCAGACCAAATGTCATGCGTGGGATGGCTGAAACGTTGGCACCTGTGTCTATGAGGAATGTCATGCCACTCTTTCGATTTGCTACACAAAGGCGGTGATTGTCTAAATTCGGTGTACACCCTTTAATCACCTTGGGGTGCACCGAACTTAGTTTTTTTTCTGCGGGTTCCAGCTTGCTGTCCTGGGTTGTCCCCTCTGTTGCCAGGCACATGGTTGCTGGCAATTCCTTGCGAACTTCCCGAATCTTTGATGGTAATGACATAACTTGCTCTGCCTTGGGAAAAAGTTGGGCGGGCCTCCTCTTCGTTGGGGCCAGACGCCACGGCTGCCCCCGGCTCCTGCATCTCTCTCCATTTCGTCCACCTGACCTTGTAGCTGCTGGAAACCGTCTGTTATCTTTTTAATCTCCTCTAACAGGGCTGGGGAGCTGTCGCTAGCTTTTTCTTTGATTTCCGCGATTGTTGTGATTTTGAGTGTTTCTGATATCTTGTTTGCTAATGCTGTAATTTTTCCGGGTTCCTCTTCCTCATGAGTTATAAGTGCTGCTCTTACGGCTGCGGGGAGTCTCTGTAGCCATAGTTTCTTTACAGTCCCTTATTCCACCTTTGCATTCCGGGCTGCCTCGGCCATCCGCCTATACAGCTGTGATGGTCTCTGGTCCCCAAGATGTAATTCATTGAATAATTTGTTGAATTGCTGTTCCTCCGATTCCTGGAACTCCGCAATTAAACGAGCTTTGAGAGTGCCGTAGTTCCGTGCACCTGTCTCCAATAAGTCGTCAACATGGCTGAGCTCGTCTTTGTTTAGCTTGCCTATTACGAGGTCGAATTTTGTTTCGGCACCTATTTTCTGAGGTGCAGTGATTGCCTCGAACTGCACGAACCATGATCTAGGTTTGTCGCTCCAGAAGAGCGCAATCCGGCTGTGTATGCTCACAGATTGTACCTCTTCAACCGCGGTGCTGAGTGCTTCCTTTTTCGTCTCTGCCATTATGCCCGCCTGGCCTGTTTATAAATTCCGAACAAAAATAATCACGTCGGGGTCACCAATTTAACTGCTTGTTCGCAGTTAATAAATGTCCGGAGGGAATTCGGTGAGAAGAGACAAGATAAACCAATTAGTTCAATTACTATTTTAATCACTGAAACTTAAACTAAATACAACAGGAGTGACCAGGCGGGCGCGAAACACAACTGACGTTATACCGATATGAATGGTGGTTGGAAGCGGACTAAACTCGCGTGTCCCGCGCTCGCTTCGGTTTTCTAATAATGTTAACCATGCAAATTCCTGTAGGGGTGTCGCCACAACGATATGACCGATGCGGGTGATTAGGTAGTAAATAAAATAATTTCGTTTACTTACTCGTTTTTATTCATTTACTGTCTATAAATTATAATACTACCTTAGTACCTATAACCTACAGTAACCTACAGTAACTATAAACACTATAATGTCTATTACACAAAACAATACACTTAATATACAAATACCGGTCTGCATCATTTCCTCGGCTTGCACGGGCTAATTTTCAGCCTGAGCTGATAACTTCAGCACTGCTGCCACAGTGTTGCTTAAAATTTGTGCAGCTTATTTTACTTTCATTTCATTTCCACTTTCAATAAATGCACCCATTTGGCCTTCATGCCACTTATAAGCAGTTGAGTTAAGAAAATTATTTCTGACGGATTTCAACAAATGAGGCACGTCGTATATTATATAAACTTTTTTTCCATCCGTTTCGTCACACGTGAAATAATGATTACTCCCATCATGATAAGATGATAACATATTGTCAGTAAATATTTTAAAGCCAGTTTCCTCTATGGCAAGTTTGACCTGTTTAATTAAAGATGCCAACCTCTGGGAGGAAACAGTTCCCTTTACCAAGTTAAAACCTATGGGTTGCTTAAATTTTGCGCATATCCGTTGCAGCCAGATGAGAACTGCGTGCTGACTCAGGTGCACCAAAATCTTCATATCCTTCAACTTTGTCAGCGCTGTATCCTAAAGCGCTTTAAAGCAATGTCATCAAAAACTAATCTGCAGTACTTGTCCATGTCCCTGGTGTAAGATGAATTTTTATTCAGGTGATTTATTACAGTTTTATTTATACCCGGTTCCACAGGATTTTTTTTCAGCACATTCTGTAATGTTTTGAAACTAGGGTACCTATATAGAAATAGAAATAGAAAATATCTTTAATTGTTTCTGCTTACATAATTAGATCTCATTCTGAACAATTTAGTTATTATCGATCTAATGAACACAATATTTCAATAAATCTCCGCCCTAGCCGAACTGTGGTGCACCCTACGTTTTTGTTTATAAATTTTTGAAAATCATTGACTAACAAGCCTATGCCACAGAATAAGTAATAGCACAAGTACCGAAGCGACTCCCTGTGACAGCAAACATGCGAATTTAAACCTACTCGGAACGCGTAAGCGATAATAATATCTTGCACGGCACGGAAGCACGCACTATTGAGGCAAAATGCACTTTAAATCTGGGCCGCGAGAGTCTGTATTATTTCGCCCGTCATGAGCTTTACTGACTACGGCCACTTCGTAGGGCCGGCAGTTATAAGAAATCAAATTAATTGTCACTTAAACGCTGTGATAATTCATTATGGCAGTTTAAACATGACATTAAACGCCTTTGATTTGAAACTGAGCTAACTTACCCACTAGGTAGGTATTTATGTTAAAAAAATTTTTGGCGTTAACAATACAAACATGCGACATGCGATGGCATTAATACCTAATAAACCTAAGAGGCAAAGAGAAATGCTGCCATTTTCAATCTTTTTTATTGACCAAGTCATAAATGATAAACTAATAACCATTATAGGCTGACCTTGCTTTAGTAGGCAGTCACTAGTACTTGGAGATCTATTTACACTGAAAACTCTTACACTCTGTAACAATGCAGTTGTTACTCTCCTTACCTGTGTGCATTTTATAGACAAAATAGCCTTAATATCACTTCATTTTCACTTAAATTCACTATAATACAACAGATCTTATATTTGTTGTTTACTAATAACTGATAACTGTCAAACAGACTGCCATAGATTGTGGAAGACGTTGTCATAAATCGACTTTTGTCAAATGTTAGCGGCACTAAGCCGACAGATGGCGTTACTAGCCATTCTTTATTAGCTTCACTAATGATTAAATATTTTAATAATTAACAGTCAACTTTAATCTAAATAATCTTCTAATTATTAATTCATTGTAATTGTAAATAAATATCGTATTTAATTATTTTCATTCAGCGCATGAGGAAATAATTGAGGGTATGTTGGTGTCTCACGTACACGACTCACTTATTTTCCACTCGTGACGCGAGTTGCTATCTAGCATTTCTTTGTTCGCCCTACTCAAATTCAAAATTAACCGAAAGGGGCGAAAGATTATAAATAGGCCACGCACCTTTCATTCGGCCTCTTTGCCGCCCCAACTACTATTGTGAAACAACTTGACGTGTTAACGTAATATGTACTAAATACCTAAGTGCTTATTAAAATCGGTGCATTTCCCCAAATCGGGTAAGTTCAGTGCAACGAACTAATTAACTATCCTATTTCTATTTTGCTGTGTACTGTATTTGTGTTTTATACTTTCTTATTGTGTGTTCTTCTAGATTCTTCCAAATTGTTCTTTTAACCATTTTATTTCGAATAACCGATCGTTACTTCATAACGGTCGTTAGTAACTTTTAAATTTTTCTTTTGATATAGCTTCTTTCTTATAATTGTAACTCTGTTCCGATAGTTCTTGCCACCGCCAATAATTAATTAAAGCGCTATTCCCTGGGGGTTTCACCCCTCAACGGCGGCTGGCATGGTCTATCCCAATGCTGGACACCAGGCTCACACAGCCAATGCTTGGGTTTTCCAGGGTCCACCACTAGGAGCATTCCACCGCTAGGAGCATTCCACGGCTTGGAGCACACCACCGCTAAGAGCACTCCACGGCTTGGAGCACTCCACGGCTTGGAGCATTTCACCGCACCGCTAGGAGCACTGCACCGCTAGGAGCACTACCGCTTGGACAACACTACTCGCTTCGTGGGATCGGGCTCTAAACCCTGTCCACTTCTCTTCTTGGCCGGAGCGGCCTCTAACCACGGTGACCAGTATCGTCGAGTGGGTTCCGGTGCTACACACCGGGTGCTACCCCCTGCGCCAGGATCCTGTCATCGAACACCGTCGGGCTGCCGACGGTTTTTTCACTGCCGCTCCACGTCACCAACTGCGAGGGAAGTGCTAGCTCGCTTCGCAAAACCAGACCACACCCTACGAATACGAACCTACCTACCCTCTTCTGATCACACTACCAGCGTTCTTTTTTAATAAACTATTTAAACTTCTCTTGATTTTTTACTTGCCTTGCCACCCGGTAGGACGTGACAACTCTTAGTAGGTAATTGATTTTTGACGCGAGTAAGTAAAATTATATTATACCTTCCTCTCTTTTTACGTCGAGGCGAGGGTTCAAAACTGTAATGATTGTGTCAGTAATTAAGTACAGCTACTCGTAACTACCTACCTAGATCGAAGTTATAATTAATAATATTAATAATAATCTTATCTTTCGATATCCTTAAGCAGTCTAAATAATGACAAGATTGACAAGTCGACATTCGTGTCATTTTTTAACCCTTTACCGTTTATTGACAACTGTCATAGTATTCGCAAATATAACCTATGCCATGCATTACTTACCTTTTGGCTTTGCAAGTGGCCATAGGTAGGTACCTACTCAAACAAAAACTGGAATTACTTTCGCAGCGTACGGCGGTGCGCGTCAAGAGTAGAGACTATTACATGAGAATCGCTCGCGACTCGCGACTGCTCGGTCGGGAGTTTAGGCACTAAGAAATGACGTTCTTATTTTGCAAGAAATAACGATCATATTAAAAAGTAAGTAAGAAAAAATGACATTTTATTAATAATAGTGGATATTTTTTGTTTAATTTGGTTCTTATAGTAGTAAAAGTAATTATGTATTTTGGTTTTCCAAAAAATATCAATATTTGTGACTGTAGTAATCCGCGAAGAGAATCTGTTTAATTTTTAATAATTTATCAACATACGTAATATACTGTAATGAAACGTACTCTACCCCACCCATAAATAAACGGACAAGAGATAAATAAATATATAAATAGAACATATAAACAAATAATTGGCCACCGTGATCATCTAGTTTTAATAAAGTTATGACCCTAAGTTGTACCCATTCGTAACTGATTCTTTTAAGGAATACTCCAGTGTGCTGGATAGGTACTTTAAAGAACATTAACTACATAGATTTAATGATGAATAAATCTAATTAGCTTAAATAATATTTAACTTATTATAATTCTCATAAATAACCTTCCTAACTATATCTTACCGCGAGAAGTTAACTATAGCGCCCTTATAGTATTAATTTCATTATTCGATGTTAAATGTTAATCGACTGTAAATTCATACATTTAGTCAGATATTAACGCTCTAATCATCAGTCAAGTTATTGGCAACTTTCGACATTAGTTCTTTGGGTTGACCCAACCGACAAACACTAACAATAAAGACACTTTCATTGGGGAATAGCAACTTTTGCTTTTGGTGGAGCGATGCCCAGTCTGGTGACAAGTCGCACAGAGACGTGCGGATGCCTAAGTTGAGGCGTGGAGGGGCACGTCTCTCTCTCTTCAATCTTTTTGAAGAGGGACCAGTAGGGATTCTGGTATAGCAGTTACTAATAAATTTGCATTCCATCTTTCATTATAATCGAAATAAGTAGTTTTAGTGAATTAGGTAGGTAAGGGTTATAGATTTTGATAGGTATAGGAAGTTTTAACTGTTGAAACCTAGTTACACATGAAACTGTTTATTATACAAACTAGAAAGCTGGTTGAAAGTAGTGTTTTCGTTGAGTGAAACTTGATTAAAACTATCTAGAGGTTTTGGTTAGATAACGTCAATTGAATGTCCGGCTTAGGTATTTAGATATGGATTTACGACACTAATGTCGAAAGTTGCCAATAACTTGACTGATGATTAGAGCGTTAATATCTGACTAAATGTATGAATTTACAGTCGATTAACATTTAACATCGAATAATGAAATTAATACTATAAGGGCGCTATAGTTAACTTCTCGCGGTAAGATATAGTTAGGAAGGTTATTTATGAGAATTATAATAAGTTAAATATTATTTAAGTTAATTAGATTTATTCATCATTAAATCTATGTAGTTAATGTTCTTTAAAGTACCTATCCAGCACACTGGAGTATTCCTTAAAAGAATCAGTTACGAATGGGTACAACTTAGGGTCATAACTTTATTAAAACTAGATGATCACGGTGGCCAATTATTTGTTTATATGTTCTATTTATATATTATCTAGATTAGCAATAGCGGTCGGCTCATAATTGTCGGCGACGCTCACCGGCAAACTAACCCTAGGGTTCAACTTGCCGGTATTTTTCCAAAATTTACTAAAGTTCTTTTTTGAGTGATTCTTGGCAATAATGTCTAACTTTATATCTTGCTCGTGGGTCTGACAATATTTCAGCTTCCTCTTGAACACTTTTTTAGTTTCGAGCATCTTATTGTAAACATACCCACTAGTATGCTTACCACAAGATACCCACCAATTAAACCAAAACCGAGCCTCCCGGTGAGCCTCGCCGACATGCAGATTCCAACCTGTTATTTGTCTACTTTTGCCACGCTTATTGCTTTTATGTGATTCTCCCGCGGCTAATTTAAGTATAGATATGATGTTGTTATACAAATCTCTCAACAACTGTTTATGATAATGGTCAGAGCACACCCCATCAGCACAAGCGGAAAACTCAGCAGGAAAATTAATGTATTTCAATCTACTAGTACACAAATTCATATATTGTTCTATTTGAATGGAATCCCGTTCTCCCCAATGCACCCCGTTACTGGAGCTAGGATGTTTAGTTACAACTTTTGCCTTTATTGTTTTAAAATTACATTCCAATGACAAAGGATAGTGGTCCGACCAGTAAACGCCGTACAACACTGACGTACTAACAACCATGGGCCGCGCGGCGCTTGTCATCACGCAGTGATCCAGCCAGCGCCTGGATCCATGCGCATCACTGACAAAAGTATACGTGTCCCTCGGCAGCATTTCCATATCTACACAATAAAGGGATTGTTCGGAACAAAAGTTTAGTAGTTCACGTGTGAACGACTCACCCGGGTGCGCGTTGAAGTCCCCAAGCACTATGACGGATTCCACATCGTTATTTTCCACAATCGACTGAATTTCGCCCAAACATTCCGTAAATTCACTTAGGTTATCTGAGGAGTCAGTCGGCATATACACTGACATAACTATCACTGACCGGTCATTAAGAACTATTTTGATAGACGTTAGCCGCACACTATCACACTGAATCACGGAAACACACGGGAATAACGTCTTCCTCCACAACAATGCTACGCCCCCGTGTGGTCTCCCTCGAAGCACCTGTGCTGAAGAATCAACCGCAGATTTACCCGTAAAGGCGAATTCATTATCAATGGTGCCAAGGAACGGGATATCGTGTTCCATGAGCCAAGTTTCCTGTAGCGCTATTATTCCAGCAGTGCGACATAACTTACGCACACAATCTACAGATCTAATCACATTTTTGCAATTAAAACTTATTAATTTTATAGCATCTTCCATCATAAATAGTATTATTTATAATATAGTTAAGTCTTAACTTCATTTTCATATTTCCATTTAAAATTAACAAAACGTCGGAACGCAATTCCGTCCGGCCAGAAGTCGTCCTTCAAAAATAAGTCTAATTTATGTTCGGGAACGAAAACTTTGTAGGCATCGTAACCTTTTTTAATTTTCATCGGCATTTTAACTATATGCACGCTAATACTAGTTTTGCTCCTTATATACTCAGTTATGTCTCCCGCGGTCGTCTCCTGCGCGACATTGTAAATATAAACAGGGACTTTCATAATCGCTGCCTTAAACTTATTGTCTGAGGTCACTATCGCTTTTCCCTGCTGTCCAATAAATTGATTTTTAAGTTTTCGTCTTTGTACAAGTTTCCAGTTTTTGTCAGGGGCCTGTGATTTGAATACACCACCTTCAGCAACTTTATAGAGTAAGGCGCATTTTGTTGTAAGTTGCACGGACTATTTTGTCCGTGCGGCGATATCTCGGGTGACGATGTTATTCGGTCAGCTGACGGGTGAGTCACCGCGCCGGCGGCGAGCGCGGCGAACGCCACCGGCTCGGTCGGCTTTTTGCCCGAGCGCTCGCTGTCTGAGGAAGTGGGTACTTTAATAACGGTCGGCGCGGCGCGCACCTTTGGAGTACCCGCAATTGTCGCCGGTTTATTAATTTGTGTATCATCCCTCTGATCTGTTTATGATATGAGTGTAGATAAAATAATTTAAACAATTATTTTGATTTTTTAAATAACCTCTTCCATTACCTCTTAAAACAACCCAAGTCTTAACCAAAATTCTTCCTCTTATTGTGTTGATCTTCCATTTACCTAGTTTAAATTTGTAGTTCAATCTGATCCTAATAGACAGACAAATGAAAATCAAATAATCTTAAAAGAAAGAGGTGAAATAAATTTATACGTAATTTATCTATTTTAATATATCTCTGATTGGTTACGCAGCAAAACATCCAAAATCAAATGCTACAAGTTCAAAAATTCTACGATTTAAATATATAGCATTTATAATCCATACTGCTCACTATGTAAAACTTTTAAACACATAAGGTCAAACTATATAACGAATGAAATTCAAAGAAAAATAGTGTCATATTTATTATGAGATAGATTTAGGTCATTCTAGTTCTTAAGCCGGCCCGAAAGGCCTAAACACTCATAAATAGGAGCTCCGCGGTAGCGGAGTTCCGTCGACTCTGTTAATTTTGATATTTAAAATAGAAATTAAACTAAAATTCATAAACGTATTTGTGTTTCGAATGTTATAGAACTTATAGATTGACAACATTATTGATTTAAGCTTTCTACATTATGTATATAGTTCGACACAATCTACGAACACTACGCTAACTCGATTTTCGCTACTTTACAGGAGACGTGTTTTAATGGAAAAGTTTAATAACTCCCTTGATTTTTGACATTTGCTTTTGAAATTTTGAATAGAAATAGCTTAATACTTACTGTATTAATTGGTATATATTGACCCACTAAAATCTTGTTCGTTTTGGATTTATGACGACTTAACGTTCTATACTTCAATTTTACCATTAAAAACTGCAATGAATAATACGCCAAGTAACACTTGGCCTAATATATCTCGCTGCGGTTTATGATGAAAATATTCATTTTATTGTCGAAAAATCTATGCTTCCCACTTGTAGGAAGTGAGCTGAGCTGTAAACAGTCAGAATTAAGTACAAACACAATAAAGCAATGGCAATTTAGTGAAATCTATGACTTAGTGTAATATACACCTGATAGATGTTTTTATCGTTCCATTCTAAACTACGCTATTGAACACTTAGCTGTTTATACTGTTACGTACGTGGGGGTAGGTAACTGATAGAAATGCACAAATACACCGATAATCAAAAGTAGACTTTAATAACGCACTCACTTAAACCGTTACAAACAATTGTCGCACAATAAATTCGAATACTCAGATGATCGCTCGGGTCGCTCTTGTTCGCACTGTTCGCTTTCCAATTAAAGACTGGATAGGTACTTGCAATCGGTCCGCCTTTATAGTTCCCGTCTCCGATCATTCCAGAATGAATTCTGGAATGATCGATGTACTTTGCCCCGCCAAGGACGTTCGAGACTATTCGTTGCTGGAATGTTCTACGCCTTTCTACCTTGTATTGTTCGCGATGTCCTTGACACGTCACGACTCACGGGTCTGGAATATTCTACGTATTGCCGTCTGTCTGCGCGTTGCGACACAGGTTTCGTAAGGTCTTACAGGCCTGGCTTGAAGGTGTGGATGGCAGGAGAAATGACTTTAAATCATGTATATGAAAATAACTCGTATAATAAAAGTTTTTGTTACATATGGTAGAGTAGAGGTTAAATTTAAAATTAGATGTGCTGTTGAGTTGTCACGTCGACGTAGCGAAGTAGTGAGTCCAGTCATCCTTCCCTTTTGATTGGTGCTCGGTAGGGGTCCATGGCCGGCTTATCATTGGTTGTCGATGACGTGATAGAAGCAGCTGATTGGTCGCATATGACGTGCTATTTTGTAGCCGCGGTGCGGCCCAGGTAGCAAACCACCCAAGGTCGGCTGCAACTCGCTTGTATGTATTACGCCGTAACATAAACTCCCGCCCTTGAATGCAGAAGCTTTCAACACATAGTGCAGATAAGAAGCCTATTCTTCGTTTACAGGCAGTGGACAAATTTTGGAGAACGCTCGACGCACCGTGCCGTTGGCGGTCCGTATGTCGGCCACTCGCGAGATGCCATCCCTGCCTGGAAATGTCTTGACGATTCTCCCAATACTCCATTTCAATGGTGGTGCGTTGTCTTCCTTGATGAGAACGAGTGTGTCTTGTTTCAAGTTGTCTCTGTTGCGTGTCCATTTCGTCCTGATCTGTAGCTCAGATACATATTCCTTAGACCAGCGTGTCCAGAAATGCTGGCGTATCTGTTCTACCCTCTGGTAGCGTGACAGGCGTTGCACAGGAACCTCGTTCAGGTCAGCGAACACAGGAGCAGTCAGTGGCCGGCCAACCAGGAAATGAGCTGGGCTAAGAGGGGAGAAATCCTGCGGATCTGAGGACATAGGACTCAAAGGACGGGAGTTCAGGATGGCCTCGACTTGCGTCAATACCGTGCTGAACTCCTCGTAAGTTAAGTGCGCGTTTCCTATTACCCGACGCAAGTGGTGCTTGCAACTCTTTACACCAGCCTCCCATAAACCCCCAAAATGACTCGCATATGGGGGACCCATTGTAAATTTGATATTTTGAGAAAGCGCGTATTCCTTAATATCATTAGAACACGACTTTAAGAACCTTGTGAACTCATGTTTTAACCCTATAAAATTTCGGCCATTATCCGAAAATATTTCCGAAGGTTTCCCACGTCGTGAGATAAACCTCTTTAGCGCTAACAAATACGCGTCTGATGAGAGATCGCTGACTAGCTCTAAATGAACAGCACGCGTGGTAAAACATATAAATAAGCAAATATATGCCTTAATAGTAACAGCTCCCCTTCCTTTGCGATTAAGAATGAGCACTGGCCCCGCGTAATCTACACCAGAATGCATAAACGGAAAGCCGGGTTCCAGGCGCTGTTTAGGTAAATTGCCCATAATAGGCGCTAACGTTTTACCTCGCAACCGGGCACAGGTGACGCACCCGTGCACTATGTTACGCGCGAGGTTTCTACCGCTCACGGGCCACCAGGCGTCTCGCAGCGAAAACAGCAGGTGCTGCGGGCCCGCGTGCATCAGCAGATTGTGTTCGTAGCGGAACAACAATACTGTAAAGTGATGCTTACAGGACAATAAAATTGGGTGTTTTTTATCGAAATCGAATGTAGGCGAGTTTGCAAGTCGCCCTCCAACTCTGATTAATTGGAGATTGTCTATAAATAAATTCAGTTTCGACAAATGACCCTTGACTGGTTCCTTTTTAGACAATACGTGATAAACATTAAGAAACGATTCTTGTTGCGAGATGCGCGCCAGCATAGTAACCGATTCCCTCAGTTCTTCTGCCGACAGCGCGCCGGCACGACGTTTAGCTTTTTTTCTGCGCGCGTTGTAAATAAAACGAAGTACGTGCCCTGCCGCGCGCTGCATGCGGTCGAACTGAGAGAACCTGGAAAATGAGAAAAAGTTTTCTGTAATTTCAGTGCATATTAGAGCATTACTTATACCAGATCTGCGCTCTGGTAATTGCAACTCATCAGGTAGTGAGACTAAGTTAAAATCACAACAATTAAAATTGGCATCATGTAGGTATTGAGGCCCTTCCCACCACAGACTAGAATTGTTCAGCGCGTCCAAATGTAGTCCGCGGGAGACTAAGTCGGCCGGGTTATCTTTCCCACTGACATGAAGCCATACTTGTTCTTTCGTTAACTCGTGAATTTCCGCGACCCTGTTTTGAACAAAAGGCTTTAACAAATTTGGTGGCATGCGCAGCCAACCGAGGACTATAGTTGAGTCAGTCCAAAAGATTACCCGGTCAAATTTAGAACGAAGTGAATCCTTTATTTTGAGGTAGGTACAACCTTGCACCTATTAGCGCTCCGCACAATTCTAGCCTTGGGATACTTACAGGTGATATTGGCGCGACCTTGCCCTTGGAACAAAGGAGCCGGACTGTAACAGCTGATTCGCTGTTAACAGTTCGTACATATGCGCAAGAACCAAAAGCAATTTGCGACGCATCACTGAAAATATGTAATTCTGTACATATAGGCTGGTTACAAAAAACATGCCTCGGAACTCGAACGCTAGGTAAAATCGATAGGTTGTTTATAAAGCGGTGCCAGGCTTGCGTGACGACATCAGGAACCGCTTCGTCCCAGTCTAATTTTAATAACCACAGCTTCTGTAATAAAGTTTTTGCTATGGTTATTGTTGGGCTCAAAAGACCTAACGGGTCGAAAATCTGGGATGCAATTGATAAAATAGTGCGTTTTGACACCGGCTTTGATTCATTATCGTGTCGCGAATAGTAGTGCAATTCGTCGCTTTGATTGTACCAGCCAAGCCCTAACGTTTTACTATGCGTGTGTTCACCCAGTGACAATTCCCTCGAGATGCTGCCGTCGGATTCCCGAGTGAAGTAGTCAAAATTATAAACCCATTTTCGTAACGGAAAACACCCGGAATCTAAAACTTTCGTGATTTCCTTGCATAAGCGTTTTAGTTCGGCGATCGTTGACGATCCACAAATTAAATCGTCGACATAGAAATCGTGGTTTATAGTTCTGGCCACTTCGGGATCCGTACATTCTTGTGCTAACTGTTTTAAGCAACGGCAACTTAAGAAAGGCGCTGAGGCGGTTCCGTAGGTCACCGTGTTCAACCGATAAACACTGAGCGGGTCGGTAGGACTGTCGCGCCACAAAATTAACTGCAAATTGCGTTGGCCCTCATCGATAAGTACTTGTCGATAATGTTTTTCAATGTCAGCGCAAGCAACGAACTTATTTTCGCGAAATCGTAGTAAAATTGCAATAAGGTCGCCTTGAATAGGAGGACCTACGCGTTGCAAGTCGTTGAGCGACTTTCCTGTCGTTGAAGCTGCGCTGGCATCAAACACAACTCTTAATTTAGTAGTAGTAGCGTGCTCCCGGAGCACCCCATGGTGCGGCAAGAAATAGTTTGGGGTTCCGTATGAAGAAACTCGCGACATGTGACCTAAATTTTCGTACTCTTTAATAAAATTACTATATAATTTTTTATACGTAGGCTCGCGGTCGAGACGCCTTTCAAGAGCACTGAAACGATTTTTGGCTTGAAAGAATGTGTCACCTAACGATTCAGATGACTCTTTCAGAGGAATTTGTACGCTGAACCTTCCATCTGCAACGCGCTTTGTTGTTCTGATGAAATGTTCTTCGCACGCGAGTTCCTCGTCGGTGAGCAGTTCAGGTATTTTACCTCCTATCGGATCCTGTTCTAATTCCCAAAACCTACGTAATTGACTATCTAATGATTGCGTATCAAAATGTTGCGTCAAATGACATCTAATAGGCTTGGATTGTATGCGTTGCGTATTCGCATAAATAGGACCCGAAATGATCCACCCTAGTCTAGTGTTTTGTAGGTAAGGGCCGTTCGCCAGGCGCATCTTACCATCAATGAGCAAATCCCAGAATATGTCGGCACCTATAAGGATATCAATAGACTGACATTCGAAAAAACTAGGATCAGCCAGACAAACATTGTCTGGAATGCGGAATTGATTGCGTTGCATCGCAACCGTAGGTAGTGTCGATGTTAATTGTGATAACACTAAACACTGTATGCGAATATTAAACGTGTCAAAAACAGAGTTAATTTCTATTTCACATTTTTGCGTACACGTAGAAATAGAATTACCTATGCCTCGTATTTCTTGTGTGGACTGTATAATTTTAGGTTTTAATTTATCACATAAATTCTTAGTGATTAAACAGCATTCACTTCCTTATAATAATTTCCAATACTATCGGGAATCTCGACTAGTGCAGTTGATAACAAAACCGGTTGCATGGGAGACAGCTGAGCGGTCATGTCTATGTGTGCATTATTAACTTGCTTACTTTGATGAGAGTGTGCGATATTGCTTACGTTTTCGGATGCCGAGAAGGCACGCGGCGGCGCCTGGCCTTTGTCCAGGGCGAGCCGTGGGACAGCGCGCTCGTTGGTGTCGCCCTCCCGTGTCTCCTCGTGTATTAACGAATTATGTTTTTTGTTGCATTTCCTGCATGGACCGTATTTGCACTCAACAGATGTATGGCCTGCACGTAAACAATTTTCGCATAGCCGCTTATCCTGTACAATATTTAATTTATCTTGCAAGTTTAAATCTAAAAACACCTGGCACGAATACAAAGGATGTTTACCGCTGCACATTAAGCATAGTTTTTTATAAGTAGTTTGCTTAATATGTGACTTATTTGCGGATTTATCAGTGACAACATGCAGTGAAGTTTAGGAACGTTGTTGTTTGCGTTAGTGTGATGATATTGCTTCTTCGTTTCGTGCGTGGTATAAGTGCTAGTGTTAGCCTTGCCGTGCGTTACTATTAGTGTTTCAAGCATATCGGCGCGGTTCCGAATGAAATTAAGTAAGTCATCAACCTTTAGCGTAGACGTGAGTTCACTTGTTCGTGGCAGTAAAGTGCTTTTAAATTGTTCCCATTCGCGTTCAGTTGTAGAATCTAATTTTGACACGACCAAATAAATAATTAAGGTGTCCCAGCTCTCGGTAGGTTCTCCGAGAAGCTTTAGTGCACGTAGATTCTTAAGGATAATGTCTATAAGTTTTCTTAAAAGCGATGGGGACTCTTTAGTTAGCACTTGAATAGAAAATAACGCCTTAACGTGGTTGTGTACTAATAATCTACTATTATTATACCGATTTAGTAGCAGCTCCCAAGCAATTGTGTAATTATTCGCAGAAAATTCAAGAGAATCTATAACAAGTTGCGCGTTACCCTTTAACGATGATTTTAAATAATGAAGCTTCTGAATGTTAGTTATTTCTTGGGAGCTGTGAACTAATGATGCAAACGTGTCGCGGAATTCCAGCCAGTGCTCATAAGAACCATCAAAGGTTGGCAAGGAAATAGTCGGAAGTTTAACTGACTGCGATAGATTGGTCGGGGAAGAGTGTTTACAGCTGTCAGTATCTCTGACCATGGACTGACTTTGAGCGAGGATGCCGTAATATTCATTTTCAAATATTTCCCTTTGCTCGATTTGCTTTTCTAACTCACTATCGGAGACTAAATTCTCTATATTACTATGCAGGTCATTAAACTCGGCGAAAATAATTTGAGCTCCTTGCATGCGTAAATTTATTTCAGTACGTTGAGGTTCTGTTAGCTCCAAGCCTTCAAATGAGTTCACAAATTTCTTAAAGTTCGTTAATCTGCTTTTTACTGATCCGCGTCTACGAATTAATAACCTAAGAGAGTCCTGGCTCGCTGTGTTTTCAAGGTCGTCCTCGGCAGTGTGAAACCTAACAGCGTCATCATTGCCCATTTTTGGAGGTTATGGGAGTGTATAATGGTACTTACAGTTGCAATCACCACCACTGGTCAGGCGGAGCACTGCCGACGTGCAGACGGACGAAAGCTGCCGACACGTGTTCGATGCGGCGGTGGGCGAAAGCGCAAGCAAAAGCACTGGAATGTATAACAGCACGGTATCACACAAGCGTTAAGGAAAAGGCTAGGAAATAAGCTGGCTCGTCTCACCAAAAGCTCGAGTGTAACTTTTCTGATTCGCGTCGCTGCCGATGCGTTCTCACAATCTTCGTGGTATCCAGGGACTGGTTTCTTGAATCTGGGGTCGAAGGTCCAATTTATGTCTGCGCGTTGCGACACAGGTTTCGTAAGGTCTTACAGGCCTGGCTTGAAGGTGTAGATGGCAGGAGAAATGACTTTAAATCATGTATATGAAAATAACTCGTATAATAAAAGTTTTTGTTACATATGGTAGAGTAGAGGTTAAGTTTAAAATTAGATGTGCTGTTGAGTTGTCACGTCGACGTAGCGAAGTAGTGAGTCCAGTCATCCTTCCCTTTTGATTGGTGCTCGGTAGGGGTCCATGGCCGGCTTATCATTGGTTGTCGATGACGTGATAGAAGCAGCTGATTGGTCGCATATGACGTGCTATTTTGTAGCCACGGTGCGGCCCAGGTAGCAAACCACCCAAGGTCGGCTGCAACTCGCTTGTATGTATTACGCCGTAACACCGTCTCATTTTTAATCGTGTTGTCTCTTTCTCATGCTTCTCGAAGGTTCTCAGTATCGCTGTCTCTTTCTAATCATGCTATCTCTTTCACATGCTTCTCGAAGGTTCTCAGTATCGCTGTCTCTTTCTAATCATGCTATCTCTTTCACTCTTAGTGGAAATTTGCCATATACTGAAATGTACTTCAAAGGCCCATAAGGGGTCCTGAAAACGCCTGAAAATGGGTTTTCAGGATATCGCGTAATCTGATAGAGGGTGGCCTGAAATAAACTGAAAACATGTTTTAGGCGCCTCAAAACAACGGCAAGTTGGTCGAAATTTTGATAATCTAGTATGTGATAGAGCTACCTCCGAAACGGACTGAAACGATATTTCAGCCTGCTGAAAACGCTTCTAAAGCATCGAAATTCACGATTGAAGATGAGACGCCTTATCCCATCGGCGTAACACTACCCCCTCCTAAGACGTAGACTTAGTTCCGTAGTATCTCGCCAATCGGTCAACGTGGACAACCTTGCAGGGACTTCGCTGGCTTCGCTGTATCCTATACGTAACGTCGTTGATCTTAGTACCTACTTTGTACGGCCCTTCCCAATTCGGTGATAGTTTCGGGGATTTCCCTTTTCTTCGCGTGGGGTTATGCAGCCACACCAATGAACCTTCCTCGAACCCCACTTGGTTAGATTTTCGATCATATCGTGTTCATCTTCGCGCTGGCTTGAAGTCCATGTTCACGAACGTGGCTGTGAACATCGTCTATCTGGTTTCGCAAATCGCTGGCATACTCTGTGATCGATTTTGGCGAATCTGGAGCACGTCCAGTTAAAAGGTCTGCAGGCAACCGAAGTTCTCTTCCAATGTTCACGTAAGCTGGGGTGACAGCCGTACTTTCGTGAGTCGCCGACCTATACGACATCAGGAAGAGGGGAATATGCCTATCCCAATCCTTTTGGTGACTTTCAACAACCTTTGCCAAAATGTCTTTCCAACGTCTGGTTGAATCTCTCGACCATTCCGTCCGATTGTGGGTGATATGGCGTAGTTCTGGTATTATGAATTCCCATGATTCGGCAAGTCTCCTGGAACACCTGGGACTCAAAGTTTCTGCCTTGATCACTGTGAATTTCGAGAGGCACCCCAAATCGACAACACACTTCCATCACTAATTTCTCCGCTTCAGTGAATGCTTCTTGGTTAGGGATGGCAAATTCTTCAGGCCATTTGGTAAAGTAATCCATTACGAGGGTAGATCAATAAGTTTTTAGAATCGGTATAAACCATCCTCATAATGATATTATTTTAATGTGGACTATAACATGGCACTAATAAACGTTAAATTAGAGAAAAAAATAATTTACATTATTCATTTGTTTTTCTGTTATAGCTAAACAAAAAACATCCGTATAAACAATTTTACAAGACGGCAAAAATAAGAGTTAGTTTTGTAATTATTTGGAGCGGTGATGAGAAAGTCCTGATGCTCTTATAAAAAAAAAAAAATTGAAAATGAAACCTTGGTTTATCATTATAATTTAAAGGATAAACAAGTTATGTTTTGCAGTGGACTTTTTTATTTCCAGCTCGGTCACGGGTAGTTCCACCATTTCGTGCAAATCGGCAGAATTTGGGAGAAAATTTTATTTTAATGTTTTTTCCGTGTTAATTGTAAGAAGTAGGAAAAAGAAACACTGTGGTATATTTTATTATGAATTATACGCAAAATTTACCGAGATATGGGCATTTGAAATTTTTGAAAAGCAATGGTAATGAAGTACAGAATATGGTAATGAAAATGCGTTGTTGGTAATGAAGGAATGGCAATGAAGTACGGAATTTGATAATGATTAAGATGTTATGGGAATGAAAGTTCGATATTGGTAGGTAATGAAGGATTAAGTAAAAAACCGATTTAACATTATTTTTTAATATCTTAAATGGACAGAAACTTGTCAGTAACTTCTACTTTTTTTCTGTTTTTCTATGTACCGTTTGCTATTTTCGTTCCATTTTTTCCTTTGATATCTTCTTTGCCTTGTTGTCATATCAGCCACACTCTTTAGTTTATTGTCTTCCTTTCGTTTTAAATAGGTATCTCATTCTTTCTGTATGGCATATTTTTCAGGATTACTCTTAATTTCTTCATATTTTTTTCTCCTACGTAATTTTGCTTCGAGCAACTTTCCCTCGCGAGTTTTTTTTTGATCTTGCCATTTTTGATATCTGTAAATAATATGCATAGTTATATCATGCTCTATTGGTAAAAGCAAAAGGGTGCAAGATATAAAAAATATAAAAGTAGAAAATTTACCGAACTTTTGTTTCTGCCCAATACGTAGTTATTTTTTAATTATAAGAAAACTTAATCCAGCTACCAAGCCCCTCCGAATTTCATCCAAATCCGTCTAGCCGTTTAAAGCTACTGTCGACGTCAAAGATATATTTACACTTTACTATCTTGTCACTTTATCAATTTTATATGGCAGTTTAAATAAGTTAAATAGACAAGTTACTAAAGTTTAAACATATATTGTTTGACAAAGCATGGCGCCGACTCCGTAATCGCTTGCATCTGTGTGCACCTCAAAAGGTAAGTCAAAGTTGGGACATGAAAGAACTGGCGTAGAAATTAGACATTGCTTAAGTTTTTTAAAAGATTCATCAGCTTCCGCTGTCCAACTGAAAGTAGGTGCACCCTTCTTTGTAGACGTTAATTTATTTAACGGCCCTGCAAGCGTACTGAAATTAGGTACAAAACGCCGATACCAGGAGGCGGTTCCCAAGAACCTCTTAACCTCTTTTTTTGAAGTAGGTACTGGATATTTTAATATGGCATCAACCTTGTCGGGGTCAGTACGAAGTCTCTGTGTGTCAACCACATAACCGAGATATTTAAGGCTGTCTCTAAAGAATTGAGTTTTTTCATAGTTAATAGTGAGTCCAGCACCTTTAAGTTTATCAAGGACACGTAATAGTAATGTCACATGACTTTCAAAAGTATCACTTACGCAAATGATGTCATCCAAATAGCAGAAGGCTTTTAAATCAAATTCTGGACCAAATAAACTGTCAACCAGGCGTTGCTGAGTTGCAGGTGCATTGGTTAAGCCAAACGGCATAGTTTTAAAACAATATGTTCCGCGAGAAGGAACAAAGAAAGCAGTTTTTGTCTTATCCTGTTTATTTATAGGGATCTGCCAAAAACTTTTTGACAGATCAATACTAGTTAGGTATTTAGCATCTCTAAGATTGTCCAAAATCTCAGAAATGTAAGGTAAGTTATAAGCATCCTTCCTAGTAACTGAGTTTACTTTACGGCTATCTAAACAAAATCTAGGTTTACCATCTTTTTTAGATACCACGAGTACTGGTGATGACCATGCGCTTTCGCAAGGCTCTATGACATCCAGTTCCAACATTTCATCAACTTGTTCATTAACAATACGAAGTTTTTCTGGTGACATTCGATAGTAACGCTGTCGTATCGGCTGAGTATCACCTGTATTAATGTTATGTTCGATTAAAGTTGTACGACCTAGACCTATCTTCTCGTAAGAAATGTTCTTAAACTGATCAATGACATTGTCAGCTTGTACCCGTTGTGACTCGTTTAGACGAGAATAACATAGTAAACTTTGTGGAATCTGTGACTCTGTGTGCTTAGTGACACATTCATTTGTCCTAATACTGTATAGGTATTTAGGACATATTTTGAAAATGCGCCAAAAGTCAACACCTAAAATGAGTGACGTGTTTATCTCTGGAACCACATAAGCCTTAATATAGCGAGTACAATCTTCAAAGGTAATGTTCAAGTTGAAATAGCCAATGCTACTAAGGTGTTGTCCACCAGCTGCTATGACCTGGATGATGTCATCATTTGTCATATGATGTCCAAGTTTTAATAGTACTTTATGAGTGTTTTTTCCGAGTAAAGTTACAGCAGACCCAGAGTCCAATAGACCACTTATCTCTAATTCGTTTATAAAAACGGAGACATAAGGACGAGAGTCATTAGTAATGTTATTATCAGGCAGAATGGTGGCTACTTTATATGATTTTAAAAATGTAGTAAGAAAAGTTAACCAATTACGCCAGCCCTCAAGGTCAGTACAAGAGTGACTGTCATTCTGCCCTGCTAGCAGTTTTTTGAAGTTGAGGGTTTAGATTCCTCCTTATTACATTTAGGACAATTTGTGGATTTGTAATCCTTTAGACCACATCTAAAACAAACTAACACGCGTGCAGCCCGACAGTTCTCAAGCGAGTGACTGTTAGTACGACACCTTGGGCAATAGGATTGTCCAAAATTTTGCCTCGTGTTAATTGCACTAACGTGTTGCCTATTGTAACCGTTATAACTTTGACTATATGCCCTATTACCATAACCCGCTGGACCATTATCATTATATTTATTTGGTAACGGTTGTTTGGGCTGAGTAGCGCATTTAAAAGCGAACTCCGCTGCTAGTGTAGAAGCATTCTCCTTAGGAGGCTCATGAAAATGGGACAAACGTGCCTGTACTTTTTCATAGTTATAGCACGAGTCACGCAAAGTGTCAATAGTAGAGATCTGTGAACTGGCATTAGCCAGCACAGTGGCATAGCAAGGACGAATATTATGCAAAATTATTTCTAACTTGTCTCCTTCTGAAATAGGTTTTGACAGACGAGAAAACATGCCTTGCATGATTGACAGGTAGATAGTGATAGTTTCATTTTCACCTTGCGTACGAGCCCTTATCTCCGACATAAATAGATAATCATAGTTAGGTTGACTAAAAACCTCTATAAGAAGAACGGAGAGATCTTTCCAGGTAGAAACAGTGGTTCTAACTGAACGAAACCAATGTAAAGCATTGCCTTCGAATATCTCAGTTGCCAAAGACATAAATTTATTAGACTTAATATTTCTTGCAAGAAGCAATTCATTTACTCTCTCAATAAAAGCACGTACACAAGTTTTCCCGTTATATTTAAGCTTAGAGAGGTCTGTTGATGTACCTCGGTCGCAAGTGACAGAAATATTTGTTGGTATATTTGACGTTGATGATGCTTGTCTAACAGGGTTAGGTGAAATTGGCCTGAGCGAAAACTGCTCGGAGGCATAACGTGAGGAGCTTAAAGCTGCTAAATCTTTCCTTAATTGCTTGAATAAATCTTTACACGTTTTCAAAGACTCCGTTGTGTCATCTGTATTTGGCGTGATGCGCCTTAGACGGTAATTTACATGGTTCAACAAATTACTTGTTCTGTCATATAAACCGTCGTAAAATTTTGATTTTAAGGAAGAAACGTTTGATTGCAACTTGTTCAAACTATCCTCAGCACCAAGAATGTCATCATCAACTTCGATACCCGATTCTAATATGTCATGTGACGGTAAAATTGTTGCAAGCTTAACTATCTGCTTCCTCAATTCCTGTACAGTATCAGCCGGCGTAGAACCGCGGATGGCCACCTCATAGGTGAGCTCATCCTTTTGTAAAGAGAGAAATTTAACCTCAGCCATGATCTAAAAGATATGTGGGTAGATTCCCGAAAATAAAAATGTAGGTAGATAGTGCAACGAACCAATAAGAAGTAATAAACTACTCTCCGTTCCGTTACAAATATGACGATTAAGTAGAATAGTATGTATTATTGTAACCCACAGCAAGTAAGAAATGTAATGTAAAAAAAAACCAGAAGGGAAAAAAACGTAAGGTAGGTAGTAATAGTGCGCAGAAGGCGACACCCAAAGAAAAAAGTTCCGCAGAAGGCGGCGCGTCTGCTCACACCGGGTGTTGTGATGTGAGCTTAGCGTGGACCGTTTAGAAGAAACGGCCCCAAAAATTCCTTAGTCGCCTTTTACGACACCTCGGATAGAGAGAGGGTGGCATAATTCTAGACCCAGACACCACACGGGTAAAAAAAGCTTGCTGCGAATTGCAAAACAAAAACACAAAAAAAAACACAAAAAACACAAATAAAGCACACACACCAATAATTAAACACTACACAGAACCAGACTAAGACCACGTAAAGGGCGCCACTGTCACGTCCTACCGGGTGGCAAGTAAAAACTCAGGAGAAGTTTAAATAGTTTAATTAAAAAGAACGCCGGTAGTGTGAACAGAACAGGGTAGGTAGGTTCGTAGGGTGTGGTCTGGTTCTGCGAAGCGAGCTAGCACTTCCCTCGCAGTAGGTGACGTGGAGCGGCAGTGAAGAAACCGACGGCAGCCCGACGGTGTGCGGTGACAGGATCCTGGCGTCGGGGCAGCACCCGGTGTGTAGCACCGGAACCCACTCGACAATCCTGGTCACCGTGCTTAGAGGCCGCTCCGGCCAAGAAGAGAAGTGGACAGGGTTTAGAGCCCGATCCCACGAAGCGAGTAGTGTTGTCCAAGCGGTAGTGCTCCTAGCGGTGCAGTGCTCCTAGCGGTGCGGTGAAATGCTCCAAGCCGTGATATGCTCCTAGCGGTGGACCCTGGAAAACCCAAGCATTGGCTGTGTGAGCCTGGTGTCCAGCATTGGGATAGTCCATGCCAGCCGCCGTTAAGGGGTGAAGCCCCGAGGGAATAGCGCAAGGTTAATTATTGGCGGTGGCAGGAACTACCGGAACAGAGTTACAATTTAAAACAAGAAGAAGCTAAATCAAAAGAACAATCTAAAAATTACTAACGACCGTTATGAAGTAACGGTCGGTTATTTGAAATAAAAAGGTTAAAAGAACAATTTAGAAGAATCTAGAAGAACACAATAAGTAAAAAACACAAACACAGTACACAGCAAAATAGAGATAGGATAGATAATTAGTTCGTTGCACTGAACTTACCCGATTTGGGGAAATGCACCGAATATAATAAGAACTTAGGTATTTAGTACCTATTACGTTAACACGTCAAGTTGTTACAAAGTAGTAAGTAGTTGAGGCGGCAAAGAGACCGAATGAAGGGTGCGTGGCCTATTTATAAGCTTTCACCCCTTACTGTTAATTTCGAATATGAGTAGGGCGAACAAAGAAATGCACATAGCAACTCGCGTCACGAGTGGAAAATAACTGGAGTCGTGTACGTGAGACACCAACATACCCTCAATTATTTCCTCATGCGCTGAATGAAAATAATAAAATACGATATTTATTTACAATCACAATGAATTAATTTTTAGAAGATTATTTACATTAAGGTTGACTGTTAATTAATAAAAGATTTAAATATTAGTGAAGCTAATAAAGAATGGCTAGTAACGCCATCTGTCGGCTTACTGCCGCTAACATTTGACAAAAGTAGATTTATGAAAAACGTCTTTGTTAATCTATGGCTGTCTGTTCGACAGTTATAGGTTATTAGTAAACAACAAATATAAGATCTGTTGTATTACAGTGAATTTAAGTGAAAATGAAGTGATATTAAGGCTAATTTCGTCTATAAAATGCACACAGGTAAGGAACGTAACAACTGCATTGTTACAAAGTCGACTGTACACTGTAAAAAAATTTGGGATAAAAAGTATCCTATATGTGTTAATCCAGGGTATTAAGATATCTCCGTTCAAAATTTCATTAATATCTGTTAAGACGTTTTAGCGTAAAGAAGTAACAAATTAACACACATACACACACACACACGAACTTTAGCATTTATATTATCTTAATGTAGGATATAATAATATGTACATACAATCATCAAAATCGGTTCAGTAGGTACTCAAAAAGAGTAACGGGAAGAATATAGGGTTTAACAACTTAATACTGAAATTCATTACCATCGTTTTATTTTCATTACCATTCTTCTTAAAGTGAACGGTAAATTATGGTAATGAAGAGAATGGTAATGAATTTTCTCTACCTTTTGTAGATTTACTTCTTATAAACAAATGCAATCGTAGGTAATATTCATTTAGTGAGGTCTCGAACTTAACGTTTATTATTTAAGTATCTACAGTACAATAAAACACTACGCATTTATTATCAAAACAGCATAAATGGTAATGAAAAAATAACGTACCAAATCCAAAACTCCGCCACGAATAATTTTTTAACAAACAACCTGGCACGCGTCCGGCCTCGTCACTGGTCACTGAGTCGACTGAGGCGGGATCGCGGGCGGGGGGAAACAATCGTAGGAATATACTTCGGACGTCTTCAGAGTGATTTCGTTGTTGCAAATTGAATTTATGGTAATGATTTTTTTTCTTGGACAAACATATTTTGTTATACAGTGAAAGTAAATAACAGTTATATGACTGTTTAAAGCTTCAGTTTTATTTCTTAGTAAGTATTTCAACCATGTCAGAGGATAAATTTAATGTGGTACATGTAAAAGATTAGTTATATTTGCTCTCAAATCTATACATTCATGTTATGAACGATGATGGTAATGAATTTTTGGCATGTTAATAAAAAAAAAAGTACATTAATATTGCAATAATAAAATAATTTTTAGACGCAAAGTATACCTAAGTACCTAACACAACATATAAAAAAATATGAATTTAATAAAGCACTTAATGCATGTTTTTTTTTCTACGAACATGTGATTTGCACGAAATTTAGGGTGGCTTTTTCGGCCTTTTCCGGGATTATTGAGGCCTACAAATAAATACTGTGATATTAGCTTTTAGCAATTATCAAATAACCTAGGATAATTATTTAACATTATTCTACCATATAATTATGGAAAAAAATATTAAGAAAAAGTGATGAAAAAAATCAACGAGTTTTCGGCAGGAATTATGCTTCAGAGGGTTTGAAAATTGTGGCAGTTGATTTGTTCGTAGTTAGAGTATAATTGTGAAACTTGAACTTCATTTCATTATACGAGTAATTATATCTGCCACACGACTACTACTACTACGGATGAGGCAGGTATAGTGTTCGTCTATCTCCCGATTTAGAAGTAGACCCGCCCCATTATTTTATTTTCCATACCTACATTAAACATTTTTTGACAATTGAACCGGCGGGGAGAGCCTTTGTTGATTAGAAACACTATACTTATGGCTGATTTACATTGGTTTAGTAAAAGCATGCCGGTAGAAGTACATTGCGTCGTTACAATAGCTCTCGCCTCAAACGTAAAAACCAACTCTTCAATGTACTTCTACTGGCATGCTTTTACTAAACCAATATATTTATTAATCAGAGTCCAAGAAATCTGTGTCAAGGTATTCAACTCCAGAAATGTTTCCAGGTTGGTCAGGTTGGTCAACTTCTGATTCCGATTCACTTGAACTGTCATCATCATCACTTACTGCAATAACAAGTCTTTCTATGTCATGATAGAGGGTTCCTCCACGGGCAAAATACTCTTCTTCAATTTTGATGACATGGTCCACACAATTTTTCCATTCTTGTTGTGTTACCGAACCAAATGCTTCTTCAGCAATCTTTGCAACATCTTGACCACCAACATTTTTTTGTGCAATTCGCCTTTTTACCATTGCCCAGACTAACTCAATCGGGTTCAGGTCACAGTGATATGGTGGCAGTCTTAAAACTGTATGACTATGTTCTCCTAAAAGTTCATCGATGAAGTAAACTGGTTCTGGCTTATGTTTTTTAACTAACATCAATAGAGACGGTTTCCGGAGTGATGCATCAAATGGTATTTGGTTTTCGAGTAGCCACAGTTTTATTTCGTTTACTCTTGATGCAGATGTAGGAGCCTGCGGGAAAGAAACAGGATAATATAGTAGTATAATTTTGGTGACAAATAGAAAGTACAGCAAAATACTAAAAATTACAATACCTTGTAAACACTCGCTGAAAACTTTTAATATTACTTGTCTCGCACCGCTTTTATAAACTTGACGCTTCATTCTTACTCTTTGACATTTACATAAATGATTTACCATACCTTATAAAGGACAACCATGATATAGTATTGTTTGCTGATGATACCTCACTCGTATTTAAAGTCAAACGACAACAGGAGTTTAATGTGGATGTAAACAATGCTATATCAAAAGTAGTAGATTGGTTTAGTGTTAATAATTTATTACTAAATGAGAAAAAGACTAAATGTATTAAATTTATGACTACCAATGTGAAAAATAGACAAACTACTGTAACAATTAAAAATGACAAATTAGACTTAGTTAATGATACAGTATTTCTTGGTATAACGTTAGACTCAAAACTCCAATGGGGTCCTCATCTGGCTAAATTAGCGAATAGACTAAGTTCTGCAGCTTTTGCAGTTAATAAAATTCGGAATCTAATAGACTTGAGAACCGCTCGATTAGTTTATTTTAGTTACTTCCATAGTATTATATCATATGGTATTTTACTATGGGGTAGTGGTGCTGACGTAAACAGCATCTTTGTTCTACAGAAGAGGGCTATTCGTGCTGTTTACAAGATGGGTCATAGAGACTCGCTTAGAGATAAGTTCAAAGAAACGAATATATTAACCGTATACAGTCAATATATTTATGAAAACATTATGCATGTTCATAAGAACATTAGTAATTTTAGAAAGAACTGTGACATACATAATGTTAATACCAGAAATAAACATAAGCTCGCAGTGCCCTTTACACGGCTTCACAAAATAAAAAACTCTTTCATGGGTAATTGTATAAGGTTCTATAATAAGCTCCCAAGTAGTGTTACTCATTTATCAGTAAATAAATTTAAGAGTTACGTTAAACGTAAACTAATTTCTAAAGCTTATTATAGTATTAAAGATTATATGAATGATGACAATGCTTGGGACTGATATATATATTTTTTTGTATTACAATTATTAATGACCGTGGAGACTATATACATCTCCCTGTATGATTACCTATTATTTTAATATGACATCTGGAGACTCTTTACCATCTCCAAAATTGACCGTGGAGACTTTCTACATCTCCCTTATTTTTTAATTTGACATCTGGAGACTCTTTACATCTCCAAAATTGACCGTGGAGACTTTCCACATCTCCCTTGTTTTGTGTGTTTTTTTTTAAATTATATTTAATTCTTAATTTTAATTTGACATTTGGAGACTGTTTACATCTCCGAAATTGTATTATTTATTATAATCTGACATTTTGATATATTTAATTATTATTACTACTGGGACCTGTACATCCCTGTGACATTTAAATTATGTAGCTTAAGTTTAGTATTGTAATAAGTGATTTATTTGGAAAAAACGGCTTACTGTTGAGTTTCTTGCGGCGCTTCTTCTCAACAGTGGTCTCTTTGGAAGCGCTGGTAGACTCAGACATGTAAAAGTGCCTGCAGGGCCTACTTACTGAATAAATTATTTGAATTTGAATTTTGAATTTGACAGTCCTATAGCAAAATGAAACTTGAAATATCGCAGAAAATAAGAACAAATCAACCACGAATCTACGAAGTGACTGGTAAGGTACTCGGTTTGACAGTAATTCGTTGTTGCCAGTACAAGGAAACTTTTTAGTTCCTAAAACATTCTTTTCATGACTTTCTTGACAGACTGTACTTCACACCATTTCGGTTTGGGAACGCCTGCTTTGATCCAATCGAAAATGGGTTTAATGTCCTGGTCTTCTTACTGCGCTTGTTGCATGACTTCATTGCTCCATTCTTCACTTACAGTATCAGTTCTCAACATTCTCACACAATCTTTGCCCTTTTGCCTTAAACAATGCTTACAGTCATCCGGACAAGGTCTTCGGGAAAGGGCGTCCGCGTTTCCGTGTGATTTTCCACTGTTATGTTCAATGATGAAGTCATATTCCTGTAATTGTTCAATCCAGCGCGCTACTTGACCCTCGGGATTTTTAAACTCCAATAACCATTTTAAAGCAGCATGGTCAGTTCTGATACGAAATTTGTGCCAAAGCAAATATTTACTGAAATGCTGCAATGTCTTGACAACTGCCAGCAATTCTCTCCGAGTGACGCAGTAATTTCTCTCTGGCTTCGATAGTAACTTACTAAATTAGGCGATTACAACTTCCTGATCTCCTTTCTTTTGTGACAAAACTCCTCCAATACCAGTGTTACTTGCGTCTGTGTCAACAATAAAATCACTCTCAGGGTCTGGGTATCCCAATATTGGAGTTTCACAAAGCCTGTGTTTGAGATCATCAAAAGCTGCTGCGCACTGATCATTCCAGTCAAATCGTCGTTTTTCTTCCGTAAGCTGGTGCAAGGCCTATATCTGAGAAGTTTTTCACGAAACGTCGATAGTACGAGCAAAGTCCCAAGAAGGCACGAACTGCGGTCTTGTCCTTCGGTGTCGGCCAATCCTTAACGGCGCTTATCTTCTCAGGATCGGTCTGGATACCGTGTGTTGACACCACGTGTCCCAAATAATTCACCTTACGCTTGAAAAGTGAGCATTTTTTCGGGCTGAGTTTCATGTTCGCATCTAGCAGCTTAGCCAAAACTTGCTCCAATTTTCCAAGGTGATCGTCGAAGTCTCTCCCAACTATTATAATGTCATCCAGATATACCAGGCAAGTATCTTCCAGAAGACCAGCAAGTATTTGTTCCATCAATCTCTCAAAGGTTGCTGGTGCATTACACATTCCAAACGGCATAATATTGAACTGCCATAGTCCCTTTCCGGTCGAGAAGGCCGTTTTCTCCTTATCCTGGTCCTTGATTTCCACTTGCCAGTAGCCACTTTTTAAATCCAATGTGGAAAACCATTTCATTCCATTTAAGGTGTCTAACGTATCCTCTTTGTTGGTAGTGGATTTTGGTTACCTCATTAAGTCGGCGATAGTCAACACAAAATCTCATGGTGCCTTCCTTCTTCTTCACCAAAACTACCGGTGAACACCAAGGACTTGTTGACGGTTCAATAACTCTGTTCTTCTTCATCTCTTCAATCATGTCTTCCACTTCCTTTTCGCGAGCTACTGAAACTCGCCGAGGACGTTGTCGGATAGGCATGGTTCCACCAGTGTCGATCTCATGTTGTACAACTCCAGTTCTTCCAATATCACCGTCGTGCGCAGAGAAAACATTGCTGTAACGCAGCAGTAAATTACGCGCCTTCAGGAGTTCTTCCTTGGTGAGATTGTTTTTGCAACCATCCAATAATCCTGTAATGTCCACTCCTGTACTTGCAGGTTGTCCGCTTCCATTCGATCCCTGGCAACTTCGTATCCAAGAAATTTCGTCGCAAGTCCCGATAAGGGTTCCTTTACTAAAGGCGTATGTAGTGTCGCATAGATTTAGGATCCTTATAAACGCAGCAGATGACGTTGTCACAACCGTGCGAGCTGTTATCCACGGTTTACTACCGTCAATTTGTTCTACTAAGACGCAGCGATGAGATCCTCGTCCTGCATAGGTTGGTAGTTTCACAGGAACTAGGGCTTGCGATCTTGGTTGAAGAAGGGTCCCTCTTGCGCAGTAGACTTGTCCACTTACGCCACCTTCCATAGGGACTTCATCAACTCTGAATTTCAGGACTCCACCTTTGAAGTCGATTTTGCAGCCATGTCTTCTCATAAAATCTAATCCAATAATGCAATCGTCGATGATGTTAGCAACGATGACTTTGTGCCAGTAGTTCTTTTCCCCAATTTGCACCGCCACTCCTTGCTCCCCCAGGACGGAAATGTACTGGCCGGTAGCCGTTTGCAGCTGAAGATGCTTGGGTCGGACTAGATGATCTCTGGTTAAATGTTTCAGTAGCCGAGAACTGACCACAGTCCGAGAAGCTCCGGTGTCGATAGTCAGGTGACATGGTATTCCACCAATTTCTCCTTTGACGACCAGACTGTTCCCATCATTCACCTGTGAGATCATAACTGGGACATTTTGACCACCAGCCAGCACTCGTCGGCTTCTACTCGTTTCCCTGACGCGGCTCTACTGCATCAGAGCCTGCGGGCCTCTCCGTTGGGCCTGCTGCATCTCGTCGTGTTTTATTTCGTTTTGGGCAACTAGATTGTAAGGGCCCGCGTTCTCCACACCAATAACACCTCGGCCCAAATTCACGGCGAGGAGCAGTCGGGTCCCTGGACGAAACTTCTCGCACCCTAAAAGGCCTCGAGTCCTGGCGTACAGCTTCCACTTCCAAGGCGTGTGCAACTGCATCCTTCACGCTACCATGATGTCCCAGTCTCACAGCAGCTCTGACTTTCAAATCACGGATTCCGTCAATGAAGGCCTGTACTAGCATGCTGTCCACAAATGAAGCCGAAGCACTTTGGTACGCTTTTCTGACCAATTTTTCTATTTCGAGGGCCCACTGTTGTAATGACTCACTACGTCCCTGGGCTCGATCCTTCAGTTGAGCTCTGAATACATGCTCTAGATGACTGTCCCCGTAACGTGCCTCCAAAGCTTCAAGAAGGCGGTCATATGTCTTATTCTCTCCCAGAGCTTCCAGCACGGTAAGGGCTTCGTCTCATAGTGCCAAAGTTAGAACCGTCTTTGCCTGGTCTTTATTCCAGCCATTCGTCTGGGAAACTGACTCAAATTGGAGTTTATAGGCCGCCCATGATGAAGTTCCATCAATCGCAGGTACCTTGAATCTTCCAGCTGCCGGGATGGATGTCTCAGGTCCACAGGTACCGTTGACCACTTTGATTTCTAGCTTTTTCACTTCGTTTCTAATGGTCTGGAGGCGATTTTCGTGGTCTTCAACTTTTACCTTGACATCATCCAGTTTTTCTTGAACCTCCGTCATTTCCTTTTTCCATTCCGAAGCGGCCTCCCGTACCTCTCGGAGAATTCTAGATTGTTCCTCTTGAGATTTCTTTTGGCCACGTAGTTCATCATGGATAACCCTAGATTGTTCCTCTTGGGCTTTAAAACGTTCCTCTTGAGATTTCTTTTGACTCCGTAGTTCATCACGGATAGCTCTCGATTGTTCCTCTTGTGCTTTTGACTGTTCCTTCAAGAGGATTAAGATTGCGTTCAGGTCAAATTCCGGCTTAGCTGATGCTGCTGTAGTAGCCGGTGCAGTAGCGACGGACGTACCGGCGGTAGCTGCAGAGTCGTCAGCTGCAGTTTGGCTCCGGGTTTTGACCCTCTCCTGCTCTTGATCTTGCGGAGTTGCTGGCATTTTCTTCTGACACCAAATGTTACGTACGTGGGGGTAGGTAACTGATAGAAATGCACAAATACACCGATAATCAAAAGTAGACTTTAATAACGCACTCACTTAAACCGTTACAAACAATTATCGCACAATAAATTCGAATGCTCAGATGATCGCTCGGGTCGCTCTTGTTCGCACTGTTCGCTTTCCAATTAAAGACTGAATGAACTTGCAATAATCGGTCCGCCTTTTATAAGGTCTGATTTTTATTCCCACGGAAAAAATGTAAACAAAGTTACGTCACTGTCAAAGTGACATTTCAGGGGATCACAAAGTACGGGCCAGCAAGAAAAATAATATTAGATATTATCATGTCGTTGGAACAGTGATTTTAAAAATAATTTTGAGAAATAATTAAAATTAAAATCGCACAAATCTGTGAAATGAAACAGCAATATTTTTTTTACATTTATTAACAGACCATCTACCTACTGCATGTCCATCCTACCACAAAACAATAACAAAAACACAACGGAAAACTTAACAACGTAATAACAATAAAAACATAACAACAATGAAAATTTAACAGAACAATTTAACAAGAGTAACTGGAAAGCTAATACGACGGGAGCACTAACTGTGAAGCGAGTGAAGTGACGTAAATCAAGCCAAGCGGCCCTCGACTTTTTAAGACGGGTGTATCGAATCAGTGATACCAGTGCAATAAATAAATTATGCATACGAAAACAGTATTCTCGTTTTAAATTAATATAACAAAGAGTATATTTCAAAATAAAGTTTGCCATCAACAAATTAAATTCTTTCATCTTGATTAAAATATATAGTTTTTTTATAGTAAGTCGATTTCTTATAAAAGTGGGAAGTATAAATATTTTGAATGCTGGAAATGTTTTTCGTTAGCGGCAACACCTTTGTTTACATTTTTTCCGTGGGATTAAAAATCAGACCTTAGTTCCCGTCTCCGATCATTCCAGAATGCGTTCTGGAATGATCGATGTACTTTACCCCGCCAAGGACGTTCGAAACTATTCGTTGCTGGAATGTTCTACGCCTTTCTACCTTGTATTGTTCGCGATGTCCTTGACCTTGACTCACGGATCTGGAATATTCTGCGTATTGCCGTCTCATTTTTAATCGTGTTGTCTCTTTCTCATGCTTCTCGAAGGTTCTCAGTATCGCTGTCTCTTTCTAATCATGCTATCTCTTTCGCTCTTAGTGGAAAAACTGCCATATACTGAAAACGCTTCTAAAGCATCGAAATTCACGATTGAAGATGAGACGCCTTATCCCATCGGCGTAACAATATCAAAAAGTCATACGTATGACTTGCACTACTCGGTATTTAAACCCGTGTATGAAAATCGACTACAGATGTGCTACACGGATACGGATAGTTTTCTTTATCATATTTAAACCAAGAACTAATACCTATTTGCGAATGCACATTTTTTTCTCGTGACATTTAAGATATGGAATAGCACTATGCGGGTTTCATGCCAGAATTGTTTAAAGTAACTGTTTAATGCACATATTGTAAATTGTTTCGAATCGATTAAAAAATACTAGATAGTAACGCTATAATTGCTACAGAATATTAAGCGCACCCTCACAGTTTAGAGAAGTTAGACTCACTGCGAATAACAACCACGCGGGAACTATTATCCTTTCGGACGAGAATCACAGCGTTCTTGATCTATACGTACTTGTACTTCTTGTCCCTTGCTTCATTGCGCGCATGGAAATGAATAAACTTATTTTTTAAAGTAAGATGTTCGTTTATGAGTACGGGTTGCGCAGCGAGCCGGTCGTCCAGCTGAGCGCCGCCCGCGATATGCTGTTCGCATCTCTCACGGTTGTAAAAAACTTCTTGGTTGTCGCACCTGTCCCGGATGCCTCGTAGCGAACCTGCCACTGTTTGACCGTGTTTTTCTTATCGACCTCTTGGCGTAGGACACCGGCACCATGTCGTATTGGGGGGCGGTCTTCTTCCTAAGGGCTTCTTGCTTTGCCAGTTCTGCCCTCTCATTTCCTGGCATTCCAACGTGAGCTCGCAGCCAATAGAACCTGAGATCGGTTCCCATTGCTCTTGTTTGGGTTGTGGTGATTTTGATCTCTTGGACCAAGGGGTGTGTCGTGTCAGTAGTAGGGATTCGCCGGTTCTGGCCCCGCCTCTACTCGGCCGAAAAAAATGGTGCTCTGAGGAGCGAGAGGTGGGGTTTCTCTAAATGGGGGGATAAACACATTTTTTTCGGTGTTTATCCCCCCATTTAGAGCGTTTGGGAAGGGTCCCGAGACTCCCAGATCACTCCTTCCCATAGCTTGTACATGTACTCAATACAAAAGGTTATCAACTACCTGGGTACCCTTTTTGTCCCGTGGACGTTGCCTATTGTTTGTGCGTGCACCAACCCCTTTGTTCTCGGGGCGCCCAACACCATTGTCTTGCATCGCACGCGTTCATACCTTTTTTTACATATTACCTGATTGCGCTATTAACTGTTGTAATGTGATTTTTAATGTTATCTATGCTTTTCTCATATCATTTAATTAAATTACAATAGTGGTTTTCTTAACATACTGTTTTTAAGGATCATAGTTCTAACCTAACCTAACCTACCTTGTTGAAGTTAACCTAAAACCGTGAAACCTGTCCTAGCTTAAAATACCTACTGTTTTTTAAGGGTTACAGTTCTAACCTAACCTAACCTACCTTACTGAAGTTAACCTAACATTATACAACCTAATCTAACTTAACATACCTACTGTTTTTTAAGGGTTACAGTTCTAACCTAACCTAACCTACCTTACTGAAGTTAACCTAACATTATACAACCTAATCTAACTTAAAATACTTACTGTTTTTAATACTTTCAAGAAAATAAAGATGAATCAACCAACAAAGAAGTTACGAGTGGTTTTAAATTTTAACACCCCATGGTCGGCTGTTATTAAGGATCACCTAACTTTACATGAGCTTAACCTAAGCTAAGAACTGATTTAAATCTAGCTTAAGTCCTAATTTTCACTTAATTGAATTTACCTAAGTTAATGTTAGTAAATCTAGCAAACGTAGTATTCGTAGTATGATCTTAAGTCGTTGTTACTTAGAGCCTATTCTAAACAACTATCAAATCCATATATTGCATATAGGTATTTCTAAATGAATGACCTACACTTAGCTTATTAAAAATATAGTGGTTAAATGCAATCTAACCTACGTACGGGTATGTATCTACGAGCATGTATCTGCGGCTAACATTGGCTATAACATTATCTATCTAGTACGTATATGGGGTTCATCTCCACATACATTTTAATTTTATTGTAACACACTAGTATGTAAAACTAAAACGAAGCATGTAAACTGGTTCTGACTTGATTCAAAGCTCTATGGAGTACGTATTTCAAT
Source organism: Acleris cristana (assembly GCA_948252455.1). Classification (NCBI taxonomy): domain Eukaryota; kingdom Metazoa; phylum Arthropoda; class Insecta; order Lepidoptera; family Tortricidae; genus Acleris; species Acleris cristana. The sequence continues at coordinate 50,080,314 of OX411771.1, forward strand.
CAAAAAAGCATGTATCGACAAGTTTCGTGTACCGGAGTGCATTGTTATAACGGTTTAATTGTTTTATTGGTAGCCGCCTATTATGTTTTATGGTCACAACGGATGCGATTGTTACTTGTGCGTTTTATTATTTTGGGTGTTGTTGAATAAATCGGGCGTCTGTGTTAGATGAACTACAAGTTCAAACGTGTTTTTAGGAAGACGCTTAACTTACGAAGCGTATAAAAGCGGTGGGGTATTGTGTCTGAACAACTATTAGCCACGCAACAGTCTTCGTTACCGGAGCTCCCTGTACTTAAAGCAGTATATAGATATAATAGTCTTGTGTCGTGCAGTGAAGTGTTCATAAAAAGGCTATATATCAACCGGACAAGACGACGGGGCATACGCTTCTCACTTGATTAAAATGGAGATATATGATTTGCAAAAAATTAAAAACATTCCACCCACTGAGCACTGGAAACACGCAGATGTGAGATTAAAATTCTACGCGCCTTCTGAAGAAGACACTCAGCTCCAAACTACAAGTGATGTTATATTTAACATCACAAAGCAAGTAGCTTCTAAAGACAGTTGTATGAAATATTTTATTGACAATAAGAAACAATAGTGATAAAAAGTGTTTGTGTAGGTTAAACAAAAGCTTGTTATTGTATTACATGTAAAAACCTTACCTTTTAAGAATTCAAGACCTTTTCCAGTCTAAACAATTATCTTTTCTTTGTAAAATTAAATTGAGCGAAATACTTTATTTACTATAAGATGCAGTGATAAAAAGTGTTTGTGTAGATTAAACAAAATGGATAGTTTGAACTGTGACATCTACGATGCCCAACTCATCAGACTCTGTGAAGAGCTTGAAGAAGATCAAGATTATTACTTGACATCGGGGAATTCATAAGCCAACTTCATCGTGATGCGTAAGTTATATTTTTAATTCTTAATATTCCTGTTGTAACCTGTGTAAAAGCGCTTGACCAGTACTTACCTGACAAAGGATGGGTTTCTGACTTGTAGTAACTTGATCCTATTGTCATGGAAGCAGTTAGGTGGGGCGCTCCTATATAAGTGAGGTATTCGATGTTGAAATTATTCATTGTTTGCGTTACTGTGTTTGAATTACTAAGGTGTCGGTTTATTCCATCATGGTGTTCATCATAATCCATTTAGTTCGTGATCAAATTGAGTGTTTAAGTAAACAGTTTATTATAACTAATTTTCATAGAAGTATACGACTGTGGTTTATATCGAATCAATTACCCACCACACTATTAGAAGATTTTGATGTAAGACCATATTTTACACCATGTGATGGTCATATTAAAGGCAAACAAAATAGTTCGTGTTCAGATGTGATTGATGGAGTTTTAACAATGCAAGCATACTGCCAACAATGTAGACAAGATTTGAGTTAGTATAATATCCCATCCAATTAATTAAAAACTTTGTATTTGTTATTAAGTCATACATTATGTTTAATTTCATGTTTTTTTATTTTTATAGATCTTCCCAAGTCGGGGGTGGAGTAAAGAGGACAGCTGCAGTTTCGAAGTCAGAAGAAGTGCTGGCAAAGAAAAACCGCCCTTCAACTAGTCGCGATACAGTATCAACATCATCCGAACCAATCTTAGATGAGAATGTGAGTACAAAAAATAATGATTATGTTGAATGTTCTGTGTGTAGTAAGTTTGTATCCAAAAGATATTTCACCAACCATTTGAATAGTAATATCCATAAAAATAATGTCTTAAGGTCTGATATTCAATGGGTTAATGTACAGTTAATTGAAAACGTATTTAGGAATAGGGTGGCTACTTATAGAATATTGCTTAATGAAAATATTCGCAACCCATTTACCCCCGAAACAATTTTACAAAAAAATAAAGAAAAAATCTTTACATTATTGGATCGATCACTTACTGATCATTGTGCTTTAAAAGTAAATTTCATTCTTAATGCAGATTTTACTCAAGATACCAAACAGCTAAATAATACGTTTGACTTTCAATTTAGTAACAATGTGGTGAATCTTAGCAGCGACAAAAATGATATTTTTATAACTATAGTTAACGAAATTTTAACAAGATTATCTAACTTTGAGAGGAAAGATAGTGGATGGAGCTTAGTAAAATTCAACTATCTAGATGTGAATGTAAATAAATTTAACCCATTACGTGGTTCTTCCTATATAAAATTGCCTAGAGATATAATGAATAAAAAGGCAGTTATTAATGTAAAAAACAATGATCATGAATGTTTTAGATGGGCTGTATTGTCAGGGTTATACCCACCCACAAACCATCATTCAAATACATGGAATTCATATATAGCGCATAAACATAAACTAAACTTTGAAAATTTGACTTTCCCATTTAAATTAGGGGATGTTCATAAATTTTAAAAAATGAATGATATAAGCATTAATATTTTTGGACTCGAGTACAATTCACAAAGTAAAAAACATGATGTGATAGGGCCATTTCACTTAACTAAATGTAAAAAAGCTACCCACTTAAACTTATTATATATAACCAAAGGTAGTAAAGCACATTATTGCTTTATCAAAAATTTATCTAGATTAGTATCTAAACAGTTATCCAATACACAACATGCTACACATATTTGTGATGGTTGCCTAACAAGCTTTACATCACATGAAAATTTAATGAATCATCAAAGAAACGACTGTTTCCATGTTTGCACGAATTTACCTTCAGAACAGGATAAAAAGAAAAACTGGTTCAATGAAAATGTCCCATCAAACCAACTTAGCTTCAATAATTATGAACGTAAATTAAGGGTGCCTTTTGTTGTTTATGCCGATTTTGAGGCTTTTTTAAACCCAATTCCATCATGTTTCAATAATCCTAGTACATCCTCTACAACAAATATACAAAAACACGAGGTATATAGTTTTGGATACTACATTAAGTGTTCTTATGATGATAAGTTGTCAATGTATAGAACATACAAAGGTAAAGATTGTGCACAGACATTTATGAAATACATTAAAAAAGATTTAGATAACATTTGTAGGAGTAATACTTTTGGCAAAACCCCTTTGCCTTTATCTGATGCAAATAATTTAAACATTGCTCAGAGTAGTACATGTTACATTTGCGATATAAAATTAAATGGTGATTCTTCTATTTCTTATAATCATCATACAGGTTTTTATGAAGGAGTAGCACATCAATTTTGTTCTGAAAAATACAGGGCACCTAATTTTGTACCTGTATTTTTTCATAATTTGAGCAACTATGATAGTCATTTTATAGTACATGGGCTTGGATTTGAGGAAGGGGACATTGAACTGATACCAGAGAACAAAGAGAAATATATTTCCTTTTCTAAATCTTTGCAAGTGAATAATCGCACAATGAGATTGAAGTTTGTTGATTCACTAAAATTTATGAGTTGCAGTCTTGAAAAATTAGCCAAAACCTTGACAGCTGAACAATTTCGTGAATTAAAATTGAGTTTTCCATGTGAAGAGGATTTTAAACGATTAATACGAAAGGGTATCTATCCCTATGAGCACATGACATCATATGAAACGTTAAAATTAACTTCTCTTCCCTCTCAAGATAAATTCTACAGTTCTTTGACTGATTGCAACATATCAGAAGACGATTATGAACATGCGAAAGATGTTTGGACTCATTTTCATTGTCAAAATATGGGGGATTATTCTGATTTATATTTAAAAACAGATGTTTTGTTACTTACTGATGTATTTGAAAATTTTTGAAATGTATGCCTTAGGACATATGGATTAGACCCAGCTCATTATTATACTGCTCCAGGATTAAGTTGGGATGCGATGTTAAAAACTACAAAAATAAATCTAGAGCTCTTAACCGACATTGATAAAATTGCTTTCATAACTAAAAATATTCGAGGTGGCATATCGCAATGTAGTAAAAGACATGCAAAAGCTAATAATAAATTTATGCCAGAATATGATCAAAATATTCCTTCTTCATTTCTTATGTACTTGGATGCAAATAATATTTATGGGTGGGCTGTCTCAATGCCTCCCTACAGGTAAATTTGAATGGGTGAATGTAGATACTGATTTTAATGTTTCTGATGATCTTGAACATGGATTCATTTTAGAAGTCGATGTAGAATACCCACACGAATTGCATGACTCTCATTCGGATTTACCATTCCTGAAAATATTTGTTAAGGGAATTCCAAAGAAAAAAAAAACCCAATGTAAATAGGAAAACGAATTATGTTCTACATTACAGAAATCTAAAACAATGTTTGAAGAATGGTTTGCAATTACTTAAAATCCATCGTATTTTGAGATTTGAACAATCTAAGTGGTTAAAAAGTTACATAGACTTAAACACACGCATGCGATCGCAGGCAACGTGTGATTCTGATAAAGATCACTATAAAAGTATGAATAATTCAATGTTCGGTAAAACCATGGAAAATGTTTTGAAATATGTGAATGTCAAATTTTTAAATCACTGGGAAAATCATGGGAAATCACAGGGAGTTGAAACTATGATAGCGAAACCTGAGTTCCACAGTTTATCAATATTTTCAGAGAACTTAGCTGCTGTTCAATTGAACAAAACTAAAATCTTTTATAATAAACCAATTTACTTAGGATTTTGCATTTTAGATATATCGAAAACTTTCATGTATAAATTTCATTACGACTACATGAAAACGAAATATCAAGAAAATCTCAGGCTTCTTTATACAGATACAGATAGTTTAGTATATCAAATATTCGCTGAAAACTATTATGAGGACATAAAATCAGAGCTCGATTTATATTTTGACACATCAGACTATCCACCTAACAATGAATATGGTTTACCATTAACAAATAAAAAGCGGTTGGGGTTTTTCAAAGATGAAAATAATGGTAAAATATTTAAAGAGTTTGTTAGTCTACGATCTAAAATGTATGCCTTAGATGTTGAGAACATGAGTCTTATATCAAAAGCTAAAGGAGTCAATAAATGTGTTACTAAAAAACTGACCCTCAACGATTATAAAAAGTGTTTATTTGAAAAAAATATGCAACATGCTCAAATGCTGAGATTTAAATCAATAAAACATGTAATATTTACTCAAAATATAAATAAAGTATCATTATCTCATAACGATACAAAACGGTACTTGTTAGAAAACTCTTCGGACACTCTAGCGTGGGGGCATTATAAAATACCCCATGGATCATCACAAAATAATTTTTCCATGTAATTTATAATCACAGAACATTCAAAAATTTCAACTTTATTTTTTGTACATTGTGTATTTTTAATTTTTAATTGTGAATTGTGAATTGTAATAATTGTAGAAAATGTAAATACATTTTAGTTTTTTGTAAATATAAATTGGTGAAGGTTAATGAAAATCAAGTGGTGGTACTCTGTATTTGATTTTTAGTTAATTTTTTATTGTAACTTGAAAAGAGACTTATGTTATGTTGAGTTTTTTGCAGTTTCTTTAGAAAAATTTTTTTTTTCGAAAAAGTGTTAATTTCAAAAATAAAAAATATTTGACTATGATATCTATGTTTTTTTTAATGTGTTTATCCTTATTTTGGTTGATTTATTTAAAAAGTAATTGAGTTCATAAATTGTATCATTTCAAGTTTAACTGTTTTCATATCAACACGTATTACGAGTTTTAATTATGATACATTTTTATCATCCTTTCACAACCATTGTAGCTGGTCCAAGTGGATGTGGCAAAACTCAATTTGTCACAAACTTTTTAAATAATTTCAAAGAAGTATGTAATGTTGAATTTGATGAAATAATTTGGTGTTATGATGAAATGCAACCCCTGTACAATCTAGAAAATGTAAATTATAGTCAGGGAATACCAGATTTTTCAATATTTGATGGGAAGAAACCTAAGCTTCTTATAATAGATGATCTGATGAGAGAATCAGATGGACGAATAGTTGACATTTTCACAAAAGGTAGCCATCATAGAAACTTGAGTGTTTTTTATATTACTCAAAACATATTTCATCAGGGGAGAGGCCAACGAGATATTTCACTAAATACAAGCTACATTGTATATTTTAAGAATCCCAGGGACAAAACCCAAATACGCTACTTGTCACGACAAGTTTACCCGGAAAACCCAAAATTTGTAGATGAAGCCTACAAAGATTCTACTAAAGAACCACATGGTTACCTCATGATTGATTTGAAACAAAATACAAATGACATATGTCGTTTTAAAACAAAAATATTTCCGTTTGATGGACATTGCACAGTGTATGTTCCTAATAAGGGGTTTAAATACGACAAAAATCAACAAATTTTAGTCAGTTCTACATGATGCATGCGAGAGTTAACACATTATAAACATTTACTTGAAGCATTGCAGCTGCTTAAACCAAAATATCGCACGGCGTTACTTAAATCTTGTGATGATGATGAGATCAACATTATTTGTGAGTGCATTTATAACGTCCTAAATGGAAAAATTCTTGTAGAAAAAAAAGAAAAATCTAAATTAAAGAAATATAAAGATATCTTACGGAAATTAGTTTCAAAAGGAAAACATAAAATAAGAAAAACCGTTATAATTCAAAAGGGAGGTGCATTTCTACCTATTATATTAGGAGCAGTTTTAAGTGCCTTAGTTAACTCTTTATCATAAACAAAATGGAAAATACGAAAAAAATGCTATTAGTAGAATCAGATTTTATTGAAAGACTCAAACGCAATGAGAGCCTACCTGAAAATTCATCATCCCGTCTAGATGCTGAGATGCAAAAAATCCTTAAAAGTAAAATGAATGATCGTGAAAAGTGGACCTTATATTCACAAGCATTGCAACGACTTTTACATTTTATTGAAACAGATCGAAAACCATTTAGAATACCAATCGTAACGGAGGGGCCTCCCCCTCAACTCAACTACGAAAGTAATGATCTAAAGTCAAAAGTGAACAAAAAGGAGGTTAATGAATATAATGAGTCAGTTGCAAATCCACCTTTACCAGAAGGAGATGGTACTACAGCAGTTACACCGATTGGTAAAACAAATCCAGAACCGATGCCAATTAGTCCATCAAAAATTATAGATATATTACCCAAATCATATGAGAAAAAAACTCGAACTTTGTTGGATTGCATTGTTTTAAGTAAACCAAAAATTTGGTGGAAGCCAACTGGTGAAGTTGTAATAAACAACCGCACCATTTCAAATAGTAATATTACTGATCTGATAAGTGACACGGTTAGATCTCTTAAACGTCCTAAACCAACAGGGTGGGAAGAGTTTGCATTACTTTTAAGAGATATAAGAGTTCCTTTAAGCTGCATAGGCAATCCTGCAAACTTGGAATTTATTAAAACAGCTCAATCGATTGAACCCATTACATTACCTGCATCTACAAGTACGAGATAGTCAACAGATAAAGAAAAACAAAGAGCTACACCACTTACTACAGGACAACTTAAGCGTCATCATAAGAAAATTGATTGGGAAAAATGGACTCCTTATTAGATATTAATAGGATCTACTATGATGTCTCCAATCCAGCTGGTTATAGTAGTTTAAATAATATAGCGAAGGAAATGAAAGAACAAATGATCAAAGAGGAAGTAAAAAAATGGTTACAATCTCAAGATACGTACACGCTACATAAACCTATTCATAAGCGATTCACCAGAAATAGATATATCCTATCTAACTTTAATGAACTCTGGCAAGCTGATCTAAGTGACATGAGTACGTATAGTCAATATAATCATGGATACAAATATATTCTTTGTGTTATTGATGTGTTCAGTAAATATGCTTTTGCGAGAGCCATGAAAAAGAAAGATTCATCAACAGTTAAAGAATGTTTTGAAAGCATATTTACCGAAGCCAACGCTGTTCCTCGTCATATACAATCTGATAAAGGTACAGAATTTGTTTCAAAGGTGGTGAGAGATTATTTCAAGAGCAAAAACATTAATTATTATACCACTAATAATCCCGACATTAAAGCAAGTATAGTAGAAAGGTTTCAAAGAACTCTTAAAATGAAAATGTGGCGTTACTTCACTCATAATAATACATACATATAATTACACTAAAATTTTACAAGATCTTCTTCATTCTTACAACCATACCTATCATTCTAGCATTAAAATGCAACCAATTGATGTTAATTCTAGTAATATTATGACCGTTTGGAATAATTTATATTATCGAAAAAAAGATAGACAAATTTCATTGGAAACCCCAAAATTGAATGTAGGCGATCATGTTAGAATAACTAAATATAAACATGTATTCCAAAAGGGTTATGAAAGTAACTGGAGTGATGAAATATTTATAATTAATTCAATTATTAATAGATCACCACGAGTTGTTTATATGTTAAAGGATTTGGAAGGCGAACCCATCATTGGTACATTTTATTTAAAGAGTTACAAAAAGTGACTTACCTCCCCTCCACCGAGTATAAAATTGATAAAATAATACGTTCGCGTCATATTAGAGGCATAAAGGAAATACTAGTGAAGTGACAAGGTTATCCCAATAAATTTAACTCTTGGATACTCGCATCAAGCTTGAAAAAAATATGAATGAAAATAGTTTTTATTTAACTTTGTTAAGCAACAGTTCAACGGATTACTATACGGACAACACGACTGCACATTTTCTAACGAAATTACCTAAGAACATAAAATTAGAAGGGGAGTGGGTAGTTGGATTAGTGGAATTTCAATACCCGTGTTCCATGTATAATGTTCAAGATCATGAAAATATAATTTACATAAAGAAAAAGGTGGTGTCACCCGCAAACAAGTCAACGAAAATTGTTGATATAAAAACTCATATACCAGCCACTACATACGATAATATTGATCATTTCCTTCAAGCGTTTAATGAGAACCCACAACTAAAAAATAATGTCAAATTTAGGTATGATACATTGACAAAAATGGTTGGAGTAACAACAACAAATAATAGTGCGTTCTGTTAGGGTCAAAAAAGGCCATGATAGTTCACATTGTGATACCAGCACCAAATTTTAGTATGTTGTTAAACATGTTATTCTATGTTAAAAACCGTCGGGACCCCAACTGTAAAGTACCTGGATCCTGAGATATGACGTCATCAAAATGGCGGCCGCCGTATTTTGAAAAAATGCAAATAATTCTGATTCTATGAACCCTATATACATGTTTGCGGTGTCAAATTAAAGGTAATTAAATGTTTTATAACATTGTTTTACATTACCTTACCTTAACAGCACGATAAGTTAAAAAAAGCAAACTGAAAGTATTTTTTTTAAATACTTCTCACTTTGAATAGGAATAGCCACAAAACTATTCATTTCTTCAAGATTATTTGTATTACGGTAATAATTAAAATTTTATCACCTTTCTAATAAAAAAAACTGTAAATTGATTGAATGAGAAATGCCAAAGCTATGCCTCTAAGATCATAGAGCGCCTTCTCGCGGACGGGACTCGTACAACGTTGCCGCTCCGTCCGCAACCTACACCGCGCCCCCGCACCGCACTTCGCGCTATTGTCACATTTATTCGCCTATTTTCTGGTAAGAAACACTACATATTCAAAAGCCGCGTTACTAGATTATAGAGGCATTGAATTGGTTGTTAATTAATTGTTGTTGTTAAGTACTTGTTATTAACTGTTTTTTTGTGTTAATTCTGTAAATATTTATTATATTACGCGTGATACGAGGTGATGTGTTGAAACTGGAGAAGTAAAAGTACCTACGTAGGTAAGTGACATCCAATATCTATAGCAATTTATTTAAGTTAGGTAGCGTATAGGATACTTACGAGCTATAATTAATGTAGGTAGTTCTCAATATGTATACACTTATCTTTTATGCAACTACCTATCCGAAGCTTTAGGTATTGACGTGAAACGTCTATACAATCATACCTAAACATGACATGTGACGTAACGAAATGGTATATCATCTTAGCATAATAATTATAAAACTAACAAATTAAAGAAACATAAATGTACTGCCATTATTTAGCTTATTTAGTCGGCTCGCTCTGCTATGACCTTGAACTTGTATCGGGCCGTGCAAGTTGACGGGAATGAAAGAAATAGGTACTCTCTCTCCTTTCTTTTTAGAGTAACTCATGCATGATTCACACTTTAGGTATACCGCGGTGATTCTTAAGTGTATTCATTATAATGTATTTTATAGTTATAATTTTTTTGTCCTAATTTATTTTCAATGTATTTTAATTTTTGTTGTATCTTAAGAACGGTAATACATAAAACCGTGAAATTTGGTATGATTATAGAACAAACTCTAAAAAAACAACAAGTACCTAATATATTCGTCAAGTGCGAGTCGGACTAGTAGGTATTGTAACTAGACCAAGGTAATTTATTTAACTTACCAACTCTTTTTATTTTAGGTATTAAAACTGAATCAACATGTCTGCTTCGTCGCGATCTATGAAAATCGTAAATACGACTCCAGCCAGACCTACTATAAATTGGGAGATATGCATAATTTGTCAAAAAGAAAGCAGCCAGCCTTTAATAACTCCAACGGATCACGGGTACCAGTCACTGAGCAATGATTTAATTGAATATGCAAAGTATGATTCTATCCCATCGCATATGCATTTTGAAAATACTTTTCAAACACTTCAAAATAACAAAGCCAAATACCATAAAACATGTAGATTGAAATACGATTCCCTAAAAATTTCCCGGCTTAAAGACAGATTAAGCAAAATGGCGAATGCTGAAAAGAAAATACAACCCGACGCTAACACGGGTACAAGAACGAGGTCGAAAATCCCACAAAGTACGGATACCCTGTATCAACAATGCTTATTCTGCGAAAAACCTGAAACAGCTAAGGAACACCTTGTTTCAGTGTCAACCCTTAAAATCGGACCTGATATTCATCGCTATGCAGTACTGCTACAAGATGAAATACTTATGAAAAAATTACATTCTACAGATTTAGTTGCTGTGGAGGCTAAATATCATAAAGTCTGTTATGTTAGGCTTCTGAACAGAGTGCGAAGCATGACGAATAGACAATCGTTTGAATCAGAAAGCTCAACAAATCAAACTGCTTATGGTTCCATATTCTCTGAACTCGTCTCTTACATACAGGACACCTACCTATATAGTGCTGAAGCTCCAGTTTTTCGTCTTGTTGACCTGGTCGCAAAACTCCAACAAAGGAATCAGCAATTAGGTTTGGATAAAATGGACATTAACCGCACTAGACTAAAGGAACAGCTACTGCAATTTATCCCAGGCCTTCGCGAGGACAAAGTAGGTAAAGAAACTTTACTGTATTTCGAAGCCGATGTGCGACATGCAATTGAAAGTGCTTGTGATTATACCGAAATGAGCGATGGCATGTGTCTAGCTCGTGCTGCAAATATTATTCGCAAAGAAATGTTTAAAGAATATCCCAAATTCAACGGTTCTTTTAAGGGAGAATTCGCTGGTGAAAATTGCGTCTCTAAGCAATGTGTTTTGTTTTGTCGAATGGTACTAGAAGGTGCCATGCAAAGTGCAAATGGACCTATGGAGTTTACTGATGAAGATTCCCAAACGAACAGACACTTGGTGGCAACTAATATTGCTCAGTTAATAAGGTTTAATTGTAAAAAGAAGACTGCCACGCAAAACGAGAATATGCGCCATATTCTTGATCGAGAAACGCCGCTACCATTATATGTTGGTATGAAACTTTATAACGCTCATACAAGGAAAGACGTCATTGACAAGATGTGTGAATTAGGTTTAAGTGTTTCTTACCATAGAATAAATCAGGTTGTAGACTTGGTAGCAAGTAGTGCCTGTGAACAATACAAGAAGCAAGGGTTCGTTTGCCCTCAGAACATAGAGAAAAAAGTATTCATATGTGCTGCGATAGACAATATTGACCATAACACATCATCTAACACATCTCTTGATTCTTTTCATGGTACATCCATATCTCTTATTGTACAGCCGGAAGAGGACAATGGTCAAGTGAACACTACTTCATTGAAATTGAGTAAAAAAGATAAATGCGAACTATCACTTCCTGACTCGTATACTAATATACCTCCAACGCAAAAACAACAGGCCGACGTTCCTATGCAAACAATAAACTACGAAGCTCACGATCGAAATTCATTAAACCCTGTTGCAAATATAAAAGAGTGGTTAGACCACGTGAAGATAGCTCTAAAAAATAACGAAGAATTTCTTCCTTGGGCAGCTTACTGTTCACGCATAGAAAATCCTCAACGAAAAGTAGTTCCATGCAGATCAGTCATTCTACCTGTATTGAGAGAAAACATAAATTCTCATGCGATGGTTCGCCACACTATGGACATTATAATTACAGCAACATATAAAATTAACCCCGGTCAGATACCTGTCATTACTGCTGATCAACCAGTGTACGCGATTGCCAAACAAATCCAATGGTCGTACCCCGATAGTTATGGCGAATATAAACTGGTGGTTATGCTGGGCCCACTTCACATAGAAATGGCTGTACTATCAATGATTGGTACATGGTTAGAAGGTAGTGGATGGACAGATAATTTAATAGAAGCAGGTGTAACCACGACGGGTAGAGCGGAGGGCATACTAAAATCATTCCATGTAAAAAGAAGCCGATACGCACATGAAGTAACCGCAGCAGCATTGAGCGCACTGATAGAAGAAGCATTTAATGTATCAGATGATACTAATAATGAGTCTTTTGTCGAGTGGGTCGAACGGAAAAAAAATGAATCTTCCCAATTCAAGTTCTGGCATACTACTATGGAACTAGAAGCAATAATGATGTCACTCGTTGGAAGCATTCGCCAAGGTGATATTGCAGATTTTATAACTTGCCTGCATCGCATTTGCCCGTGGATGTTGACCCTTGATCGTGTAAATTATGCTCGTTGGTTACCTATATTTGTTCATGATCTCGAAAAGCTGCCAATTTGTCATCCCATGATTTACAAGGAATTCGAAAAAGGACATTTTACCTGTTCAAAAACAAAGAAAATCTTTTCGCGAATGGGTCACGACCAGGTTCATGAACAAAACAACAAATTGATTAAGCTGGATAGCAAAACTCTCAGTGCTCTCAGCAATGACAATGCGTTATTGAGATGGTCAGTATCTGGTCCTGAGATGGTACGAATGACATCTGAGTACGAAGAAAAGGCTTCCTTTGATCAGTGCTCATCATCTGAAGACCATAAACATCGAGAAGATACTAAAGCGTTTGCATTGCGTTTTCACAAAGATGTCAACAATCTTCTTAACGTATTTAGAGAACACGGGAATCCTTTTGAAGATAGTCACCTTACAACAGTCAACAACACCCGACTAATTATGAACGATAAGTCCGAAAAATCCGTCTTTGAAGCCGAATCTCGAGGGAACGATCAATACACAGAATTTGTAAAGGAACGTTTAATTTTACGCAACAAGTCTATACACGTAGTTATCAAGCGCAATAACCTGTCCATCTTCAGTGATCAAAAAGCAGTAGCAAAATCTAAAGATAAACAAAAGATAGGTGATCTCAAAAAAGACAGTAATATGTTCTGCAAACTGTACGTCGCTAGTCAAGGGAGAAATGCAGATGTAGACGTTTTCTTTTCACACGAAAATCATCCCTATGCGCCTTCTATATCCGAGTTTGGACAACTGAGAAAGCCCTCAAACAAGTCAGACATAGTTTCCTGCATTGAAGACTATTGTTCAAAACAAAATATGCCAACCACGATACCAACAACTACAAAACCAGAAGCATCTTGCTTGGTAATAGACGGCGCCGCTCTCGTGCACATGCTCAATCCCAAAGCAAATCAAACATTCCATCAATACATCGAAACTGTGTTCGTTCCGTATATCAAAGAACGTTTACGATTCTTTAATAGAATTGATGTAGTGTTTGACCAGTATATAGAAGGGAGTTTGAAAGCGCACGCACGAGAGTTGAGAGGTACAGGAAATCAGGTAGCAGTAAGGGAAACGGTGAAAATCCCTAAAAACTTTAAAAAGTTCTTAGCCCACAACAAGAACAAAGAACAGTTATTCACGCTGCTAGCAAAAAAACTGGTCGACATTGAAGTTGATGGAAAGACTGTCATCTGTACCTCTAAGGAAAAAGTGCTTTCCGAATCAGGATCTGTAGTGGAAAGGTTGTCTTCATCTCATGAAGAAGCAGATGCCCGATTAATATTGCACGCCGCTGACGCTGCACGAAATAACCACAACAACGTTATAATTAAAACAGTGGATTCGGACGTGTTTGTTATAGCACTTTTTGCCTTTTCGAAGATACCCGGATTGCAAAAGCTGTGGATAGAGTACGGAACAGGGAAGCATTTTAAATATTTGGCCGTCCATGACTTTTGTACTTTTCTTCCAAATGACATGTCAAACCTGATGCCATTTTTTCATGCATTTACCGGCTGCGATACGGTATCAGCCTTTTGTGGGATTGGGAAGAAAAGTGCATGGAAAACATGGTTGCTGATGAGAGATGTAGACGCAGCTTTCGAAACTTATTCCCATGGAGAAGAACCGTCAGGAACTACTGAAGAGTTCCGATTGATTGAAAAGTTTGTAGTGCACATGTACCACCCAACCAGTGAAAGTCACAGCGTAAACACAACAAGAAGAGTCCTGTTTACGAAAAGGAATAGATCTATAGAAAATATACCACCGACGCAAGATGCATTACTACAACATCTGAAAAGGGCAATTTTACAGAGTAATGTATAGACAAATTGTCTTAACTCCCACCCGGATAAAATGGACCCTTGCGACTGGGGTTGGGAAAGTAATAATAACGCGAACGGGCTGCTGTACACTCCTGTATGGAAAACTATTCCTGACGCCAGCAACAGTTGCAAGGAACTCTTATCTTGTAAATGCAAAGAATGGTGCAGGAGATGTCGGTGCGTGAAAAACGATTTAAACTGCACCCTTCTCTGTGCTTGTGAGGGATCATGCTCACGACAAAATGATTAACATACCTAAATTGTGTAGGTAATAACTAATTGTGTAGGTAACTAAGTAGCTGATCTGAATTTATTAAATAAATATAGACTCTTTTATACAAATAAGTACCTACTTTTATTTTACGTCCCGAATGCAATAGTATATCGACAAATTCACATTCCCTGACCCATAGCAAAGTTTTAATTAGAAATCACTAAATATTATAAAACGAAGTCCCCCGCCGGCCGCCTCTGTCCGTCTGTATGCTAATAATATAATATAGCTGTTATATATCTCCAAAACGAATGAACGGATTTTCATGCGGTTTTCATCATCGGTTACACAATGTACTGGTTTATGTGCGGATGTTATAGAAAACTTACATGAATCGAAGCGAAGCGAGGGCGAGTCGCTAGTGTCAAATAATAGCGGTGGTTATTGGTAGTATATTAAGCAAAAATCATCTTTTTTCTGTTTATTTCAGTCAATAATGTGTGTTTTTTTTATTTATGTCCACTTAGGTACTCTCGTTACTGAACTTTTTTAAAAGGTTTAGGTATAAAGTTATCATTTCGTGATTCAACCGTCTCTTTTTTCTCTTGAAACTAGTTGAAACTAACCCCCTACACCTGCGTACACTGGAGGGAGCGCCTTACTAAAAATGGCATAACTAAGACAATTATTATTAGATTGAGTTTCGGTTTTTTTTATTAGATAGTTGATAAACTATTCGTTATGTCTGCTATACATCATTTCTCTCTATTTTGTAAACTTCTGGGGCTAAAAATTAAAATAAGGAGGATTTAAAGATTTAATTTCCATATATTTTAATATATTTTTGTAACTGTACTACTTAGCTGATGTTGTGTATTATAATATTATAAAACACTTAATTCACTTTCATTTGATACCCCACACATGTATATAAGGTTCATAAAATCAGAATTATTAGCAATTTTTAAAATACGGCGGCGGCCATTTTGATTACGTCATATCTCCGGATCTAAGTACTTTACAGTTGGGGTCCCGACGGTTTTTTAAATAAAATGACATGTTTAACAACATACTAAAATTTGGTGCTGGTATCACAAAGTGAACTATACTTCCCCTAACAGAACGCACTATAATGAAATAACCTCTATCATAACAACCCCGATACTAAGTCTCCAGCTGGGTTTCAAACCGAGATCAAATTTGAAACAAGTTACATATGGAAAAAAACCCTGCCAATTTATATTTAGGGTTACCACCACAAATATTTGTTTACACCGATATAATTCATCCGCAAGTAGTTGGAGATGTTATAACAGCATTGCTTAGAATAATACCACTAGATCCAACTAAGTTTATTTATGGTGCATATAAAACTCACATTTTCTCACCTGCTCACTATGTACCGGTTTTACGTAGGGAGTTCGATACTATTGAAATAGATATAAGAACAACTACCGGTGTTAATGTACTGTTCCAATTTGGTAGCTCCTACGTGAAGCTACACTTTCAACGAGTAAAATGAATTATAACAGATCGCCAGTCTCTTGCCCTTACCAGCATTATTATTCGCATCAAGCCGGCTCTGGTGTAGGAATTGTCTATAAAGGAGTTCCATTTCAACGAGGGCATGGTATAGGGAGTTTTTTGGGAGGGCTATTTAGATCAGTGCTCCCTTTGTTATCTAGTGGTTTGAAAACCATTGGAAAAGAAACGTTAGGTGCAGGGGTTGGTTTGTTATCCGATATGGTAAATTCACGCCCTATGGATAGTTCGATTAGATCACGATTCAAGGAGGCAAGTGCTAATTTAAAAAGAAAAGCCGATGAAAAAATTTATTCCCTCATGTCGGGATCTGGGTATAAAATGACATCTAAAAGAAGGGAACCGCTCATTACATTGAAAGCATCGAGACGAAGAGGAAGTAAAAAAAATAAAAACAAAACTCTTGAGGATATATTTACAAACTAAATAATGTCATTCCTACATAGTCATTCTTGTGAATGTGCGAAATCTGAATTAGATATATTTGCCCTTCCATCAACTCAAACAAGTATTGAAAGTGGCCAGTGGGTTAATTACAAACCAATTTCATCTTTAAGTGATGACGCTCCCATCGAATTCCAAGTTCCCGGATCAGGAGATGACTATGTTGATCTATCCCACACAATGTTACATATTAATGCTAAAATATTGAATCAGGATGGCACAAAATTAAAACCAGATACCCTGGTTGCACCCGTCAATAACTGGTTACATTCCCTTTTCAGTCAACTAGATGTATATTTAAATCAAAAACTCATATCACCCCCAAACAATACATATGCTTACCGTGCTTATATGGAAAATCTTCTAAACTATGGACCAGCAGCCAAAGAAACTCATCTTACTTGTGGATTGTGGTATGCTGATACTGCAAATCATATGGATACTATTGATGCAAATAACAAAGGGTTTCACAAAAGACTAGAATTTGTCAAAGAGAGTAAGGAAGTGGAAATGATGGGCCATTTTCATGCCGACATATTTAACCAAGAGAAATTCTTAATAAATGGTGTCGAAATACGCATTATAGTCCTGGCAATGAAAGATTGTGGGTGGAAAAGTTGAAAGCAGTAATTTTGACTTCGGAACTTTGTTTGGACTAGTTAGGAGATAAACATACTAATAGTCCCCACCCCTTGGAGGTGAGCCCTAAGAGGGGGGGCGCAAAGAAGGTCCCGTTTTTTTGTTTTTTGTTTACATCTTGAAAACAATGCGTCATAGGAAATGTTGCTTTATTGCATTATTAAAGCTGATAAAATTCTCTACAAATTTGATTCTATTCATTTTTTACTTATTTTCAATCGTTGTCTAGATATGAGCTCCGAAAAACGGACGATTTTCAAAAAAGTGTTTTTAGCTAGGGTATGACTGCACGACACCTTGCGCTTGTGACTATGCGGTGACGCTTGGCACACTTGAATCTTAGCTGGTCCTGAGTAGATTCAGACCAGGAGTCATCGAGAGCCATCGCGCATTTAGTGGGGGTGAGGGGGCGAAGTTCGACGCTGCCGCGCTGTAATTGAAGCAACATTTCTCTAAAACTATACATACTAGGGTATGCGATGTATCATTTTCGGATAAATTAAGGACGAGGAATTTATTTTTCAAATAAAAACAATGCACTTTGTAGCAAAAAAAAATAATAAAGTAGAAAAGACTAAAACCTACCCAGGGAGAATGTGTAGGTATTCTAAGGATAAACCAACTCTGAAAACAGCACAAAGACATCTGAACATGAGCGTAGGTATCGACTGACATGTATGACAAAAAAAACGTGAGGTCAAAATAGCTGGTTTGATAGTGCAATCCGTTGTATGGGAACCTTGCACTTTTTGACTATGCGCTGAAACTTGGCACAGTTGATCCGTTGATCCGTAGGTGGTCTCGAGTGAATTCAGACCGGGAGCCATCGAGAGCCACCGCCCATTTAGTGGGGGAGGGGGGAAGTTTAACGCTGCTGCGCTTTAATTGAAGCCATATTTCTCTAAAACTATAATTGTTATGGCGTCTAATATATCTTTTTCGGAAAAATTAGGGATGGGAAGACTATTTCTGGGATAAAAATATTGCACCTTAGAATAAAAAATATAATCTTTATCTTATGATTACTTTTATAATTTATATATTATAAGATGAGCAGATTCTGAGCCGGTGCTAACACTGCTAACTGACCCCAAACTTGCACCCGTTAATATATGGCTCTTGAAAAATGCTGATATAATGCAGCTTTAGTCGGTGGGATGTGTCTAAATGGGATATTTAGGCACTCATTTACTGAAGTAGGTACACGAAGCCGATCTGAAATAATAAATGATGACATGCAATATTCTAGTTTAAGCTTTGAGATCCTATTATATCTGTTTAAAAAAGCATAACAGACGTATTTTTCGGTGAAATGCTTGGAACAAAATATTTATCAGAAAATTATAAAACATACAGAAATTTATTGCAATATCTGAGCTGTCAAGGATGCTTACTTATAATGTTACGTTTACGCGAATTAGTTCCATGCCCATCTTAGACGTAAAACTTAACTAAATATTTTAATAAGTAGATAAATGTAGTTATATGTTTTTATTTTTAATATATTTCACGTGATTAAAAATTAAAATAGAGAAATGAAAAAAAGTTGTACATAACTTTAATGTTTTGTTCTAAAGTGCATTATTTTTATCCGAGAAATAGACTTCCCACCCTTAATGTATCCGAAAATGTTATATTAGACGCCATAACAATTATAGTTTTAGAGAAATATGGCTTCAATTAAATGCGCGGTGGCTCTCGATGGGTCCCGGTCTGAATTCACTCGAGACCACCTACGGATCAACGGATCAACTGTGCCAAGTTTCAGCGCATAGTCAAAAAGTGCAAGGTTCCCATACAACTGATTGTACTATCAAACCAGCTACTTTGGCCCCCCAATTATTTATCATACATGTCAGTCGATACCTACGCTCATGTTCAGATGTCTTTGTGCTGTTTACAGAGTTGGTTTATCCTTAGAATACCTACACATTCTCCCTGGGTAGGTTTTAGTCTTTTCTACTTTATTAATTTTTTTTTGTTACAAAGTGCATTATTTTTGTTTGAAAAATCGATTCCTCGTCCTTAATTTATCCGAAAATGATACATCGCATACCCTAGTATGTATAGTTTTAGAGAAATGTTGCCTCAATTACAGTGCGGCAGCGTCGAACTTCGCCCCCTCACCCCCACTAAATGCGCGATGGCTCTCGATGACTCCCGGTCTGAATCTACTCAGGACCAGCTAAGAGTCAAGTGTGCCAAGTGTCACCGCATAGTCACAAGCGCAAGGTGTCGTGCAGTCATACCCTAGCTAAAAACACTTTTTTGAAAATCGTCCGTTTTTCGGAGCTCATATCTAGACAACGATTGAAAATAAGTAAAAAATGAATAGAATCAAATTTGTAGAGAATTTTATCAGCTTTAATAATGCAATAAAGCAACATTTCCTATGACGCATTGTTTTCAAGATGTAAACAAAAAACAAAAAAACGGGACCTTCTTTGCGCCCCCCCTCTTAGGGCTCCCCTCTAAGGGGTGGGGACTTTTAGTATGTTTATCTCCTAACTAGTCCAAACAAAGTTCCGAAGTCAAAATTACTGCTTTCAACTTTTCCACCCACAATCTTTCATTGCCAGGACTATAATGCGTATTTCGACACCATTTATTAAGAATTTCTCTTGGTTAAATATGTCGGCATGTAAATGGCCCATCATTTCCACTTCCTTACTCTCTTTGACAAATTCTAGTCTTTTGTGAAACCCTTTGTTATTTGCATCAATAGTATCCATATGATTTGCAGTATCAGCATACCACAATCCACAAGTAAGATGAGTTTCTTTGGCTGCTGGTCCATAGTTTAGAAGATTTTCCATATAAGCACGGTAAGCATATGTATTGTTTGGGGGTGATATGAGTTTTTGATTTAAATATACATCTAGTTGACTGAAAAGGGAATGTAACCAGTTATTGACGGGTGCAACCAGGGTATCTGGTTTTAATTTTGTGCCATCCTGATTCAATATTTTAGCATTAATATGTAACATTGTGTGGGATAGATCAACATAGTCATCTCCTGATCCGGGAACTTGGAATTCGATGGGAGCGTCATCACTTAAAGATGAAATTGGTTTGTAATTAACCCACTGTCCACTTTCAATACTTGTTTGAGTTGATGGAAGGGCAAATATCGTCACCTCCATGCCAAAGTCACCTATCTGCAAAAATCACATTTTTCAGGGGAGCGATTTGAATATTTTTTTGTTTTTTAACATAGACATTTGTTAGTAAATTAGTACTTTAAGTTTGTAAGGTTTTTAAAAAGTGTATATATTACATGATGCATTAGACAGATATACAATTTGATAACAGAATCGCGGAATAACGCACATTCGCAACTTTGCAACTCCATACATGGACATGAAAATGTATTTTTATACACCATTGTAAACTCACGAATGTACCACTTTCGTGAATTATTCGAACAAACGTTCTATTTAGACCAAAGTAAACTTACGTATGTGGCAGTTTCGTTAGTTTACAATGGTATGTATGTATGTATGTAAACACTTTATTGTACAAAAAACATAAAATCAAATACAATAATTACAAAGTTGGAATGTACAAAGGCCAACTTATCCCTTTAAGGGATCTCTTCCAGCTAACCTTTGGGTGATTGAGGAAAATTAGAAAGTAGAATGTGGCAGACATTAGTACAAAACAGAGTTATCGGAAATTGCATAACAACATTTTAGACCTTAAGAATAAATACTAACAGACGTATATAAAAATAATAATAATAAATATCAAAATAATTAAATACACGACCTTACATATATACACATATGTATACCTACATACAATATATATAAAATAAATAAATAAATAAATATATATATATATATATATATTATAGAGTAAAATAAAGGATAGTAAACAATTATAAGGAGTCAAGCCAGTATGTCCTCAAATTTCCCTGTAGAGATGCGACCGATTGCGATTTCCTAATATCAGAAGGCAGCCGGTTCCACAATCTGACAGAGTGCACCGAGAAGGATTTGGAGTAGGTTTTAGACGTATGGGCTGGAAAGGCAAGAGAGAGGTTACAATGGTGTGTAATAATACCTTTTTATTTTTATGCATAGAGTTGCAAAGTCGCGAATGTGAATTAATTTTATATTCTGATAAATAGAAATCATTTTCTATCTGTGAAATGCATGTTTTAATGATTTAGCCCCTTACTAATAAACGTTGAGTAACGGTTGTATAGCTATACAATGTTTTGTCTTTATCTGTCAAATTCAAATGTCACAATGAAAGATAAGGACAAAATATTGTATAGCTATACAACCGTTACTCAACGTTTATTAGTAAGGGGGTTACTGTATTTTTCTGTAAAATGCTGAAAATGAAAACATGTAAATAAATAGATTACGGTATTTGGATGATAAAATTCTTTATTTGAATAAAAACCCTACTCTTCCTCGTCGTTATCTGGTTCCGGCAGGCGATCTTGCACAGTATCTGAATCCTGTAGATTTTCGTGGAATGAATGGTAGCATCTAGGTATCTGATTATCAATACATAGTTTCAGCAAGTCACGTTTTTTAGCTTTTGATATAGGTATTTTATCCCGGTAAGCCACAACAGGTAATACTTTTGCGACACTTTTCCCCTTTTTTGGTTTCAGATGCAATTCTTTGAACGCTGCGTCAGTATAATCACTTTTTATAAATATAGACTTCGGACTCTCTTTACGGTATTGTATCCACACCGCATCTTGAAATTTAGTTTTTATTGTTCCTTCCGATTCATTTTCTTCCGGTTCGTTGTTTTTAATTGTTTTTTTCTTTTTTTGTGTTTGTTTTTTAGTGTTATTCTCTGCAACAAATGTCACTTGATTTGAGTTGAAGTCTAAAAAGTCGTCATGAAGTAATACATGGACATTAAACGGGCGGGGCTTCGTTCTCGCCAATCTCATAATCTGAACCCATCCGTCTGGTGTGTATACAGGGGAGTTTTTAGATTTTTGTTCTATTTTGGAATGTATAGAGTCGCACTCCATGTGGCTGTGCCCCGATTCGTAGAATACATGATCAATTACCTCAATTGTTTCGTGAGTTGTGACCAAATGTAGAAGCATGCTACAAAAGTTAAATTTTTTCTGCTGGCCCCCGCAATTATCGGACATCATCCTGATATGTGTCACATTTTGCTTGCTCGTAATATATTTATAAACGCAGGTTGCGATTTCAATACTTCCGCGTTTACCCTCGGTTTCATTCCAAGTAAAGCAATCAACATCTTGGTCTCCAAATTTGTAAAATGTCAAATTGTATACAGCCAGCTTGCGAACATAAAAAAATGGCCCTGCCGCACCTTTGGGGGTTTGAAGCACAGCCTCTAAGTCGAAATTAAAGGCCAAAGTTTTCGCGTCGTTCTTTGCCGCTTGTTTATCAGCGTCTCGACGCAGATAAGCGTTGTCTCTTCGCTGAAGGTGCTTTGCTTGATCGTCCTCTTGAGAGCTGGTCAGTCCAGTACTTTCGAGTTCCTTGTAAGCGACGCATTTTTTGCACAAGTCTTTTTTTGGCACGTGGAATCTTAATTTATATGAACGAAAATTTTTTCGGTACGTCTCCACACCGGCCGGTGCTGTGCCATTTTCCATACACTGTTTTTTATAGAGAGAGTACATAATGTTCACGTTGAGTCCAGTACCTAGGTATTTATATTCGGAATTACTTCTGCAATAATGGGATTCTACTGCAGGGAATGAAAATATGTGGGACTTAATTCGATTCCATCTTTCTGTGGAAAGTTTGTTAGGGGGTGTGCTTTTGCCTCTCTTTTCCGCTAGAAGTACCCCTTCTAAAGAAAGCTTATTTAATGCTCCTCTAACCATAGCTTCAGTTACATTAAGAGTGTCCAAAAAAAAATCTCTGCACACTCGTACCTGCTCATTTTTATTCACGGTCAATGAATAATGGTTCGTAGACTCTTTGCGGGGGGGGCCATCTACCGTTGATCGTTTTTTCTTTTCCCTTTTCACGTGTTGGACTATGAATTGTCGTTGATCTTGTAAGGTTTTTAGTGCTCGAAAAGATTCATATTTTTTTTTTCTAGCTTCCTCCGGCACGTTGCTATTACATTTATGTTTAGGTTTTGTTGCACATTGTGGTTCTTTCAAGGGTCGTGCTGAAATTTCTTTACCTTTGGTTGTTTTATAAGCTTCCCCTTTAAGGCGTTTCTCTCTTTCTGTGTTTTTTTTCCATTTTGTAGGATTTGTAGTATGTTTTTTTTTTGGTGAATTATGTGTCACTGTTACTGTTTGCCGCGAAAGCAGAGTCCCTGATAAAGAAACGCTCCTTTTCAATTTTTTTTGTGATCGTCCTGACTGTGGTAAGTCATTTTCAGAAGCTCGTCTTTTGAGAGGATTTGAGGTGGACACTTGCAACTGGGGTCTGGAATCATCTGTGGTCACTGGTATTTCAGCTTCGCTATAATCCTGGATATCCTTGTCTGTGCCCATGATAACACCGAACGAAAACTTGTTATCATTCGTCTGTATTTGGCGATGTTTACTTGATGTAGTACGATTTAAATACGATGGAATTTTTGTGTGAACTATTGCCCTAGTGACAGTATGAGTAGGAGAAGCACAATCATCAGATGAACTGTTATTAATGTAATCTCTATCGTGCTCGTAATCAGGGTCCTTAACACTGTCGTCATCACTTAAATTATTGAAATCAAAAGCCCTCGATTGGGGCAACGAATCAAACGCATTTACAGCATCTGGATTGGGTGACAATGATATGGAACGAACGGGTGAAGAATTTTCGCTAATGTTAGGAAACATGTTATTATTTAGAGATAAAAAAGCATCCCTGTCTATAGGAGTTATCGGCGAATACAATGGTGCCTCTGGTGTCGCTTCAGCTACGTCGCGGCAACCAATCGAAACAGGAGATGGTACACTTTCACTACCATCTGGTACTGCTATAAGACTGCACTGCTGAACATTACTCTGGACTACATTATCGACCAATTCTGTGCATATTGTTACATTTTCATCAATTTTGTGTGGTTTTTGAGTTTGGTCTGATACTAAGTTATTACAGTTATTAGTTGGACATATTTTTTGCTGTAGGTTGTTTAGAGATTCCATAGTCAGTTTCTGAGTTTCTGGAATTTTTGCTGAAGCTGAAAAAAAAACAGGTTATAATTTAATGCCCGGTTTCTATATTCAACAAAACGAAACATTTTCCTTACGTCTCGTTAAAATTTGACACATTTTGTACGTAGCAAATGTCAAATTTTAACCAGACGT
Source organism: Acleris cristana (assembly GCA_948252455.1). Taxonomy (NCBI): domain Eukaryota; kingdom Metazoa; phylum Arthropoda; class Insecta; order Lepidoptera; family Tortricidae; genus Acleris; species Acleris cristana. The sequence goes on from OX411771.1 coordinate 50,105,169, forward strand.
AAGGAAAACAATTCGTTTTTTGAATGTAGGAACCGGGCATTAGACAATAAGTATCAGCGTCGCTATTGCCTAACGCACTCGCAATCTCAATTGGGTTCAAAGCGGAACAATTATTTTCATTTTGTATGCAGACAAGCTTTCGATTTTCAAAATGAAAACAATTGCAATTGCGAGTGCTTTAAGCAATAGCCACTCTGGTTTCACAGTAGCAAATTGATTTATTCAAACATGTTTAACCCTCACGTCAATCACGTTACGCCCTGTCACGTGAGTGGGTGCTAATATAATTATTAAGGTTATTATAATAAGGGCAACCGGCACCAAAAAAATTGAAGATTTAGAACGTTTAATATCAACAAATGCACACGAAAATTGCAAACTGCAAAATTACTTGCTTACCTACTGCATGCGGTATTGATATAAGTCGCTCTAAAGTGATTGATATAAACTTAAGAAAAATACGAAATATCAAAACTTGCTATGCGGAGTAGCAAGGTAAATTAGTTTGTAATTAATAGCATGAAGAACCATGTTAAGAACTAAAAAATAATGCATACGGTTATTAACTAATGAAGGAATAATCATTGTATTTGTTTTAAATCGACATAATTTTTAAATCGTTTGTAAAACGATAACATTTGTTATTTTACATCTGTATTTAAATCTTTAACAAAATACAATGACAATGACTTCACGCACATGCTTATTCCTTTATTGGTTTTCACATAAATGTTTCAAGTTCAACTATTTTATTTAGGTTATACAATTAAGCAGTGATAAATAGTTACTTACTTGTTATATTTTCATCTCGATTTGTGTCCTCGAATATTTTAAGCAGCATCTTCCTGTTTCTTTTCATATTGAAAACTAATCAAATACTAATTAAAACAAAAGAAAAAGCTCAGAGTAAAATTTTACTGACACAGGTAATTTTCTGCATTAATGTTTTTTTTTAACTGTTTAATTGCAGTGTCAAAGGTAAAAAAAATACAGCCTATTAAATTCCTCGCAAAAAAGTTTCACGGGACAACTAGTTTTTATGTTTATTTTTCAACCTTTAACGTAAATAAATGAGTTTTGTTTTTATTCACCTACATATTAATGATCACCATAAATGTCAACTCACGAATATGCCAGATTCGCATATATTCCATAGGCTGATTTTACTAGTGATTAATAAATATCACCATTGCAAACTCACGAATATGCCAGATTCGCATATATTCCATGGGCTGATTTTACTAGTGATTAATAAATATCACCATTGCAAACTCACGAATATGCCAGATTCGCATATTTTCCATGGGCTGATTTTACTAGTGATTAATAAATATCACCATTGCAAACTCACGAATATGCCAGATTCGCATATTTTCCATGGGCTGATTTTACTAGTGATTAATAAATCACCATGGAAAATTCACGAATATGCCAGATTCGTATATTTGCCATGGGCTGATTTTACTAGTGATTAATAAATATCACCATAGTAAATTCACGAATATGCCAGATTCGCATATTTGCCATGGGCTTCTATTGATAACGTAGTAATAATCACTACCACTGAAAACTTATGAATATGCCACATTCGCGAGTTAAAAGTGTCTTATAAGTATTTCGTAAGTTTACCATGGATGTAACCACAAGAAATTACAGATTCGTGAGTTTATAACTCTTTAACCGTTAATGCTACGGATACATAAAATTGAGAGATTGTGCATTCTACATTTGGAACAACTCTGCATCAATAATCTCATTTTTGCCAAAAAAGCAGATACGCGAATTTGGCATGGAGGTGACGATATATCTAATTCAGATTTCGCACATTCACAAGAATGACTATGTAGGAATGACATTATTTAGTTTGTAAATATATCCTCAAGAGTTTTTTTTTTACTTCCTCTTCGTCTCGATGCTTTCAATGTAATGAGCGGTTCCCTTCTTTTAGATGTCATTTTATACCCAGATCCCGACATGAGGGAATAAATTTTTTCATCGGCTTTTCTTTTTAAATTAGCACTTGCCTCCTTGAATCGTGATCTAATCGAACTATCCATAGGGCGTGAATTTACCATATCGGATAACAAACCAACCCCTGCACCTAACGTTTCTTTTCCAATGGTTTTCAAACCACTAGATAACAAAGGGAGCACTGATCTAAATAGCCCTCCCAAAAAACTCCCTATACCATGCCCTCGTTGAAATGGAACTCCTTTATAGACAATTCCTACACCAGAGCCGGCTTGATGCGAATAATAATGCTGGTAAGGGCAAGAGACTGGCGATCTGTTATAATTCATTTTACTCGTTGAAAGTGTAGCTTCACGTAGGAGCTACCAAATTGGAACAGTACATTAACACCGGTGGTTGTTCTTATATCTATTTCAATAGTATCGAACTCCCTACGTAAAACCGGTACATAGTGAGCAGGTGAGAAAATGTGAGTTTTATATGCACCATAAATAAACTTAGTTGGATCTAGTGGTATTATTCTAAGCAATGCTGTTATAACATCTCCAACTACTTGCGGATGAATTATATCGGTGTAAACAAATATTTGTGGTGGTAACCCTAAATATAAATTGGCAGGGTTTTTTTCCATATGTAACTTGTTTCAAATTTGATCTCGGTTTGAAACCCAGCTGGAGACTTAGTATCGGGGTTGTTATGATAGAGGTTATTTCATTATTTGTTGTTGTTACTCCAACCATTTTTGTCAATGTATCATACCTAAATTTGACATTATTTTTTAGTTGTGGGTTCTCATTAAACGCTTGAAGGAAATGATCAATATTATCGTATGTAGTGGCTGGTATATGAGTTTTTATATCAACAATTTTCGTTGACTTGTTTGCGGGTGACACCACCTTTTTCTTTATGTAAATTATATTTTCATGATCTTGAACATTATACATGGAACACGGGTATTGAAATTCCACTAATCCAACTACCCACTCCCCTTCTAATTTTATGTTCTTAGGTAATTTCGTTAGAAAATGTGCAGTCGTGTTGTCCGTATAGTAATCCGTTGAACTGTTGCTTAACAAAGTTAAATAAAAACTATTTTCATTCATATTTTTTTCAAGCTTGATGCGAGTATCCAAGAGTTAAATTTATTGGGATAACCTTGTCACTTCACTAGTATTTCCTTTATGCCTCTAATATGACGCGAACGTATTATTTTATCAATTTTATACTCGGTGGAGGGGAGGTAAGTCACTTTTTGTAACTCTTTAAATAAAATGTACCAATGATGGGTTCGCCTTCCAAATCCTTTAACATATAAACAACTCGCGGTGATCTATTAATAATTGAATTAATTATAAATATTTCATCACTCCAGTTACTTTCATAACCCTTTTGGAATACATGTTTATATTTAGTTATTCTAACATGATCGCCTACATTCAATTTTGGGGTTTCCAATGAAATTTGTCTATCTTTTTTTCGATAATATAAATTATTCCAAACGGTCATAATATTACTAGAATTAACATCAATTGGTTGCATTTTAATGCTAGAATGATAGGTATGGTTGTAAGAATGAAGAAGATCTTGTAAAATTTTAGTGTAATTATATGTATGTATTATTATGAGTGAAGTAACGCCACATTTTCATTTTAAGAGTTCTTTGAAACCTTTCTACTATACTTGCTTTAATGTCGGGATTATTAGTGGTATAATAATTAATGTTTTTGCTCTTGAAATAATCTCTCACCACCTTTGAAACAAATTCTGTACCTTTATCAGATTGTATATGACGAGGAACAGCGTTGGCTTCGGTAAATATGCTTTCAAAACATTCTTTAACTGTTGATGAATCTTTCTTTTTCATGGCTCTCGCAAAAGCATATTTACTGAACACATCAATAACACAAAGAATATATTTGTATCCATGATTATATTGACTATACGTACTCATGTCACTTAGATCAGCTTGCCAGAGTTCATTAAAGTTAGATAGGATATATCTATTTCTGGTGAATCGCTTATGAATAGGTTTATGTAGCGTGTACGTATCTTGAGATTGTAACCATTTTTTTACTTCCTCTTTGATCATTTGTTCTTTCATTTCCTTCGCTATATTATTTAAACTACTATAACCAGCTGGATTGGAGACATCATAGTAGATCCTATTAATATCTAATAAGGAGTCCATTTTTCCCAATCAATTTTCTTATGATGACGCTTAAGTTGTCCTGTAGTAAGTGGTGTAGCTCTTTGTTTTTCTTTATCTGTTGACTATCTCGTACTTGTAGATGCAGGTAATGTAATGGGTTCAATCGATTGAGCTGTTTTAATAAATTCCAAGTTTGCAGGATTGCCTATGCAGCTTAAAGGAACTCTTATATCTCTTAAAAGTAATGCAAACTCTTCCCACCCTGTTGGTTTAGGACGTTTAAGAGATCTAACCGTGTCACTTATCAGATCAGTAATATTACTATTTGAAATGGTGCGGTTGTTTATTACAACTTCACCAGTTGGCTTCCACCAAATTTTTGGTTTACTTAAAACAATGCAATCCAACAAAGTTCGAGTTTTTTTCTCATATGATTTGGGTAATATATCTATAATTTTTGATGGACTAATTGGCATCGGTTCTGGATTTGTTTTACCAATCGGTGTAACTGCTGTAGTACCATCTCCTTCTGGTAAAGGTGGATTTGCAACTGACTCATTATATTCATTAACCTCCTTTTTGTTCACTTTTGACTTTAGATCATTACTTTCGTAGTTGAGTTGAGGGGGAGGCCCCTCCGTTACGATTGGTATTCTAAATGGTTTTCGATCTGTTTCAATAAAATGTAAAAGTCGTTGCAATGCTTGTGAATATAAGGTCCACTTTTCACGATCATTCATTTTACTTTTAAGGATTTTTTGCATCTCAGCATCTAGACGGGATGATGAATTTTCAGGTAGGCTCTCATTGCGTTTGAGTCTTTCAATAAAATCTGATTCTACTAATAGCATTTTTTTCGTATTTTCCATTTTGTTTATGATAAAGAGTTAACTAAGGCACTTAAAACTGCTCCTAATATAATAGGTAGAAATGCACCTCCCTTTTGAATTATAACGGTTTTTCTTATTTTATGTTTTCCTTTTGAAACTAATTTCCGTAAGATATCTTTATATTTCTTTAATTTAGATTTTTCTTTTTTTTCTACAAGAATTTTTCCATTTAGGACGTTATAAATGCACTCACAAATAATGTTGATCTCATCATCATCACAAGATTTAAGTAACGCCGTGCGATATTTTGGTTTAAGCAGCTGCAATGCTTCAAGTAAATGTTTATAATGTGTTAACTCTCGCATGCATCATGTAGAACTGACTAAAATTTGTTGATTTTTGTCGTATTTAAACCCCTTATTAGGAACATACACTGTGCAATGTCCATCAAACGGAAATATTTTTGTTTTAAAACGACATATGTCATTTGTATTTTGTTTCAAATCAATCATGAGGTAACCATGTGGTTCTTTAGTAGAATCTTTGTAGGCTTCATCTACAAATTTTGGGTTTTCCGGGTAAACTTGTCGTGACAAGTAGCGTATTTGGGTTTTGTCCCTGGGATTCTTAAAATATACAATGTAGCTTGTATTTAGTGAAATATCTCGTTGGCCTCTCCCCTGATGAAATATGTTTTGAGTAATATAAAAAACACTCAAGTTTCTATGATGGCTACCTTTTGTGAAAATGTCAACTATTCGTCCATCTGATTCTCTCATCAGATCATCTATTATAAGAAGCTTAGGTTTCTTCCCATCAAATATTGAAAAATCTGGTATTCCCTGACTATAATTTACATTTTCTAGATTGTACAGGGGTTGCATTTCATCATAACACCAAATTATTTCATCAAATTCAACATTACATACTTCTTTGAAATTATTTAAAAAGTTTGTGACAAATTGAGTTTTGCCACATCCACTTGGACCAGCTACAATGGTTGTGAAAGGATGATAAAAATGTATCATAATTAAAACTCGTAATACGTGTTGATATGAAAACAGTTAAACTTGAAATGATACAATTTATGAACTCAATTACTTTTTAAATAAATCAACCAAAATAAGGATAAACACATTAAAAAAAACATAGATATCATAGTCAAATATTTTTTATTTTTGAAATTAACACTTTTTCGAAAAAAAAAATTTTTCTAAAGAAACTGCAAAAAACTCAACATAACATAAGTCTCTTTTCAAGTTACAATAAAAAATTAACTAAAAATCAAATACAGAGTACCACCACTTGATTTTCATTAACCTTCACCAATTTATATTTACAAAAAACTAAAATGTATTTACATTTTCTACAATTATTACAATTCACAATTCACAATTAAAAATTAAAAATACACAATGTACAAAAAATAAAGTTGAAATTTTTGAATGTTCTGTGATTATAAATTACATGGAAAAATTATTTTGTGATGATCCATGGGGTATTTTATAATGCCCCCACGCTAGAGTGTCCGAAGAGTTTTCTAACAAGTACCGTTTTGTATCGTTATGAGATAATGATACTTTATTTATATTTTGAGTAAATATTACATGTTTTATTGATTTAAATCTCAGCATTTGAGCATGTTGCATATTTTTTTCAAATAAACACTTTTTATAATCGTTGAGGGTCAGTTTTTTAGTAACACATTTATTGACTCCTTTAGCTTTTGATATAAGACTCATGTTCTCAACATCTAAGGCATACATTTTAGATCGTAGACTAACAAACTCTTTAAATATTTTACCATTATTTTCATCTTTGAAAAACCCCAACCGCTTTTTATTTGTTAATGGTAAACCATATTCATTGTTAGGTGGATAGTCTGATGTGTCAAAATATAAATCGAGCTCTGATTTTATGTCCTCATAATAGTTTTCAGCGAATATTTGATATACTAAACTATCTGTATCTGTATAAAGAAGCCTGAGATTTTCTTGATATTTCGTTTTCATGTAGTCGTAATGAAATTTATACATGAAAGTTTTCGATATATCTAAAATGCAAAATCCTAAGTAAATTGGTTTATTATAAAAGATTTTAGTTTTGTTCAATTGAACAGCAGCTAAGTTCTCTGAAAATATTGATAAACTGTGGAACTCAGGTTTCGCTATCATAGTTTCAACTCCCTGTGATTTCCCATGATTTTCCCAGTGATTTAAAAATTTGACATTCACATATTTCAAAACATTTTCCATGGTTTTACCGAACATTGAATTATTCATACTTTTATAGTGATCTTTATCAGAATCACACGTTGCCTGCGATCGCATGCGTGTGTTTAAGTCTATGTAACTTTTTAACCACTTAGATTGTTCAAATCTCAAAATACGATGGATTTTAAGTAATTGCAAACCATTCTTCAAACATTGTTTTAGATTTCTGTAATGTAGAACATAATTCGTTTTCCTATTTACATTGGGTTTTTTTTTTCTTTGGAATTCCCTTAACAAATATTTTCAGGAATGGTAAATCCGAATGAGAGTCATGCAATTCGTGTGGGTATTCTACATCGACTTCTAAAATGAATCCATGTTCAAGATCATCAGAAACATTAAAATCAGTATCTACATTCACCCATTCAAATTTACCTGTAGGGAGGCATTGAGACAGCCCACCCATAAATATTATTTGCATCCAAGTACATAAGAAATGAAGAAGGAATATTTTGATCATATTCTGGCATAAATTTATTATTAGCTTTTGCATGTCTTTTACTACATTGCGATATGCCACCTCGAATATTTTTAGTTATGAAAGCAATTTTATCAATGTCGGTTAAGAGCTCTAGATTTATTTTTGTAGTTTTTAACATCGCATCCCAACTTAATCCTGGAGCAGTATAATAATGAGCTGGGTCTAATCCATATGTCCTAAGGCATACATTTCAAAAATTTTCAAATACATCAGTAAGTAACAAAACATCTGTTTTTAAATATAAATCAGAATAATCCCCCATATTTTGACAATGAAAATGAGTCCAAACATCTTTCGCATGTTCATAATCGTCTTCTGATATGTTGCAATCAGTCAAAGAACTGTAGAATTTATCTTGAGAGGGAAGAGAAGTTAATTTTAACGTTTCATATGATGTCATGTGCTCATAGGGATAGATACCCTTTCGTATTAATCGTTTAAAATCCTCTTCACATGGAAAACTCAATTTTAATTCACGAAATTGTTCAGCTGTCAAGGTTTTGGCTAATTTTTCAAGACTGCAACTCATAAATTTTAGTGAATCAACAAACTTCAATCTCATTGTGCGATTATTCACTTGCAAAGATTTAGAAAAGGAAATATATTTCTCTTTGTTCTCTGGTATCAGTTCAATGTCCCCTTCCTCAAATCCAAGCCCATGTACTATAAAATGACTATCATAGTTGCTCAAATTATGAAAAAATACAGGTACAAAATTAGGTGCCCTGTATTTTTCAGAACAAAATTGATGTGCTACTCCTTCATAAAAACCTGTATGATGATTATAAGAAATAGAAGAATCACCATTTAATTTTATATCGCAAATGTAACATGTACTACTCTGAGCAATGTTTAAATTATTTGCATCAGATAAAGGCAAAGGGGTTTTGCCAAAAGTATTACTCCTACAAATGTTATCTAAATCTTTTTTAATGTATTTCATAAATGTCTGTGCACAATCTTTACCTTTGTATGTTCTATACATTGACAACTTATCATCATAAGAACACTTAATGTAGTATCCAAAACTATATACCTCGTGTTTTTGTATATTTGTTGTAGAGGATGTACTAGGATTATTGAAACATGATGGAATTGGGTTTAAAAAAGCCTCAAAATCGGCATAAACAACAAAAGGCACCCTTAATTTACGTTCATAATTATTGAAGCTAAGTTGGTTTGATGGGACATTTTCATTGAACCAGTTTTTCTTTTTATCCTGTTCTGAAGGTAAATTCGTGCAAACATGGAAACAGTCGTTTCTTTGATGATTCATTAAATTTTCATGTGATGTAAAGCTTGTTAGGCAACCATCACAAATATGTGTAGCATGTTGTGTATTGGATAACTGTTTAGATACTAATCTAGATAAATTTTTGATAAAGCAATAATGTGCTTTACTACCTTTGGTTATATATAATAAGTTTAAGTGGGTAGCTTTTTTACATTTAGTTAAGTGAAATGGCCCTATCACATCATGTTTTTTACTTTGTGAATTGTACTCGAGTCCAAAAATATTAATGCTTATATCATTCATTTTTTAAAATTTATGAACATCCCCTAATTTAAATGGGAAAGTCAAATTTTCAAAGTTTAGTTTATGTTTATGCGCTATATATGAATTCCATGTATTTGAATGATGGTTTGTGGGTGGGTATAACCCTGACAATACAGCCCATCTAAAACATTCATGATCATTGTTTTTTACATTAATAACTGCCTTTTTATTCATTATATCTCTAGGCAATTTTATATAGGAAGAACCACGTAATGGGTTAAATTTATTTACATTCACATCTAGATAGTTGAATTTTACTAAGCTCCATCCACTATCTTTCCTCTCAAAGTTAGATAATCTTGTTAAAATTTCGTTAACTATAGTTATAAAAATATCATTTTTGTCGCTGCTAAGATTCACCACATTGTTACTAAATTGAAAGTCAAACGTATTATTTAGCTGTTTGGTATCTTGAGTAAAATCTGCATTAAGAATGAAATTTACTTTTAAAGCACAATGATCAGTAAGTGATCGATCCAATAATGTAAAGATTTTTTCTTTATTTTTTTGTAAAATTGTTTCGGGGGTAAATGGGTTGCGAATATTTTCATTAAGCAATATTCTATAAGTAGCCACCCTATTCCTAAATACGTTTTCAATTAACTGTACATTAACCCATTGAATATCAGACCTTAAGACATTATTTTTATGGATATTACTATTCAAATGGTTGGTGAAATATCTTTTGGATACAAACTTACTACACACAGAACATTCAACATAATCATTATTTTTTGTACTCACATTCTCATCTAAGATTGGTTCGGATGATGTTGATACTGTATCGCGACTAGTTGAAGGGCGGTTTTTCTTTGCCAGCACTTCTTCTGACTTCGAAACTGCAGCTGTCCTCTTTACTCCACCCCCGACTTGGGAAGATCTATAAAAATAAAAAAACATGAAATTAAACATAATGTATGACTTAATAACAAATACAAAGTTTTTAATTAATTGGATGGGATATTATACTAACTCAAATCTTGTCTACATTGTTGGCAGTATGCTTGCATTGTTAAAACTCCATCAATCACATCTGAACACGAACTATTTTGTTTGCCTTTAATATGACCATCACATGGTGTAAAATATGGTCTTACATCAAAATCTTCTAATAGTGTGGTGGGTAATTGATTCGATATAAACCACAGTCGTATACTTCTATGAAAATTAGTTATAATAAACTGTTTACTTAAACACTCAATTTGATCACGAACTAAATGGATTATGATGAACACCATGATGGAATAAACCGACACCTTAGTAATTCAAACACAGTAACGCAAACAATGAATAATTTCAACATCGAATACCTCACTTATATAGGAGCGCCCCACCTAACTGCTTCCATGACAATAGGATCAAGTTACTACAAGTCAGAAACCCATCCTTTGTCAGGTAAGTACTGGTCAAGCGCTTTTACACAGGTTACAACAGGAATATTAAGAATTAAAAATATAACTTACGCATCACGATGAAGTTGGCTTATGAATTCCCCGATGTCAAGTAATAATCTTGATCTTCTTCAAGCTCTTCACAGAGTCTGATGAGTTGGGCATCGTAGATGTCACAGTTCAAACTATCCATTTTGTTTAATCTACACAAACACTTTTTATCACTGCATCTTATAGTAAATAAAGTATTTCGCTCAATTTAATTTTACAAAGAAAAGATAATTGTTTAGACTGGAAAAGGTCTTGAATTCTTAAAAGGTAAGGTTTTTACATGTAATACAATAACAAGCTTTTGTTTAACCTACACAAACACTTTTTATCACTATTGTTTCTTATTGTCAATAAAATATTTCATACAACTGTCTTTAGAAGCTACTTGCTTTGTGATGTTAAATATAACATCACTTGTAGTTTGGAGCTGAGTGTCTTCTTCAGAAGGCGCGTAGAATTTTAATCTCACATCTGCGTGTTTCCAGTGCTCAGTGGGTGGAATGTTTTTAATTTTTTGCAAATCATATATCTCCATTTTAATCAAGTGAGAAGCGTATGCCCCGTCGTCTTGTCCGGTTGATATATAGCCTTTTTATGAACACTTCACTGCACGACACAAGACTATTATATCTATATACTGCTTTAAGTACAGGGAGCTCCGGTAACGAAGACTGTTGCGTGGCTAATAGTTGTTCAGACACAATACCCCACCGCTTTTATACGCTTCGTAAGTTAAGCGTCTTCCTAAAAACACGTTTGAACTTGTAGTTCATCTAACACAGACGCCCGATTTATTCAACAACACCCAAAATAATAAAACGCACAAGTAACAATCGCATCCGTTGTGACCATAAAACATAATAGGCGGCTACCAATAAAACAATTAAACCGTTATAACAATGCACTCCGGTACACGAAACTTGTCGATACATGCTTTTTTGATTGAAATACGTACTCCATAGAGCTTTGAATCAAGTCAGAACCAGTTTACATGCTTCGTTTTAGTTTTACATACTAGTGTGTTACAATAAAATTAAAATGTATGTGGAGATGAACCCCATATACGTACTAGATAGATAATGTTATAGCCAATGTTAGCCGCAGATACATGCTCGTAGATACATACCCGTACGTAGGTTAGATTGCATTTAACCACTATATTTTTAATAAGCTAAGTGTAGGTCATTCATTTAGAAATACCTATATGCAATATATGGATTTGATAGTTGTTTAGAATAGGCTCTAAGTAACAACGACTTAAGATCATACTACGAATACTACGTTTGCTAGATTTACTAACATTAACTTAGGTAAATTCAATTAAGTGAAAATTAGGACTTAAGCTAGATTTAAATCAGTTCTTAGCTTAGGTTAAGCTCATGTAAAGTTAGGTGATCCTTAATAACAGCCGACCATGGGGTGTTAAAATTTAAAACCACTCGTAACTTCTTTGTTGGTTGATTCATCTTTATTTTCTTGAAAGTATTAAAAACAGTAAGTATTTTAAGTTAGATTAGGTTGTATAATGTTAGGTTAACTTCAGTAAGGTAGGTTAGGTTAGGTTAGAACTGTAACCCTTAAAAAACAGTAGGTATGTTAAGTTAGATTAGGTTGTATAATGTTAGGTTAACTTCAGTAAGGTAGGTTAGGTTAGGTTAGAACTGTAACCCTTAAAAAACAGTAGGTATTTTAAGCTAGGACAGGTTTCACGGTTTTAGGTTAACTTCAACAAGGTAGGTTAGGTTAGGTTAGAACTATGATCCTTAAAAACAGTATGTTAAGAAAACCACTATTGTAATTTAATTAAATGATATGAGAAAAGCATAGATAACATTAAAAATCACATTACAACAGTTAATAGCGCAATCAGGTAATATGTAAAAAAAGGTATGAACGCGTGCGATGCAAGACAATGGTGTTGGGCGCCCCGAGAACAAAGGGGTTGGTGCACGCACAAACAATAGGCAACGTCCACGGGACAAAAAGGGTACCCAGGTAGTTGATAACCTTTTGTATTGAGTACATGTACAAGCTATGGGAAGGAGTGATCTGGGAGTCTCGGGACCCTTCCCAAACGCTCTAAATGGGGGGATAAACACCGAAAAAAATGTGTTTATCCCCCCATTTAGAGAAACCCCACCTCTCGCTCCTCAGAGCACCATTTTTTTCGGCCGAGTAGAGGCGGGGCCAGAACCGGCGAATCCCTACTACTGACACGACACACCCCTTGGTCCAAGAGATCAAAATCACCACAACCCAAACAAGAGCAATGGGAACCGATCTCAGGTTCTATTGGCTGCGAGCTTACGTTGGAATGCCAGGAAATGAGAGGGCAGAACTGACAAAGCAAGAAGCCCTTAGGAAGAAGACCGCCCCCCAATACGACATGGTGCCGGTGTCCTACGCCAAGAGGTCGATAAGAAAAACACGGTCAAACAGTGGCAGGTTCGCTACGAGGCATCCGGGACAGGTGCGACAACCAAGAAGTTTTTTACAACCGTGAGAGATGCGAACAGCATATCGCGGGCGGCGCTCAGCTGGACGACCGGCTCGCTGCGCAACCCGTACTCATAAACGAACATCTTACTTTAAAAAATAAGTTTATTCATTTCCATGCGCGCAATGAAGCAAGGGACAAGAAGTACAAGTACGTATAGATCAAGAACGCTGTGATTCTCGTCCGAAAGGATAATAGTTCCCGCGTGGTTGTTATTCGCAGTGAGTCTAACTTCTCTAAACTGTGAGGGTGCGCTTAATATTCTGTAGCAATTATAGCGTTACTATCTAGTATTTTTTAATCGATTCGAAACAATTTACAATATGTGCATTAAACAGTTACTTTAAACAATTCTGGCATGAAACCCGCATAGTGCTATTCCATATCTTAAATGTCACGAGAAAAAAATGTGCATTCGCAAATAGGTATTAGTTCTTGGTTTAAATATGATAAAGAAAACTATCCGTATCCGTGTAGCACATCTGTAGTCGATTTTCATACACGGGTTTAAATACCGAGTAGTGCAAGTCATACGTATGACTTTTTGATATTGTTACGCCGATGGGATAAGGCGTCTCATCTTCAATCGTGAATTTCGATGCTTTAGAAGCGTTTTCAGTATATGGCAGTTTTTCCACTAAGAGCGAAAGAGATAGCATGATTAGAAAGAGACAGCGATACTGAGAACCTTCGAGAAGCATGAGAAAGAGACAACACGATTAAAAATGAGACGGCAATACGCAGAATATTCCAGATCCGTGAGTCAAGGTCAAGGACATCGCGAACAATACAAGGTAGAAAGGCGTAGAACATTCCAGCAACGAATAGTTTCGAACGTCCTTGGCGGGGTAAAGTACATCGATCATTCCAGAACGCATTCTGGAATGATCGGAGACGGGAACTAAGGTCTGATTTTTAATCCCACGGAAAAAATGTAAACAAAGGTGTTGCCGCTAACGAAAAACATTTCCAGCATTCAAAATATTTATACTTCCCACTTTTATAAGAAATCGACTTACTATAAAAAAACTATATATTTTAATCAAGATGAAAGAATTTAATTTGTTGATGGCAAACTTTATTTTGAAATATACTCTTTGTTATATTAATTTAAAACGAGAATACTGTTTTCGTATGCATAATTTATTTATTGCACTGGTATCACTGATTCGATACACCCGTCTTAAAAAGTCGAGGGCCGCTTGGCTTGATTTACGTCACTTCACTCGCTTCACAGTTAGTGCTCCCGTCGTATTAGCTTTCCAGTTACTCTTGTTAAATTGTTCTGTTAAATTTTCATTGTTGTTATGTTTTTATTGTTATTACGTTGTTAAGTTTTCCGTTGTGTTTTTGTTATTGTTTTGTGGTAGGATGGACATGCAGTAGGTAGATGGTCTGTTAATAAATGTAAAAAAAATATTGCTGTTTCATTTCACAGATTTGTGCGATTTTAATTTTAATTATTTCTCAAAATTATTTTTAAAATCACTGTTCCAACGACATGATAATATCTAATATTATTTTTCTTGCTGGCCCGTACTTTGTGATCCCCTGAAATGTCACTTTGACAGTGACGTAACTTTGTTTACATTTTTTCCGTGGGAATAAAAATCAGACCTTATAAAAGGCGGACCGATTATTGCAAGTTCATTCAGTCTTTAATTGGAAAGCGAACAGTGCGAACAAGAGCGACCCGAGCGATCATCTGAGCATTCGAATTTATTGTGCGATAATTGTTTGTAACGGTTTAAGTGAGTGCGTTATTAAAGTCTACTTTTGATTATCGGTGTATTTGTGCATTTCTATCAGTTACCTACCCCCACGTACGTAACATTTGGTGTCAGAAGAAAATGCCAGCAACTCCGCAAGATCAAGAGCAGGAGAGGGTCAAAACCCGGAGCCAAACTGCAGCTGACGACTCTGCAGCTACCGCCGGTACGTCCGTCGCTACTGCACCGGCTACTACAGCAGCATCAGCTAAGCCGGAATTTGACCTGAACGCAATCTTAATCCTCTTGAAGGAACAGTCAAAAGCACAAGAGGAACAATCGAGAGCTATCCGTGATGAACTACGGAGTCAAAAGAAATCTCAAGAGGAACGTTTTAAAGCCCAAGAGGAACAATCTAGGGTTATCCATGATGAACTACGTGGCCAAAAGAAATCTCAAGAGGAACAATCTAGAATTCTCCGAGAGGTACGGGAGGCCGCTTCGGAATGGAAAAAGGAAATGACGGAGGTTCAAGAAAAACTGGATGATGTCAAGGTAAAAGTTGAAGACCACGAAAATCGCCTCCAGACCATTAGAAACGAAGTGAAAAAGCTAGAAATCAAAGTGGTCAACGGTACCTGTGGACCTGAGACATCCATCCCGGCAGCTGGAAGATTCAAGGTACCTGCGATTGATGGAACTTCATCATGGGCGGCCTATAAACTCCAATTTGAGTCAGTTTCCCAGACGAATGGCTGGAATAAAGACCAGGCAAAGACGGTTCTAACTTTGGCACTATGAGACGAAGCCCTTACCGTGCTGGAAGCTCTGGGAGAGAATAAGACATATGACCGCCTTCTTGAAGCTTTGGAGGCACGTTACGGGGACAGTCATCTAGAGCATGTATTCAGAGCTCAACTGAAGGATCGAGCCCAGGGACGTAGTGAGTCATTACAACAGTGGGCCCTCGAAATAGAAAAATTGGTCAGAAAAGCGTACCAAAGTGCTTCGGCTTCATTTGTGGACAGCATGCTAGTACAGGCCTTCATTGACGGAATCCGTGATTTGAAAGTCAGAGCTGCTGTGAGACTGGGACATCATGGTAGCGTGAAGGATGCAGTTGCACACGCCTTGGAAGTGGAAGCTGTACGCCAGGACTCGAGGCCTTTTAGGGTGCGAGAAGTTTCGTCCAGGGACCCGACTGCTCCTCGCCGTGAATTTGGGCCGAGGTGTTATTGGTGTGGAGAACGCGGGCCCTTACAATCTAGTTGCCCAAAACGAAATAAAACACGACGAGATGCAGCAGGCCCAACGGAGAGGCCCGCAGGCTCTGATGCAGTAGAGCCGCGTCAGGGAAACGAGTAGAAGCCGACGAGTGCTGGCTGGTGGTCAAAATGTCCCAGTTATGATCTCACAGGTGAATGATGGGAACAGTCTGGTCGTCAAAGGAGAAATTGGTGGAATACCATGTCACCTGACTATCGACACCGGAGCTTCTCGGACTGTGGTCAGTTCTCGGCTACTGAAACATTTAACCAGAGATCATCTAGTCCGACCCAAGCATCTTCAGCTGCAAACGGCTACCGGCCAGTACATTTCCGTCCTGGGGGAGCAAGGAGTGGCGGTGCAAATTGGGGAAAAGAACTACTGGCACAAAGTCATCGTTGCTAACATCATCGACGATTGCATTATTGGATTAGATTTTATGAGAAGACATGGCTGCAAAATCGACTTCAAAGGTGGAGTCCTGAAATTCAGAGTTGATGAAGTCCCTATGGAAGGTGGCGTAAGTGGACAAGTCTACTGCGCAAGAGGGACCCTTCTTCAACCAAGATCGCAAGCCCTAGTTCCTGTGAAACTACCAACCTATGCAGGACGAGGATCTCATCGCTGCGTCTTAGTAGAACAAATTGACGGTAGTAAACCGTGGATAACAGCTCGCACGGTTGTGACAACGTCATCTGCTGCGTTTATAAGGATCCTAAATCTATGCGACACTACATACGCCTTTAGTAAAGGAACCCTTATCGGGACTTGCGACGAAATTTCTTGGATACGAAGTTGCCAGGGATCGAATGGAAGCGGACAACCTGCAAGTACAGGAGTGGACATTACAGGATTATTGGATGGTTGCAAAAACAATCTCACCAAGGAAGAACTCCTGAAGGCGCGTAATTTACTGCTGCGTTACAGCAATGTTTTCTCTGCGCACGACGGTGATATTGGAAGAACTGGAGTTGTACAACATGAGATCGACACTGGTGGAACCATGCCTATCCGACAACGTCCTCGGCGAGTTTCAGTAGCTCGCGAAAAGGAAGTGGAAGACATGATTGAAGAGATGAAGAAGAACAGAGTTATTGAACCGTCAACAAGTCCTTGGTGTTCACCGGTAGTTTTGGTGAAGAAGAAGGAAGGCACCATGAGATTTTGTGTTGACTATCGCCGACTTAATGAGGTAACCAAAATCCACTACCAACAAAGAGGATACGTTAGACACCTTAAATGGAATGAAATGGTTTTCCACATTGGATTTAAAAAGTGGCTACTGGCAAGTGGAAATCAAGGACCAGGATAAGGAGAAAACGGCCTTCTCGACCGGAAAGGGACTATGGCAGTTCAATATTATGCCGTTTGGAATGTGTAATGCACCAGCAACCTTTGAGAGATTGATGGAACAAATACTTGCTGGTCTTCTGGAAGATACTTGCCTGGTATATCTGGATGACATTATAATAGTTGGGAGAGACTTCGACGATCACCTTGGAAAATTGGAGCAAGTTTTGGCTAAGCTGCTAGATGCGAACATGAAACTCAGCCCGAAAAAATGCTCACTTTTCAAGCGTAAGGTGAATTATTTGGGACACGTGGTGTCAACACACGGTATCCAGACCGATCCTGAGAAGATAAGCGCCGTTAAGGATTGGCCAACACCGAAGGACAAGACCGCAGTTCGTGCCTTCTTGGGACTTTGCTCGTACTATCGACGTTTCGTGAAAAACTTCTCAGATATAGGCCTTGCACCAGCTTACGGAAGAAAAACGACGATTTGACTGGAATGATCAGTGCGCAGCAGCTTTTGATGATCTCAAACACAGGCTTTGTGAAACTCCAATATTGGGATACCCAGACCCTGAGAGTGATTTTATTGTTGACACAGACGCAAGTAACACTGGTATTGGAGGAGTTTTGTCACAAAAGAAAGGAGATCAGGAAGTTGTAATCGCCTAATTTAGTAAGTCACTATCGAAGCCAGAGAGAAATTACTGCGTCACTCGGAGAGAATTGCTGGCAGTTGTCAAGACATTGCAGCATTTCAGTAAATATTTGCTTTGGCACAAATTTCGTATCAGAACTGACCATGCTGCTTTAAAATGGTTATTGGAGTTTAAAAATCCCGAGGGTCAAGTAGCGCGCTGGATTGAACAATTACAGGAATATGACTTCATCATTGAACATAACAGTGGAAAATCACACGGAAACGCGGACGCCCTTTCCCGAAGACCTTGTCCGGATGACTGTAAGCATTGTTTAAGGCAAAAGGGCAAAGATTGTGTGAGAATGTTGAGAACTGATACTGTAAGTGAAGAATGGAGCAATGAAGTCATGCAACAAGCGCAGTAAGAAGACCAGGACATTAAACCCATTTTCGATTGGATCAAAGCAGGCGTTCCCAAACCGAAATGGTGTGAAGTACAGTCTGTCAAGAAAGTCATGAAAAGAATGTTTTAGGAACTAAAACGTTTCCTTGTACTGGCAACAACGAATTACTGTCAAACCGAGTACCTTACCAGTCACTTCGTAGATTCGTGGTTGATTTGTTCTTATTTTCTGCGATATTTCAAGTTTCATTTTGCTATAGGACTGTCAAATTCAAAATTCAAATTCAAATAATTTATTCAGTAAGTAGGCCCTGCAGGCACTTTTACATGTCTGAGTCTACCAGCGCTTCCAAAGAGACCACTGTTGAGAAGAAGCGCCGCAAGAAACTCAACAGTAAGCCGTTTTTTCCAAATAAATCACTTATTACAATACTAAACTTAAGCTACATAATTTAAATGTCACAGGGATGTACAGGTCCCAGTAGTAATAATAATTAAATATATCAAAATGTCAGATTATAATAAATAATACAATTTCGGAGATGTAAACAGTCTCCAAATGTCAAATTAAAATTAAGAATTAAATATAATTTAAAAAAAAACACACAAAACAAGGGAGATGTGGAAAGTCTCCACGGTCAATTTTGGAGATGTAAAGAGTCTCCAGATGTCAAATTAAAAAATAAGGGAGATGTAGAAAGTCTCCACGGTCAATTTTGGAGATGGTAAAGAGTCTCCAGATGTCATATTAAAATAATAGGTAATCATACAGGGAGATGTATATAGTCTCCACGGTCATTAATAATTGTAATACAAAAAAATATATATATCAGTCCCAAGCATTGTCATCATTCATATAATCTTTAATACTATAATAAGCTTTAGAAATTAGTTTACGTTTAACGTAACTCTTAAATTTATTTACTGATAAATGAGTAACACTACTTGGGAGCTTATTATAGAACCTTATACAATTACCCATGAAAGAGTTTTTTATTTTGTGAAGCCGTGTAAAGGGCACTGCGAGCTTATGTTTATTTCTGGTATTAACATTATGTATGTCACAGTTCTTTCTAAAATTACTAATGTTCTTATGAACATGCATAATGTTTTCATAAATATATTGACTGTATACGGTTAATATATTCGTTTCTTTGAACTTATCTCTAAGCGAGTCTCTATGACCCATCTTGTAAACAGCACGAATAGCCCTCTTCTGTAGAACAAAGATGCTGTTTACGTCAGCACCACTACCCCATAGTAAAATACCATATGATATAATACTATGGAAGTAACTAAAATAAACTAATCGAGCGGTTCTCAAGTCTATTAGATTCCGAATTTTATTAACTGCAAAAGCTGCAGAACTTAGTCTATTCGCTAATTTAGCCAGATGAGGACCCCATTGGAGTTTTGAGTCTAACGTTATACCAAGAAATACTGTATCATTAACTAAGTCTAATTTGTCATTTTTAATTGTTACAGTAGTTTGTCTATTTTTCACATTGGTAGTCATAAATTTAATACATTTAGTCTTTTTCTCATTTAGTAATAAATTATTAACACTAAACCAATCTACTACTTTTGATATAGCATTGTTTACATCCACATTAAACTCCTGTTGTCGTTTGACTTTAAATACGAGTGAGGTATCATCAGCAAACAATACTATATCATGGTTGTCCTTTATAAGGTATGGTAAATCATTTATGTAAATGTCAAAGAGTAAGAATGAAGCGTCAAGTTTATAAAAGCGGTGCGAGACAAGTAATATTAAAAGTTTTCAGCGAGTGTTTACAAGGTATTGTAATTTTTAGTATTTTGCTGTACTTTCTATTTGTCACCAAAATTATACTACTATATTATCCTGTTTCTTTCCCGCAGGCTCCTACATCTGCATCAAGAGTAAACGAAATAAAACTGTGGCTACTCGAAAACCAAATACCATTTGATGCATCACTCCGGAAACCGTCTCTATTGATGTTAGTTAAAAAACATAAGCCAGAACCAGTTTACTTCATCGATGAACTTTTAGGAGAACATAGTCATACAGTTTTAAGACTGCCACCATATCACTGTGACCTGAACCCGATTGAGTTAGTCTGGGCAATGGTAAAAAGGCGAATTGCACAAAAAAATGTTGGTGGTCAAGATGTTGCAAAGATTGCTGAAGAAGCATTTGGTTCGGTAACACAACAAGAATGGAAAAATTGTGTGGACCATGTCATCAAAATTGAAGAAGAGTATTTTGCCCGTGGAGGAACCCTCTATCATGACATAGAAAGACTTGTTATTGCAGTAAGTGATGATGATGACAGTTCAAGTGAATCGGAATCAGAAGTTGACCAACCTGACCAACCTGGAAACATTTCTGGAGTTGAATACCTTGACACAGATTTCTTGGACTCTGATTAATAAATATATTGGTTTAGTAAAAGCATGCCAGTAGAAGTACATTGAAGAGTTGGTTTTTACGTTTGAGGCGAGAGCTATTGTAACGACGCAATGTACTTCTACCGGCATGCTTTTACTAAACCAATGTAAATCAGCCATAAGTATAGTGTTTCTAATCAACAAAGGCTCTCCCCGCCGGTTCAATTGTCAAAAAATGTTTAATGTAGGTATGGAAAATAAAATAATGGGGCGGGTCTACTTCTAAATCGGGAGATAGACGAACACTATACCTGCCTCATCCGTAGTAGTAGTAGTCGTGTGGCAGATATAATTACTCGTATAATGAAATGAAGTTCAAGTTTCACAATTATACTCTAACTACGAACAAATCAACTGCCACAATTTTCAAACCCTCTGAAGCATAATTCCTGCCGAAAACTCGTTGATTTTTTTCATCACTTTTTCTTAATATTTTTTTCCATAATTATATGGTAGAATAATGTTAAATAATTATCCTAGGTTATTTGATAATTGCTAAAAGCTAATATCACAGTATTTATTTGTAGGCCTCAATAATCCCGGAAAAGGCCGAAAAAGCCACCCTAAATTTCGTGCAAATCACATGTTCGTAGAAAAAAAAACATGCATTAAGTGCTTTATTAAATTCATATTTTTTTATATGTTGTGTTAGGTACTTAGGTATACTTTGCGTCTAAAAATTATTTTATTATTGCAATATTAATGTACTTTTTTTTTTATTAACATGCCAAAAATTCATTACCATCTTCGTTCATAACATGAATGTATAGATTTGAGAGCAAATATAACTAATCTTTTACATGTACCACATTAAATTTATCCTCTGACATGGTTGAAATACTTACTAAGAAATAAAACTGAAGCTTTAAACAGTCATATAACTGTTATTTACTTTCACTGTATAACAAAATATGTTTGTCCAAGAAAAAAAATCATTACCATAAATTCAATTTGCAACAACGAAATCACTCTGAAGACGTCCGAAGTATATTCCTACGATTGTTTCCCCCCGCCCGCGATCCCGCCTCAGTCGACTCAGTGACCAGTGACGAGGCCGGACGCGTGCCAGGTTGTTTGTTAAAAAATTATTCGTGGCGGAGTTTTGGATTTGGTACGTTATTTTTTCATTACCATTTATGCTGTTTTGATAATAAATGCGTAGTGTTTTATTGTACTGTAGATACTTAAATAATAAACGTTAAGTTCGAGACCTCACTAAATGAATATTACCTACGATTGCATTTGTTTATAAGAAGTAAATCTACAAAAGGTAGAGAAAATTCATTACCATTCTCTTCATTACCATAATTTACCGTTCACTTTAAGAAGAATGGTAATGAAAATAAAACGATGGTAATGAATTTCAGTATTAAGTTGTTAAACCCTATATTCTTCCCGTTACTCTTTTTGAGTACCTACTGAACCGATTTTGATGATTGTATGTACATATTATTATATCCTACATTAAGATAATATAAATGCTAAAGTTCGTGTGTGTGTGTGTATGTGTGTTAATTTGTTACTTCTTTACGCTAAAACGTCTTAACAGATATTAATGAAATTTTGAACGGAGATATCTTAATACCCTGGATTAACACATATAGGATACTTTTTATCCCAAATTTTTTTACAGTGTACAGTCGACTTTGTAACAATGCAGTTGTTACGTTCCTTACCTGTGTGCATTTTATAGACGAAATTAGCCTTAATATCACTTCATTTTCACTTAAATTCACTGTAATACAACAGATCTTATATTTGTTGTTTACTAATAACCTATAACTGTCGAACAGACAGCCATAGATTAACAAAGACGTTTTTCATAAATCTACTTTTGTCAAATGTTAGCGGCAGTAAGCCGACAGATGGCGTTACTAGCCATTCTTTATTAGCTTCACTAATATTTAAATCTTTTATTAATTAACAGTCAACCTTAATGTAAATAATCTTCTAAAAATTAATTCATTGTGATTGTAAATAAATATCGTATTTTATTATTTTCATTCAGCGCATGAGGAAATAATTGAGGGTATGTTGGTGTCTCACGTACACGACTCCAGTTATTTTCCACTCGTGACGCGAGTTGCTATGTGCATTTCTTTGTTCGCCCTACTCATATTCGAAATTAACAGTAAGGGGTGAAAGCTTATAAATAGGCCACGCACCCTTCATTCGGTCTCTTTGCCGCCTCAACTACTTACTACTTTGTAACAACTTGACGTGTTAACGTAATAGGTACTAAATACCTAAGTTCTTATTATATTCGGTGCATTTCCCCAAATCGGGTAAGTTCAGTGCAACGAACTAATTATCTATCCTATCTCTATTTTGCTGTGTACTGTGTTTGTGTTTTTTACTTATTGTGTTCTTCTAGATTCTTCTAAATTGTTCTTTTAACCTTTTTATTTCAAATAACCGACCGTTATGTTCTTTTGATTTAGCTTCTTCTTGTTTTAAATTGTAACTCTGTTCCGGTAGTTCCTGCCACCGCCAATAATTAACCTTGCGCTATTCCCTCGGGGCTTCACCCCTTAACGGCGGCTGGCATGGACTATCCCAATGCTGGACACCAGGCTCACACAGCCAATGCTTGGGTTTTCCAGGGTCCACCGCTAGGAGCATATCACGGCTTGGAGCATTTCACCGCACCGCTAGGAGCACTGCACCGCTAGGAGCACTACCGCTTGGACAACACTACTCGCTTCGTGGGATCGGGCTCTAAACCCTGTCCACTTCTCTTCTTGGCCGGAGCGGCCTCTAAGCACGGTGACCAGGATTGTCGAGTGGGTTCCGGTGCTACACACCGGGTGCTGCCCCGACGCCAGGATCCTGTCACCGCACACCGTCGGGCTGCCGTCGGTTTCTTCACTGCCGCTCCACGTCACCTACTGCGAGGGAAGTGCTAGCTCGCTTCGCAGAACCAGACCACACCCTACGAACCTACCTACCCTGTTCTGTTCACACTACCGGCGTTCTTTTTAATTAAACTATTTAAACTTCTCCTGAGTTTTTACTTGCCACCCGGTAGGACGTGACAGTGGCGCCCTTTACGTGGTCTTAGTCTGGTTCTGTGTAGTGTTTAATTATTGGTGTGTGTGCTTTATTTGTGTTTTTTGTGTTTTTTTTTGTGTTTTTGTTTTGCAATTCGCAGCAAGCTTTTTTTACCCGTGTGGTGTCTGGGTCTAGAATTATGCCACCCTCTCTCTATCCGAGGTGTCGTAAAAGGCGACTAAGGAATTTTTGGGGCCGTTTCTTCTAAACGGTCCACGCTAAGCTCACATCACAACACCCGGTGTGAGCAGACGCGCCGCCTTCTGCGGAACTTTTTTCTTTGGGTGTCGCCTTCTGCGCACTATTACTACCTACCTTACGTTTTTTTCCCTTCTGGTTTTTTTTTACATTACATTTCTTACTTGCTGTGGGTTACAATAATACATACTATTCTACTTAATCGTCATATTTGTAACGGAACGGAGAGTAGTTTATTACTTCTTATTGGTTCGTTGCACTATCTACCTACATTTTTATTTTCGGGAATCTACCCACATATCTTTTAGATCATGGCTGAGGTTAAATTTCTCTCTTTACAAAAGGATGAGCTCACCTATGAGGTGGCCATCCGCGGTTCTACGCCGGCTGATACTGTACAGGAATTGAGGAAGCAGATAGTTAAGCTTGCAACAATTTTACCGTCACATGACATATTAGAATCGGGTATCGAAGTTGATGATGACATTCTTGGTGCTGAGGATAGTTTGAACAAGTTGCAATCAAACGTTTCTTCCTTAAAATCAAAATTTTACGACGGTTTATATGACAGAACAAGTAATTTGTTGAACCATGTAAATTACCGTCTAAGGCGCATCACGCCAAATACAGATGACACAACGGAGTCTTTGAAAACGTGTAAAGATTTATTCAAGCAATTAAGGAAAGATTTAGCAGCTTTAAGCTCCTCACGTTATGCCTCCGAGCAGTTTTCGCTCAGGCCAATTTCACCTAACCCTGTTAGACAAGCATCATCAACGTCAAATATACCAACAAATATTTCTGTCACTTGCGACCGAGGTACATCAACAGACCTCTCTAAGCTTAAATATAACGGGAAAACTTGTGTACGTGCTTTTATTGAGAGAGTAAATGAATTGCTTCTTGCAAGAAATATTAAGTCTAATAAATTTATGTCTTTGGCAACTGAGATATTCGAAGGCAATGCTTTACATTGGTTTCGTTCAGTTAGAACCACTGTTTCTACCTGGAAAGATCTCTCCGTTCTTCTTATAGAGGTTTTTAGTCAACCTAACTATGATTATCTATTTATGTCGGAGATAAGGGCTCGTACGCAAGGTGAAAATGAAACTATCACTATCTACCTGTCAATCATGCAAGGCATGTTTTCTCGTCTGTCAAAACCTATTTCAGAAGGAGACAAGTTAGAAATAATTTTGCATAATATTCGTCCTTGCTATGCCACTGTGCTGGCTAATGCCAGTTCACAGATCTCTACTATTGACACTTTGCGTGACTCGTGCTATAACTATGAAAAAGTACAGGCACGTTTGTCCCATTTTCATGAGCCTCCTAAGGAGAATGCTTCTACACTAGCAGCGGAGTTCGCTTTTAAATGCGCTACTCAGCCCAAACAACCGTTACCAAATAAATATAATGATAATGGTCCAGCGGGTTATGGTAATAGGGCATATAGTCAAAGTTATAACGGTTACAATAGGCAACACGTTAGTGCAATTAACACGAGGCAAAATTTTGGACAATCCTATTGCCCAAGGTGTCGTACTAACAGTCACTCGCTTGAGAACTGTCGGGCTGCACGCGTGTTAGTTTGTTTTAGATGTGGTCTAAAGGATTACAAATCCACAAATTGTCCTAAATGTAATAAGGAGGAATCTAAACCCTCAACTTCAAAAAACTGCTAGCAGGGCAGAATGACAGTCACTCTTGTACTGACCTTGAGGGCTGGCGTAATTGGTTAACTTTTCTTACTACATTTTTAAAATCATATAAAGTAGCCACCATTCTGCCTGATAATAACATTACTAATGACTCTCGTCCTTATGTCTCCGTTTTTATAAACGAATTAGAGATAAGTGGTCTATTGGACTCTGGGTCTGCTGTAACTTTACTCGGAAAAAACACTCATAAAGTACTATTAAAACTTGGACATCATATGACAAATGATGACATCATCCAGGTCATAGCAGCTGGTGGACAACACCTTAGTAGCATTGGCTATTTCAACTTGAACATTACCTTTGAAGATTGTACTCGCTATATTAAGGCTTATGTGGTTCCAGAGATAAACACGTCACTCATTTTAGGTGTTGACTTTTGGCGCATTTTCAAAATATGTCCTAAATACCTATACAGTATTAGGACAAATGAATGTGTCACTAAGCACACAGAGTCACAGATTCCACAAAGTTTACTATGTTATTCTCGTCTAAACGAGTCACAACGGGTACAAGCTGACAATGTCATTGATCAGTTTAAGAACATTTCTTACGAGAAGATAGGTCTAGGTCGTACAACTTTAATCGAACATAACATTAATACAGGTGATACTCAGCCGATACGACAGCGTTACTATCGAATGTCACCAGAAAAACTTCGTATTGTTAATGAACAAGTTGATGAAATGTTGGAACTGGATGTCATAGAGCCTTGCGAAAGCGCATGGTCATCACCAGTACTCGTGGTATCTAAAAAAGATGGTAAACCTAGATTTTGTTTAGATAGCCGTAAAGCAAACTCAGTTACTAGGAAGGATGCTTATAACTTACCTTACATTTCTGAGATTTTGGACAATCTTAGAGATGCTAAATACCTAACTAGTATTGATCTGTCAAAAAGTTTTTGGCAGATCCCTATAAATAAACAGGATAAGACAAAAACTGCTTTCTTTGTTCCTTCTCGCGGAACATATTGTTTTAAAACTATGCCGTTTGGCTTAACCAATGCACCTGCAACTCAGCAACGCCTGGTTGACAGTTTATTTGGTCCAGAATTTGATTTAAAAGCCTTCTGCTATTTGGATGACATCATTTGCGTAAGTGATACTTTTGAAAGTCATGTGACATTACTATTACGTGTCCTTGATAAACTTAAAGGTGCTGGACTCACTATTAACTATGAAAAAACTCAATTCTTTAGAGACAGCCTTAAATATCTCGGTTATGTGGTTGACACACAGAGACTTCGTACTGACCCCGACAAGGTTGATGCCATATTAAAATATCCAGTACCTACTTCAAAAAAAGAGGTTAAGAGGTTCTTGGGAACCGCCTCCTGGTATCGGCGTTTTGTACCTAATTTCAGTACGCTTGCAGGGCCGTTAAATAAATTAACGTCTACAAAGAAGGGTGCACCTACTTTCAGTTGGACAGCGGAAGCTGATGAATCTTTTAAAAAACTTAAGCAATGTCTAATTTCTACGCCAGTTCTTTCATGTCCCAACTTTGACTTACCTTTTGAGGTGCACACAGATGCAAGCGATTACGGAGTCGGCGCCATGCTTTGTCAAACAATATATGTTTAAACTTTAGTAACTTGTCTATTTAACTTATTTAAACTGCCATATAAAATTGATAAAGTGACAAGATAGTAAAGTGTAAATATATCTTTGACGTCGACAGTAGCTTTAAACGGCTAGACGGATTTGGATGAAATTCGGAGGGGCTTGGTAGCTGGATTAAGTTTTCTTATAATTAAAAAATAACTACGTATTGGGCAGAAACAAAAGTTCGGTAAATTTTCTACTTTTATATTTTTTATATCTTGCACCCTTTTGCTTTTACCAATAGAGCATGATATAACTATGCATATTATTTACAGATATCAAAAATGGCAAGATCAAAAAAAAACTCGCGAGGGAAAGTTGCTCGAAGCAAAATTACGTAGGAGAAAAAAATATGAAGAAATTAAGAGTAATCCTGAAAAATATGCCATACAGAAAGAATGAGATACCTATTTAAAACGAAAGGAAGACAATAAACTAAAGAGTGTGGCTGATATGACAACAAGGCAAAGAAGATATCAAAGGAAAAAATGGAACGAAAATAGCAAACGGTACATAGAAAAACAGAAAAAAAGTAGAAGTTACTGACAAGTTTCTGTCCATTTAAGATATTAAAAAATAATGTTAAATCGGTTTTTTACTTAATCCTTCATTACCTACCAATATCGAACTTTCATTCCCATAACATCTTAATCATTATCAAATTCCGTACTTCATTGCCATTCCTTCATTACCAACAACGCATTTTCATTACCATATTCTGTACTTCATTACCATTGCTTTTCAAAAATTTCAAATGCCCATATCTCGGTAAATTTTGCGTATAATTCATAATAAAATATACCACAGTGTTTCTTTTTCCTACTTCTTACAATTAACACGGAAAAAACATTAAAATAAAATTTTCTCCCAAATTCTGCCGATTTGCACGAAATGGTGGAACTACCCGTGACCGAGCTGGAAATAAAAAAGTCCACTGCAAAACATAACTTGTTTATCCTTTAAATTATAATGATAAACCAAGGTTTCATTTTCAATTTTTTTTTTTTTATAAGAGCATCAGGACTTTCTCATCACCGCTCCAAATAATTACAAAACTAACTCTTATTTTTGCCGTCTTGTAAAATTGTTTATACGGATGTTTTTTGTTTAGCTATAACAGAAAAACAAATGAATAATGTAAATTATTTTTTTCTCTAATTTAACGTTTATTAGTGCCATGTTATAGTCCACATTAAAATAATATCATTATGAGGATGGTTTATACCGATTCTAAAAACTTATTGATCTACCCTCGTAATGGATTACTTTACCAAATGGCCTGAAGAATTTGCCATCCCTAACCAAGAAGCATTCACTGAAGCGGAGAAATTAGTGATGGAAGTGTGTTGTCGATTTGGGGTGCCTCTCGAAATTCACAGTGATCAAGGCAGAAACTTTGAGTCCCAGGTGTTCCAGGAGACTTGCCGAATCATGGGAATTCATAATACCAGAACTACGCCATATCACCCACAATCGGACGGAATGGTCGAGAGATTCAACCAGACGTTGGAAAGACATTTTGGCAAAGGTTGTTGAAAGTCACCAAAAGGATTGGGATAGGCATATTCCCCTCTTCCTGATGTCGTATAGGTCGGCGACTCACGAAAGTACGGCTGTCACCCCAGCTTACGTGAACATTGGAAGAGAACTTCGGTTGCCTGCAGACCTTTTAACTGGACGTGCTCCAGATTCGCCAAAATCGATCACAGAGTATGCCAGCGATTTGCGAAACCAGATAGACGATGTTCACAGCCACGTTCGTGAACATGGACTTCAAGCCAGCGCGAAGATGAACACGATATGATCGAAAATCTAACCAAGTGGGGTTCGAGGAAGGTTCATTGGTGTGGCTGCATAACCCCACGCGAAGAAAAGGGAAATCCCCGAAACTATCACCGAATTGGGAAGGGCCGTACAAAGTAGGTACTAAGATCAACGACGTTACGTATAGGATACAGCGAAGCCAGCGAAGTCCCTGCAAGGTTGTCCACGTTGACCGATTGGCGAGATACTACGGAACTAAGTCTACGTCTTAGGAGGGGGTAGTGTTACGCCGATGGGATAAGGCGTCTCATCTTCAATCGTGAATTTCGATGCTTTAGAAGCGTTTTCAGCAGGCTGAAATATCGTTTCAGTCCGTTTCGGAGGTAGCTCTATCACATACTAGATTATCAAAATTTCGACCAACTTGCCGTTGTTTTGAGGCGCCTAAAACATGTTTTCAGTTTATTTCAGGCCACCCTCTATCAGATTACGCGATATCCTGAAAACCCATTTTCAGGCGTTTTCAGGACCCCTTATGGGCCTTTGAAGTACATTTCAGTATATGGCAAATTTCCACTAAGAGTGAAAGAGATAGCATGATTAGAAAGAGACAGCGATACTGAGAACCTTCGAGAAGCATGTGAAAGAGATAGCATGATTAGAAAGAGACAGCGATACTGAGAACCTTCGAGAAGCATGAGAAAGAGACAACACGATTAAAAATGAGACGGTGTTACGGCGTAATACATACAAGCGAGTTGCAGCCGACCTTGGGTGGTTTGCTACCTGGGCCGCACCGTGGCTACAAAATAGCACGTCATATGCGACCAATCAGCTGCTTCTATCACGTCATCGACAACCAATGATAAGCCGGCCATGGACCCCTACCGAGCACCAATCAAAAGGGAAGGATGACTGGACTCACTACTTCGCTACGTCGACGTGACAACTCAACAGCACATCTAATTTTAAACTTAACCTCTACTCTACCATATGTAACAAAAACTTTTATTATACGAGTTATTTTCATATACATGATTTAAAGTCATTTCTCCTGCCATCTACACCTTCAAGCCAGGCCTGTAAGACCTTACGAAACCTGTGTCGCAACGCGCAGACATAAATTGGACCTTCGACCCCAGATTCAAGAAACCAGTCCCTGGATACCACGAAGATTGTGAGAACGCATCGGCAGCGACGCGAATCAGAAAAGTTACACTCGAGCTTTTGGTGAGACGAGCCAGCTTATTTCCTAGCCTTTTCCTTAACGCTTGTGTGATACCGTGCTGTTATACATTCCAGTGCTTTTGCTTGCGCTTTCGCCCACCGCCGCATCGAACACGTGTCGGCAGCTTTCGTCCGTCTGCACGTCGGCAGTGCTCCGCCTGACCAGTGGTGGTGATTGCAACTGTAAGTACCATTATACACTCCCATAACCTCCAAAAATGGGCAATGATGACGCTGTTAGGTTTCACACTGCCGAGGACGACCTTGAAAACACAGCGAGCCAGGACTCTCTTAGGTTATTAATTCGTAGACGCGGATCAGTAAAAAGCAGATTAACGAACTTTAAGAAATTTGTGAACTCATTTGAAGGCTTGGAGCTAACAGAACCTCAACGTACTGAAATAAATTTACGCATGCAAGGAGCTCAAATTATTTTCGCCGAGTTTAATGACCTGCATAGTAATATAGAGAATTTAGTCTCCGATAGTGAGTTAGAAAAGCAAATCGAGCAAAGGGAAATATTTGAAAATGAATATTACGGCATCCTCGCTCAAAGTCAGTCCATGGTCAGAGATACTGACAGCTGTAAACACTCTTCCCCGACCAATCTATCGCAGTCAGTTAAACTTCCGACTATTTCCTTGCCAACCTTTGATGGTTCTTATGAGCACTGGCTGGAATTCCGCGACACGTTTGCATCATTAGTTCACAGCTCCCAAGAAATAACTAACATTCAGAAGCTTCATTATTTAAAATCATCGTTAAAGGGTAACGCGCAACTTGTTATAGATTCTCTTGAATTTTCTGCGAATAATTACACAATTGCTTGGGAGCTGCTACTAAATCGGTATAATAATAGTAGATTATTAGTACACAACCACGTTAAGGCGTTATTTTCTATTCAAGTGCTAACTAAAGAGTCCCCATCGCTTTTAAGAAAACTTATAGACATTATCCTTAAGAATCTACGTGCACTAAAGCTTCTCGGAGAACCTACCGAGAGCTGGGACACCTTAATTATTTATTTGGTCGTGTCAAAATTAGATTCTACAACTGAACGCGAATGGGAACAATTTAAAAGCACTTTACTGCCACGAACAAGTGAACTCACGTCTACGCTAAAGGTTGATGACTTACTTAATTTCATTCGGAACCGCGCCGATATGCTTGAAACACTAATAGTAACGCACGGCAAGGCTAACACTAGCACTTATACCACGCACGAAACGAAGAAGCAATATCATCACACTAACGCAAACAACAACGTTCCTAAACTTCACTGCATGTTGTCACTGATAAATCCGCAAATAAGTCACATATTAAGCAAACTACTTATAAAAAACTATGCTTAATGTGCAGCGGTAAACATCCTTTGTATTCGTGCCAGGTGTTTTTAGATTTAAACTTGCAAGATAAATTAAATATTGTACAGGATAAGCGGCTATGCGAAAATTGTTTACGTGCAGGCCATACATCTGTTGAGTGCAAATACGGTCCATGCAGGAAATGCAACAAAAAACATAATTCGTTAATACACGAGGAGACACGGGAGGGCGACACCAACGAGCGCGCTGTCCCACGGCTCGCCCTGGACAAAGGCCAGGCGCCGCCGCGTGCCTTCTCGGCATCCGAAAACGTAAGCAATATCGCACACTCTCATCAAAGTAAGCAAGTTAATAATGCACACATTGACATGACCGCTCAGCTGTCTCCCATGCAACCGGTTTTGTTATCAACTGCACTAGTCGAGATTCCCGATAGTATTGGAAATTATTATAAGGAAGTGAATGCTGTTTAATCACTAAGAATTTATGTGATAAATTAAAACCTAAAATTATACAGTCCACACAAGAAATACGAGGCATAGGTAATTCTATTTCTACGTGTACGCAAAAATGTGAAATAGAAATTAACTCTGTTTTTGACACGTTTAATATTCGCATACAGTGTTTAGTGTTATCACAATTAACATCGACACTACCTACGGTTGCGATGCAACGCAATCAATTCCGCATTCCAGACAATGTTTGTCTGGCTGATCCTAGTTTTTTCGAATGTCAGTCTATTGATATCCTTATAGGTGCCGACATATTCTGGGATTTGCTCATTGATGGTAAGATGCGCCTGGCGAACGGCCCTTACCTACAAAACACTAGACTAGGGTGGATCATTTCGGGTCCTATTTATGCGAATACGCAACGCATACAATCCAAGCCTATTAGATGTCATTTGACGCAACATTTTGATACGCAATCATTAGATAGTCAATTACGTAGGTTTTGGGAATTAGAACAGGATCCGATAGGAGGTAAAATACCTGAACTGCTCACCGACGAGGAACTCGCGTGCGAAGAACATTTCATCAGAACAACAAAGCGCGTTGCAGATGGAAGGTTCAGCGTACAAATTCCTCTGAAAGAGTCATCTGAATCGTTAGGTGACACATTCTTTCAAGCCAAAAATCGTTTCAGTGCTCTTGAAAGGCGTCTCGACCGCGAGCCTACGTATAAAAAATTATATAGTAATTTTATTAAAGAGTACGAAAATTTAGGTCACATGTCGCGAGTTTCTTCATACGGAACCCCAAACTATTTCTTGCCGCACCATGGGGTGCTCCGGGAGCACGCTACTACTACTAAATTAAGAGTTGTGTTTGATGCCAGCGCAGCTTCAACGACAGGAAAGTCGCTCAACGACTTGCAACGCGTAGGTCCTCCTATTCAAGGCGACCTTATTGCAATTTTACTACGATTTCGCGAAAATAAGTTCGTTGCTTGCGCTGACATTGAAAAACATTATCGACAAGTACTTATCGATGAGGGCCAACGCAATTTGCAGTTAATTTTGTGGCGCGACAGTCCTACCGACCCGCTCAGTGTTTATCGGTTGAACACGGTGACCTACGGAACCGCCTCAGCGCCTTTCTTAAGTTGCCGTTGCTTAAAACAGTTAGCACAAGAATGTACGGATCCCGAAGTGGCCAGAACTATAAACCACGATTTCTATGTCGACGATTTAATTTGTGGATCGTCAACGATCGCCGAACTAAAACGCTTATGCAAGGAAATCACGAAAGTTTTAGATTCCGGGTGTTTTCCGTTACGAAAATGGGTTTATAATTTTGACTACTTCACTCGGGAATCCGACGGCAGCATCTCGAGGGAATTGTCACTGGGTGAACACACGCATAGTAAAACGTTAGGGCTTGGCTGGTACAATCAAAGCGACGAATTGCACTACTATTCGCGACACGATAATGAATCAAAGCCGGTGTCAAAACGCACTATTTTATCAATTGCATCCCAGATTTTCGACCCGTTAGGTCTTTTGAGCCCAACAATAACCATAGCAAAAACTTTATTACAGAAGCTGTGGTTATTAAAATTAGACTGGGACGAAGCGGTTCCTGATGTCGTCACGCAAGCCTGGCACCGCTTTATAAACAACCTATCGATTTTACCTAGCGTTCGAGTTCCGAGGCATGTTTTTTGTAACCAGCCTATATGTACAGAATTACATATTTTCAGTGATGCGTCGCAAATTGCTTTTGGTTCTTGCGCATATGTACGAACTGTTAACAGCGAATCAGCTGTTACAGTCCGGCTCCTTTGTTCCAAGGGCAAGGTCGCGCCAATATCACCTGTAAGTATCCCAAGGCTAGAATTGTGCGGAGCGCTAATAGGTGCAAGGTTGTACCTACCTCAAAATAAAGGATTCACTTCGTTCTAAATTTGACCGGGTAATCTTTTGGACTGACTCAACTATAGTCCTCGGTTGGCTGCGCATGCCACCAAATTTGTTAAAGCCTTTTGTTCAAAACAGGGTCGCGGAAATTCACGAGTTAACGAAAGAACAAGTATGGCTTCATGTCAGTGGGAAAGATAACCCGGCCGACTTAGTATCCCGCGGACTACATTTGGACGCGCTGAACAATTCTAGTCTGTGGTGGGAAGGGCCTCAATACCTACATGATGCCAATTTTAATTGTTGTGATTTTAACTTAGTCTCACTACCTGATGAGTTGCAATTACCAGAGCGCAGATCTGGTATAAGTAATGCTCTAATATGCACTGAAATTACAGAAAACTTTTTCTCATTTTCCAGGTTCTCTCAGTTCGACCGCATGCAGCGCGCGGCAGGGCACGTACTTCGTTTTATTTACAACGCGCGCAGAAAAAAAGCTAAACGTCGTGCCGGCGCGCTGTCGGCAGAAGAACTGAGGGAATCGGTTACTATGCTGGCGCGCATCTCGCAACAAGAATCGTTTCTTAATGTTTATCACGTATTGTCTAAAAAGGAACCAGTCAAGGGTCATTTGTCGAAACTGAATTTATTTATAGACAATCTCCAATTAATCAGAGTTGGAGGGCGACTTGCAAACTCGCCTACATTCGATTTCGATAAAAAACACCCAATTTTATTGTCCTGTAAGCATCACTTTACAGTATTGTTGTTCCGCTACGAACACAATCTGCTGATGCACGCGGGCCCGCAGCACCTGCTGTTTTCGCTGCGAGACGCCTGGTGGCCCGTGAGCGGTAGAAACCTCGCGCGTAACATAGTGCACGGGTGCGTCACCTGTGCCCGGTTGCGAGGTAAAACGTTAGCGCCTATTATGGGCAATTTACCTAAACAGCGCCTGGAACCCGGCTTTCCGTTTATGCATTCTGGTGTAGATTACGCGGGGCCAGAGCTCATTCTTAATCGCAAAGGAAGGGGAGCTGTTACTATTAAGGCATATATTTGCTTATTTATATGTTTTACCACGCGTGCTGTTCATTTAGAGCTAGTCAGCGATCTCT
The DNA here is from genome assembly GCA_948252455.1 of Acleris cristana. Lineage (NCBI taxonomy): Eukaryota > Metazoa > Arthropoda > Insecta > Lepidoptera > Tortricidae > Acleris > Acleris cristana. Next base: position 50,140,481 of record OX411771.1, read on the forward strand.
CATCAGACGCGTATTTGTTAGCGCTAAAGAGGTTTATCTCACGACGTGGGAAACCTTCGGAAATATTTTCGGATAATGGCCGAAATTTTATAGGGTTAAAACATGAGTTCACAAGGTTCTTAAAGTCGTGTTCTAATGATATTAAGGAATACGCGCTTTCTCAAAATATCAAATTTACAATGGGTCCCCCATATGCGAGTCATTTTGGGGGTTTATGGGAGGCTGGTGTAAAGAGTTGCAAGCACCACTTGCGTCGGGTAATAGGAAACGCGCACTTAACTTACGAGGAGTTCAGCACGGTATTGACGCAAGTCGAGGCCATCCTGAACTCCCGTCCTTTGAGTCCTATGTCCTCAGATCCGCAGGATTTCTCCCCTCTTAGCCCAGCTCATTTCCTGGTTGGCCGGCCACTGACTGCTCCTGTGTTCGCTGACCTGAACGAGGTTCCTGTGCAACGCCTGTCACGCTACCAGAGGGTAGAACAGATACGCCAGCATTTCTGGACACGCTGGTCTAAGGAATATGTATCTGAGCTACAGATCAGGACGAAATGGACACGCAACAGAGACAACTTGAAACAAGACACACTCGTTCTCATCAAGGAAGACAACGCACCACCATTGAAATGGAGTATTGGGAGAATCGTCAAGACATTTCCAGGCAGGGATGGCATCTCGCGAGTGGCCGACATACGGACCGCCAACGGCACGGTGCGTCGAGCGTTCTCCAAAATTTGTCCACTGCCTGTAAACGAAGAATAGGCTTCTTATCTGCACTATGTGTTGAAAGCTTCTGCATTCAAGGGCGGGAGTTTATGTTACGGCGTAATACATACAAGCGAGTTGCAGCCGACCTTGGGTGGTTTGCTACCTGGGCCGCACCGCGGCTACAAAATAGCACGTCATATGCGACCAATCAGCTGCTTCTATCACGTCATCGACAACCAATGATAAGCCGGCCATGGACCCCTACCGAGCACCAATCAAAAGGGAAGGATGACTGGACTCACTACTTCGCTACGTCGACGTGACAACTCAACAGCACATCTAATTTTAAATTTAACCTCTACTCTACCATATGTAACAAAAACTTTTATTATACGAGTTATTTTCATATACATGATTTAAAGTCATTTCTCCTGCCATCCACACCTTCAAGCCAGGCCTGTAAGACCTTACGAAACCTGTGTCGCAACGCGCAGACAGACGGCAATACGTAGAATATTCCAGACCCGTGAGTCGTGACGTGTCAAGGACATCGCGAACAATACAAGGTAGAAAGGCGTAGAACATTCCAGCAACGAATAGTCTCGAACGTCCTTGGCGGGGCAAAGTACATCGATCATTCCAGAATTCATTCTGGAATGATCGGAGACGGGAACTATAAAGGCGGACCGATTGCAAGTACCTATCCAGTCTTTAATTGGAAAGCGAACAGTGCGAACAAGAGCGACCCGAGCGATCATCTGAGTATTCGAATTTATTGTGCGACAATTGTTTGTAACGGTTTAAGTGAGTGCGTTATTAAAGTCTACTTTTGATTATCGGTGTATTTGTGCATTTCTATCAGTTACCTACCCCCACGTACGTAACAGTATAAACAGCTAAGTGTTCAATAGCGTAGTTTAGAATGGAACGATAAAAACATCTATCAGGTGTATATTACACTAAGTCATAGATTTCACTAAATTGCCATTGCTTTATTGTGTTTGTACTTAATTCTGACTGTTTACAGCTCAGCTCACTTCCTACAAGTGGGAAGCATAGATTTTTCGACAATAAAATGAATATTTTCATCATAAACCGCAGCGAGATATATTAGGCCAAGTGTTACTTGGCGTATTATTCATTGCAGTTTTTAATGGTAAAATTGAAGTATAGAACGTTAAGTCGTCATAAATCCAAAACGAACAAGATTTTAGTGGGTCAATATATACCAATTAATACAGTAAGTATTAAGCTATTTCTATTCAAAATTTCAAAAGCAAATGTCAAAAATCAAGGGAGTTATTAAACTTTTCCATTAAAACACGTCTCCTGTAAAGTAGCGAAAATCGAGTTAGCGTAGTGTTCGTAGATTGTGTCGAACTATATACATAATGTAGAAAGCTTAAATCAATAATGTTGTCAATCTATAAGTTCTATAACATTCGAAACACAAATACGTTTATGAATTTTAGTTTAATTTCTATTTTAAATATCAAAATTAACAGAGTCGACGGAACTCCGCTACCGCGGAGCTCCTATTTATGAGTGTTTAGGCCTTTCGGGCCGGCTTAAGAACTAGAATGACCTAAATCTATCTCATAATAAATATGACACTATTTTTCTTTGAATTTCATTCGTTATATAGTTTGACCTTATGTGTTTAAAAGTTTTACATAGTGAGCAGTATGGATTATAAATGCTATATATTTAAATCGTAGAATTTTTGAACTTGTAGCATTTGATTTTGGATGTTTTGCTGCGTAACCAATCAGAGATATATTAAAATAGATAAATTACGTATAAATTTATTTCACCTCTTTCTTTTAAGATTATTTGATTTTCATTTGTCTGTCTATTAGGATCAGATTGAACTACAAATTTAAACTAGGTAAATGGAAGATCAACACAATAAGAGGAAGAATTTTGGTTAAGACTTGGGTTGTTTTAAGAGGTAATGGAAGAGGTTATTTAAAAAATCAAAATAATTGTTTAAATTATTTTATCTACACTCATATCATAAACAGATCAGAGGGATGATACACAAATTAATAAACCGGCGACAATTGCGGGTACTCCAAAGGTGCGCGCCGCGCCGACCGTTATTAAAGTACCCACTTCCTCAGACAGCGAGCGCTCGGGCAAAAAGCCGACCGAGCCGGTGGCGTTCGCCGCGCTCGCCGCCGGCGCGGTGACTCACCCGTCAGCTGACCGAATAACATCGTCACCCGAGATATCGCCGCACGGACAAAATAGTCCGTGCAACTTACAACAAAATGCGCCTTACTCTATAAAGTTGCTGAAGGTGGTGTATTCAAATCACAGGCCCCTGACAAAAACTGGAAACTTGTACAAAGACGAAAACTTAAAAATCAATTTATTGGACAGCAGGGAAAAGCGATAGTGACCTCAGACAATAAGTTTAAGGCAGCGATTATGAAAGTCCCTGTTTATATTTACAATGTCGCGCAGGAGACGACCGCGGGAGACATAACTGAGTATATAAGGAGCAAAACTAGTATTAGCGTGCATATAGTTAAAATGCCGATGAAAATTAAAAAAGGTTACGATGCCTACAAAGTTTTCGTTCCCGAACATAAATTAGACTTATTTTTGAAGGACGACTTCTGGCCGGACGGAATTGCGTTCCGACGTTTTGTTAATTTTAAATGGAAATATGAAAATGAAGTTAAGACTTAACTATATTATAAATAATACTATTTATGATGGAAGATGCTATAAAATTAATAAGTTTTAATTGCAAAAATGTGATTAGATCTGTAGATTGTGTGCGTAAGTTATGTCGCACTGCTGGAATAATAGCGCTACAGGAAACTTGGCTCATGGAACACGATATCCCGTTCCTTGGCACCATTGATAATGAATTCGCCTTTACGGGTAAATCTGCGGTTGATTCTTCAGCACAGGTGCTTCGAGGGAGACCACACGGGGGCGTAGCATTGTTGTGGAGGAAGACGTTATTCCCGTGTGTTTCCGTGATTCAGTGTGATAGTGTGCGGCTAACGTCTATCAAAATAGTTCTTAATGACCGGTCAGTGATAGTTATGTCAGTGTATATGCCGACTGACTCCTCAGATAACCTAAGTGAATTTACGGAATGTTTGGGCGAAATTCAGTCGATTGTGGAAAATAACGATGTGGAATCCGTCATAGTGCTTGGGGACTTCAACGCGCACCCGGGTGAGTCGTTCACACGTGAACTACTAAACTTTTGTTCCGAACAATCCCTTTATTGTGTAGATATGGAAATGCTGCCGAGGGACACGTATACTTTTGTCAGTGATGCGCATGGATCCAGGCGCTGGCTGGATCACTGCGTGATGACAAGCGCCGCGCGGCCCATGGTTGTTAGTACGTCAGTGTTGTACGGCGTTTACTGGTCGGACCACTATCCTTTGTCATTGGAATGTAATTTTAAAACAATAAAGGCAAAAGTTGTAACTAAACATCCTAGCTCCAGTAACGGGGTGCATTGGGGAGAACGGGATTCCATTCAAATAGAACAATATATGAATTTGTGTACTAGTAGATTGAAATACATTAATTTTCCTGCTGAGTTTTCCGCTTGTGCTGATGGGGTGTGCTCTGACCATTATCATAAACAGTTGTTGAGAGATTTGTATAACAACATCATATCTATACTTAAATTAGCCGCGGGAGAATCACATAAAAGCAATAAGCGTGGCAAAAGTAGACAAATAACAGGTTGGAATCTGCATGTCGGCGAGGCTCACCGGGAGGCTCGGTTTTGGTTTAATTGGTGGGTATCTTGTGGTAAGCATACTAGTGGGTATGTTTACAATAAGATGCTCGAAACTAAAAAAGTGTTCAAGAGGAAGCTGAAATATTGTCAGACCCACGAGCAAGATATAAAGTTAGACATTATTGCCAAGAATCACTCAAAAAAGAACTTTAGTAAATTTTGGAAAAATACCGGCAAGTTGAACCCTAGGGTTAGTTTGCCGGTGAGCGTCGCCGACAATTATGAGCCGACCGCTATTGCTAATCTAGATAATATATAAATAGAACATATAAACAAATAATTGGCCACCGTGATCATCTAGTTTTAATAAAGTTATGACCCTAAGTTGTACCCATTCGTAACTGATTCTTTTAAGGAATACTCCAGTGTGCTGGATAGGTACTTTAAAGAACATTAACTACATAGATTTAATGATGAATAAATCTAATTAGCTTAAATAATATTTAACTTATTATAATTCTCATAAATAACCTTCCTAACTATATCTTACCGCGAGAAGTTAACTATAGCGCCCTTATAGTATTAATTTCATTATTCGATGTTAAATGTTAATCGACTGTAAATTCATACATTTAGTCAGATATTAACGCTCTAATCATCAGTCAAGTTATTGGCAACTTTCGACATTAGTGTCGTAAATCCATATCTAAATACCTAAGCCGGACATTCAATTGACGTTATCTAACCAAAACCTCTAGATAGTTTTAATCAAGTTTCACTCAACGAAAACACTACTTTCAACCAGCTTTCTAGTTTGTATAATAAACAGTTTCATGTGTAACTAGGTTTCAACAGTTAAAACTTCCTATACCTATCAAAATCTATAACCCTTACCTACCTAATTCACTAAAACTACTTATTTCGATTATAATGAAAGATGGAATGCAAATTTATTAGTAACTGCTATACCAGAATCCCTACTGGTCCCTCTTCAAAAAGATTGAAGAGAGAGAGACGTGCCCCTCCACGCCTCAACTTAGGCATCCGCACGTCTCTGTGCGACTTGTCACCAGACTGGGCATCGCTCCACCAAAAGCAAAAGTTGCTATTCCCCAATGAAAGTGTCTTTATTGTTAGTGTTTGTCGGTTGGGTCAACCCAAAGAACTAATGTCGAAAGTTGCCAATAACTTGACTGATGATTAGAGCGTTAATATCTGACTAAATGTATGAATTTACAGTCGATTAACATTTAACATCGAATAATGAAATTAATACTATAAGGGCGCTATAGTTAACTTCTCGCGGTAAGATATAGTTAGGAAGGTTATTTATGAGAATTATAATAAGTTAAATATTATTTAAGCTAATTAGATTTATTCATCATTAAATCTATGTAGTTAATGTTCTTTAAAGTACCTATCCAGCACACTGGAGTATTCCTTAAAAGAATCAGTTACGAATGGGTACAACTTAGGGTCATAACTTTATTAAAACTAGATGATCACGGTGGCCAATTATTTGTTTATATGTTCTATTTATATATTTATTTATCTCTTGTCCGTTTATTTATGGGTGGGGTAGAGTACGTTTCATTACAGTATATTACGTATGTTGATAAATTATTAAAAATTAAACAGATTCTCTTCGCGGATTACTACAGTCACAAATATTGATATTTTTTGGAAAACCAAAATACATAATTACTTTTACTACTATAAGAACCAAATTAAACAAAAAATATCCACTATTATTAATAAAATGTCATTTTTTCTTACTTACTTTTTAATATGATCGTTATTTCTTGCAAAATAAGAACGTCATTTCTTAGTGCCTAAACTCCCGACCGAGCAGTCGCGAGTCGCGAGCGATTCTCATGTAATAGTCTCTACTCTTGACGCGCACCGCCGTACGCTGCGAAAGTAATTCCAGTTTTTGTTTGAGTAGGTACCTACCTATGGCCACTTGCAAAGCCAAAAGGTAAGTAATGCATGGCATAGGTTATATTTGCGAATACTATGACAGTTGTCAATAAACGGTAAAGGGTTAAAAAATGACACGAATGTCGACTTGTCAATCTTGTCATTATTTAGACTGCTTAAGGATATCGAAAGATAAGATTATTATTAATATTATTAATTATAACTTCGATCTAGGTAGGTAGTTACGAGTAGCTGTACTTAATTACTGACACAATCATTACAGTTTTGAACCCTCGCCTCGACGTAAAAAGAGAGGAAGGTATAATATAATTTTACTTACTCGCGTCAAAAATCAATTACCTACTAAGAGTTGTCACGTCCTACCGGGTGGCAAGGCAAGTAAAAAATCAAGAGAAGTTTAAATAGTTTATTAAAAAAGAACGCTGGTAGTGTGATCAGAAGAGGGTAGGTAGGTTCGTATTCGTAGGGTGTGGTCTGGTTTTGCGAAGCGAGCTAGCACTTCCCTCGCAGTTGGTGACGTGGAGCGGCAGTGAAAAAACCGTCGGCAGCCCGACGGTGTTCGATGACAGGATCCTGGCGCAGGGGGTAGCACCCGGTGTGTAGCACCGGAACCCACTCGACGATACTGGTCACCGTGGTTAGAGGCCGCTCCGGCCAAGAAGAGAAGTGGACAGGGTTTAGAGCCCGATCCCACGAAGCGAGTAGTGTTGTCCAAGCGGTAGTGCTCCTAGCGGTGCAGTGCTCCTAGCGGTGCGGTGAAATGCTCCAAGCCGTGGAGTGCTCCAAGCCGTGGAGTGCTCTTAGCGGTGGTGTGCTCCAAGCCGTGGAATGCTCCTAGCGGTGGAATGCTCCTAGTGGTGGACCCTGGAAAACCCAAGCATTGGCTGTGTGAGCCTGGTGTCCAGCATTGGGATAGACCATGCCAGCCGCCGTTGAGGGGTGAAACCCCCAGGGAATAGCGCTTTAATTAATTATTGGCGGTGGCAAGAACTATCGGAACAGAGTTACAATTATAAGAAAGAAGCTATATCAAAAGAAAAATTTAAAAGTTACTAACGACCGTTATGAAGTAACGATCGGTTATTCGAAATAAAATGGTTAAAAGAACAATTTGGAAGAATCTAGAAGAACACACAATAAGAAAGTATAAAACACAAATACAGTACACAGCAAAATAGAAATAGGATAGTTAATTAGTTCGTTGCACTGAACTTACCCGATTTGGGGAAATGCACCGATTTTAATAAGCACTTAGGTATTTAGTACATATTACGTTAACACGTCAAGTTGTTTCACAATAGTAGTTGGGGCGGCAAAGAGGCCGAATGAAAGGTGCGTGGCCTATTTATAATCTTTCGCCCCTTTCGGTTAATTTTGAATTTGAGTAGGGCGAACAAAGAAATGCTAGATAGCAACTCGCGTCACGAGTGGAAAATAAGTGAGTCGTGTACGTGAGACACCAACATACCCTCAATTATTTCCTCATGCGCTGAATGAAAATAATTAAATACGATATTTATTTACAATTACAATGAATTAATAATTAGAAGATTATTTAGATTAAAGTTGACTGTTAATTATTAAAATATTTAATCATTAGTGAAGCTAATAAAGAATGGCTAGTAACGCCATCTGTCGGCTTAGTGCCGCTAACATTTGACAAAAGTCGATTTATGACAACGTCTTCCACAATCTATGGCAGTCTGTTTGACAGTTATCAGTTATTAGTAAACAACAAATATAAGATCTGTTGTATTATAGTGAATTTAAGTGAAAATGAAGTGATATTAAGGCTATTTTGTCTATAAAATGCACACAGGTAAGGAGAGTAACAACTGCATTGTTACAGAGTGTAAGAGTTTTCAGTGTAAATAGATCTCCAAGTACTAGTGACTGCCTACTAAAGCAAGGTCAGCCTATAATGGTTATTAGTTTATCATTTATGACTTGGTCAATAAAAAAGATTGAAAATGGCAGCATTTCTCTTTGCCTCTTAGGTTTATTAGGTATTAATGCCATCGCATGTCGCATGTTTGTATTGTTAACGCCAAAAATTTTTTTAACATAAATACCTACCTAGTGGGTAAGTTAGCTCAGTTTCAAATCAAAGGCGTTTAATGTCATGTTTAAACTGCCATAATGAATTATCACAGCGTTTAAGTGACAATTAATTTGATTTCTTATAACTGCCGGCCCTACGAAGTGGCCGTAGTCAGTAAAGCTCATGACGGGCGAAATAATACAGACTCTCGCGGCCCAGATTTAAAGTGCATTTTGCCTCGATAGTGCGTGCTTCCGTGCCGTGCAAGATATTATTATCGCTTACGCGTTCCGAGTAGGTTTAAATTCGCATGTTTGCTGTCACAGGGAGTCGCTTCGGTACTTGTGCTATTACTTATTCTGTGGCATAGGCTTGTTAGTCAATGATTTTCAAAAATTTATAAACAAAAACGTAGGGTGCACCACAGTTCGGCTAGGGCGGAGATTTATTGAAATATTGTGTTCATTAGATCGATAATAACTAAATTGTTCAGAATGAGATCTAATTATGTAAGCAGAAACAATTAAAGATATTTTCTATTTCTATTTCTATATAGGTACCCTAGTTTCAAAACATTACAGAATGTGCTGAAAAAAAATCCTGTGGAACCGGGTATAAATAAAACTGTAATAAATCACCTGAATAAAAATTCATCTTACACCAGGGACATGGACAAGTACTGCAGATTAGTTTTTGATGACATTGCTTTAAAGCGCTTTAGGATACAGCGCTGACAAAGTTGAAGGATATGAAGATTATGGTGCACCTGAGTCAGCACGCAGTTCTCATCTGGCTGCAACGGATATGCGCAAAATTTAAGCAACCCATAGGTTTTAACTTGGTAAAGGGAACTGTTTCCTCCCAGAGGTTGGCATCTTTAATTAAACAGGTCAAACTTGCCATAGAGGAAACTGGCTTTAAAATATTTACTGACAATATGTTATCATCTTATCATGATGGGAGTAATCATTATTTCACGTGTGACGAAACGGATGGAAAAAAAGTTTATATAATATACGACGTGCCTCATTTGTTGAAATCCGTCAGAAATAATTTTCTTAACTCAACTGCTTATAAGTGGCATGAAGGCCAAATGGGTGCATTTATTGAAAGTGGAAATGAAATGAAAGTAAAATAAGCTGCACAAATTTTAAGCAACACTGTGGCAGCAGTGCTGAAGTTATCAGCTCAGGCTGAAAATTAGCCCGTGCAAGCCGAGGAAATGATGCAGACCGGTATTTGTATATTAAGTGTATTGTTTTGTGCAATAGACATTATAGTGTTTATAGTTACTGTAGGTTACTGTAGGTTATAGGTACTAAGGTAGTATTATAATTTATAGACAGTAAATGAATAAAAACGAGTAAGTAAACGAAATTATTTTATTTACTACCTAATCACCCGCATCGGTCATATCGTTGTGGCGACACCCCTACAGGAATTTGCATGGTTAACATTATTAGAAAACCGAAGCGAGCGCGGGACACGCGAGTTTAGTCCGCTTCCAACCACCATTCATATCGGTATAACGTCAGTTGTGTTTCGCGCCCGCCTGGTCACTCCTGTTGTATTTAGTTTAAGTTTCAGTGATTAAAATAGTAATTGAACTAATTGGTTTATCTTGTCTCTTCTCACCGAATTCCCTCCGGACATTTATTAACTGCGAACAAGCAGTTAAATTGGTGACCCCGACGTGATTATTTTTGTTCGGAATTTATAAACAGGCCAGGCGGGCATAATGGCAGAGACGAAAAAGGAAGCACTCAGCACCGCGGTTGAAGAGGTACAATCTGTGAGCATACCATTACCATTGCCATCGTCATCGTCATCAACGACAACCCCTCGTACACCTGCCTCACGGATCCGCACCACACGTTGCGGGCGAGTCATAAATAGACCGGTTAGATACCTAATCGACGATTAAACTCGTGACAGTTGTTAAATATAAGTATTATTTATATAGTCGGCGTTGGGTACAGGAAGGCTGTTTGGAGACTATTTTTAATTAGCTATGGCAGAGTCGGTCCTGTACTACAACTACCCTTAATATTATATCTTATATTTATTATTTTTAGTATTATTTTTAGATTAAGAATTTCAAGTCGCACAAATGACAAAGTCATTTCAATAAATAGTTCACTGGTGCAAGCCGGACATGCACATTCCGCACTTAACAGTGCAAGTAGTAGTATAAGTAACAGTAGTGCAAATAAGAATGATATACGTAAGTTAGCAATGCAATTTAAAATGCTGCAGTACTGACAGACTAAGTCGACTGTGACATTTACATTTACATTTGCATTTAATTTCTAGGTATCAACAATGTAGGGCACACGTGCAAGATGTAAGAGTCAATGTTTTCTTCTATAGCTCACAATTTTTTACGGTCATTACTAACTTTGGAGCTGTAACAAGTAGTTACGACATTCAAACTAATCATGGGCTGGGGACAAAGCAAAGAAGAAAACAAGGACTCACACAACGCCATAGCCATGGCAACTGTGACAAATTTATCAAGCCAAGTGGAAAGTAAACTCAATTACGTAGGAATTGGCCTAATAATTTGTGCAGTGATTTTTGCAGTCATATTGTGTTATTTCATTAGACAAAAGTGTATACAAAATACAAGGAAGTGGCTATACTGAGTGCCGGTTAGCATTGCAATAGAGGACATTGACACCCCTCTACCAAGAAAACGCCGTTAGTAATAACTACACCACCCATGTTCCCGAAACATCCCGAAATTAGTATTTTTTACTTTCGCTATTGTATTTTGGTACCGGTAATACGTTCATCTAGTCAAACCACTTAGCGCTGCAGGGATCGTAAACCTTGACGCTTACAATATCCTTTTTTAAAATTAAAATTACTCCAGTAATGACAAAGGCTGGGTTTTATAGAGGTTAATTATTAAATTTGGCTTTCACACAAAAATAATTTATATTTGTACCTACGCTTTAGGTTTTTAGATTAGCGACTGTTGTCGTTTATTATTTAAGGGATGACGCTATCCATATTAATTTTGTGTGAAAGTGAAAGCTCGGTTATAATTTATAAGCTCGTGCAGGTGCAAATGAGATAGCACGATAAAAAGGTTTTATTGCCCTAGTCGCCAGGTGATATTACGAAAGTTATAGTACATTACTTAACAAGGGCTGGTTCCATACTTCGCTATCAGTAACAAACGTAACGTAACACAACAAATAACGTAAACAAAACAAATAACGATCACACAACAAGCAACAAATTAACAAACAAAACAAACAACAAAAATCCGCAGTAGTATTCCGAAACTCGACTGAACGCAAGCGAACCCGAAAATGGAATGGCAGTTCTGGCAAAATGGTGGACCGAGGGTGCCGCTCCCCTGACTCAACGCGTCACAGTCGTGTCAAAAAAGATAAGGCCGTGGTATCGACGGCCGCGGGTAGCTGAGCGGCTAGCGGTGTCTGCCGGCGGCAAAAGTGTTCACGTGATCGGTCTTAATTATTTGAAATGACTTCGTCTACATGTAGAAATAAACAAAGTTAAACGCATTTAAGATTTTATTTTTTTGGCAGTAAAAACTGCATTTTATTAGTAAATGAACTATTGTTATGCATATTTGTAACTAAAACAAGATACACAAAATAATTCATACTAAAACACATTAAATAAATACACTGTGAATTATATAAAGCATATTGGGCATCTTTAACTACTTAGCACTTTTTTTAATTACGACACTTGCACGCACCTAGTGAGCCCGTGGCTCCATCCTACCCTGTACTATGATACTCAAGCGATGACATTTTTGCGACAGTTTTGTATGGATAATTGATTTGTCGCTAGGAAATTACGATATCGGGATAAAAGTCAAGTCGATGTCCTCTATTGCAATGCTAACCGGCACTCAGTATAGAGAAGAACATGAGAAAAATGACGCCGACGGAGATCACTGTGACGCCGAGGTCACAGGCTCCAGTGTATTAGAATATACCAGTTGTTTTCTCAACAATACTTTAATAAATTAATGTTCAATTCATGCATATATATTTTTTTTCAACGTTCTCAAGCAAGGGGAGCAGATTTCGATAATGGTGGGAAGTTTACCCATTCGTTGGTAATTTTATTGCCATAGCATGGTATTGAACTTCTTAAATTCCATTCACATTTCCAAGTAACCATTGTGGCGCCGACATCACAGGCAACAATGAGTTTTCTTTTAACATATTCTTTTCTTTTCATGACCGGATGGTTTCCAAACCACATTTATTTCATGTTTTGAACATAATTTATTATTTACATTTCATGAATGTGTTACTTACAATTACACTCGTGCCTGGGTGCAACATTGTGTAACATATTAAATAAGGTCAGCTAAATGTAAACATGACCACCTACTCGAGTACGGTGCGATGTCAGCAATTGGAAGCTGATTCGCGATGCACGGTTTATACGTTTAGGGTTCCGTAAAGGAAATTTAGTGGTGTAACTTTTCATTTTTTGTTTAACATAAGGTACATTTCTTTTCAAAAAGGGGGGGAGTACTGTGGCGACACCCCTACAGGAATTTGCATGGTTAACATTATTAGAAAACCGAAGCGAGCGCGGGACACGCGAGTTTAGTCCGCTTCAAACCACCATTCATATCGGTATTCCGTCAGTTGTGTCTCGCGCCCGCCTGGTCACTCCTGTTGTATTTAGTTTAAGTTTCAGTGATTAAAATAGTAATTGAACTAATTGGTTTATCTTGTCTCTTCTCACCGAATTCCCTCCGGACATTTATTAACTGCGAACAAGCAGTTAAATCATCATAACTGTCGAATTTTTTTATGTTATTGTAACAAAAAATCTTATTTTACATTACTTTCATCATAGTTATATCACAAGATATGTATCACTTTTGGAAATTTTGGTGTTATTTTTTAGTGTAGCCACATTTTAAGAAAGAAATAAGATGGTGATTCAGATTAAAAGCAGTTATTGGCTTAAAATACTAATACTACTAACTTATTTTGACCTACCAAAAGTTAAGTTAGGTACTAAAAAAGTTGAAATCTACTGAAAGTGGTCATGCTGCCGATAGCTCCGCTGCATCTCATCATCACTACAGAATAAGTAATAGTAGGTAAAAGTGCAGAAGAAACACTCTGTGACAGCAAACATGCGAATTTAAACCTACTCAGAACGCGTTAACGATAGTAATACCTTGCACTGCACAGAAGTGACCTTGGTTACATTTTTCCGATCGATAGTGGGGGCGCTCGTAACGAGGCAAATTGCACCTTAAATCTACGTTGCGAGAGTCCGTATTATTTTATTTTGCCCGTCATGAGATTTACTGACTCCGCCCACTTCGTAGGGCATGTATAAAGCTACAAGTAACAATTTTACAGGTCTAAACTGGCAATACTGTTCAAATGGCTAGTCGTCATTGGTCGAGGTTGTATCAAATGGAAACTTGTAACCTGTAAATTGTAATTTGTAGCTTTATAAAACAGGCCACAGGCAGTTGTAAGAAAACAAGAATGTATTATTAATTGAATTTATTTAGTAGTTTTCTTAAGTAATTCGCTTAAGTTAAACGACGAGAAAAAAATGGACATGCCTGGAGGGCTAGCAAATGGCCGCGACTTGTTTGTCGACCAAGTCATAAGTGTTTAACTAATAACCAGTATATGCTGATCTTGTTTTAGTAGGCAGTCACCGGTACTGAGAGATCTACTAACACTGAACGCTCTTTAAGGTAAGTAGGTAACTGTAATGATGGTGTCAGTAATTAAGTACCTAGTCGTAACTACCTACCAAGATCGAAGTTATAAATAATATTAATAATAATCTTACCTTTCGATATCCTTAGGAAGAATAAATAATGACAAGTCGACATTCCTGTCATTATTTAACCCTTTACCGGTTATTGACTACTGTCAGAGTATTCGCAAATAGAACCAAACTGTCAATTCTTATAAGATTCATATTACATTTATTATGGTGAGTTCCCTCTGCCTTATAAAGGGTTAATCAACTGTATGCTATGTAGTACCTTTTCGCTTTTCGAGTGGCCATAGCTACTCAAACAAAAACTCGAATTACATTGGCAGCGTACGGCTCGCGTGACACTCAACTGATTAGTTTATTAGCGTGCCAGGCTGTGAGGGCAATAGGCAATAGCGCGGAGTGCTCCCGGTCGGCCCCTATCTCTAGCCGCCCAGCCACCGCATACATCGCGGTTGGCGGCAAGGTTGCGCGTATTTTCAGTTTTTTTTTTTTTAATTTCTTTAGCGTGGAATTAACATGTTTAATTTTGATGAAAGCATGATTATAGTACACAAAAACGTGTTATTAAACAAAAAATTTACAGTTACGATATACTGACAAATATATTATTTTTAAAGGTTAAAAATAAATGTTTAATTTTTGTCTTAAATGTCTTAAAAGACGCAATATAGATTAAACAGATATAAACATCGAAGTTACCATTTTTGCTTATCTAGATATTGGGATCAGATGAAAACTGTAAAAAAAACGTACACCCAAATTTGGTTTCAGTTTAGTTTTGCTATTAAGTGATCGCATTTGAATGCGCCTCAAAATTATACGATATTTCATGATTTTGTAAGTGAACGTTTGTCATCCCACCATTCACGAAGTTGAATGTATTGATATATTTTTGCATGCTGTTTTTCCTCATCTTGTTCGGTTAGTAACTTTCGGCATGTTGCACACTCGTGTTTTTTCAAGGTAGATGCTATATATCCACTGACATAAACTAATGGCTGAAATTGAATGTTTGTCAAATCAATTTCACAATCTATTTCAAATTCCTCTGGAATGTTCAGTACTGGATATTCATCTTGATCGTGTATTGCAGCTGTAGATGTCACTGGCAATACATTCTGCTTTGTAGAAGAAACTTCAGATGTCGTTGACAAATCATGGGTGTCTGCATCATGTAGGATATCTTCGAAATTAGTAAGCAATCTCTGATTATCTTTTTCGCAGTTTGAACCCTTACTATGCGGTGCAGTCATTCCCGACACCACTGAAGTTTTCAACGCAGCTGTAAACCCTGCGCATGTGGGGTTTCGATTGGTAGGACTGTGTTGACGAACGATACCAAAAAAGTTTTCCAATCCATCCTGGTTCAAAGATCTTAAATTCAAATAGCGAAACCCTTGTACGCGTACCACATTCCACACATCTTGTAATGTTTTCAGCGATAAGAGCATGCCTTTGACGCATTTCACGTTATAAGCTATGGTGCCATCTTTTTTTATGAATCTTAGGGTCAGAAAGCTTTTCCTAAAGTCATTCCAAACTTCAGGATGGTTTGTCCTGGCAGAGACGTTTTGCCTTTGACCTTTTTTTATATCTTCTTTGCAAGATGGACCGTTGGTGTAGTCAAAGAGACGATCTAGTTGCTCTACAACAAGTGCGGTTTGCATAATTTCTCCCTTTCTTCTTTCGTCGGTTTCAGCCAGGGACATAAGTTTTAATACTGCCGCTACTGTGTTACTTAGGGCTTGTGCTGCGTATTTAACTTTCATTTTTGCACGATACTTTGGTCGCACATGGGCTTCAGTTATCTTGCTTAGGTGCAGCAAGGATTTATTTTTTTCTTCAGCTTCGCATATGTATGACCACCTACCAGAATTATGGTCGATTTGTATTTGACCATGGTTCATGAAATTGTTCCTGATGGACTTGAACAAATGTGGGATGTCATATATTATGTAATTTTTTTTGTCATCGTCTGTGATAAAGTAGTTGCAGTTTTCGATTGAACCGGTGAACTGACCAGACCTTGCTGATGAATGTTCCTTTAATAACTTTAAACTCCCCATATTCGTCGGACCTTGGTCACAAACTGTAACCATTACGTTAAACCCAACATCGTTAATCGATTTAATGCATTGTTTTATATAGGCAGCTAGTTGCTGAGAAGATACTGTGCCTTTTACAAAGTAATAGGCTATCAACTGCTTGTACCGCGCACGGAGACCTTGGACTATGAAAACTAAAGCATGATCCGCGACCCTTTCGGTTCTTCCAGGTTCTGCAGTTTTGCCTTTGTCTTCGTAACCTTCAACTTGGTCAGTAGCTTCATTGTAAATAAGACGTGGTTTAAGCGCAATTTCGTCAAATAAAAGAGCACAAAACTTATTATTCTCATCCATTGTTGCGGATATTTTTTGCATATTTAGTAAAACAGCTTTATTAATTCCCGTTTCCATAGGTATCTTTCTTAATAAGTTATTCAGTGTTTTTACGCAAGGCAACATTACACTGTGCTCTAAATACCTGTACGTCTTAGGTGACCTTTTGTATATTGCAAGAGCCGATATTTTTTCTTTCAGTGTCCAACGCCTGCCTCTCGGTTTTCTTTTCTGATTTTTTAGATCAGCTGCCACCAAGTCTTTCAAGATAGACGATTGCACCTTTTCTATTAGTTCTTTTTCGCTCTAGGTGAATCGTCTGAAACAACAAAAAAGCATAATTCATTACGAAGTAATGGATAACATAGTAAGAACTATTTTAAATGTCGGAATCTACTCAAGAAACCACTGTAGTATTTTTTTTCTGGAGCCAGTCAACATAGTTTTAAGTCAAGAGAGGATTTCCGAAATAAAATATTTAAAGTATTTTTTTTATTTTTGAATTCCTCTTTTTTTTGTATTGGTGTGTAAAAATTTTGTTCCAGAAATAAATTCCTCGTCCTCGAATTATAACAAAAAGACTCCAAACTTGATATAGTTGCTAGATGTATGCAGATATAAAATTTAGAGTGAGGCGCGCCGGATGCACTCTGGGCAACCGGGCTAAATCAGCTCAGATCACACCCAGGAACACCTGTTCCAAGCGATTTGCTTTGTCTCAAAAATGCAAGGTGCCGAACCTAAGATCCCCCACTAAAGTCTACAAAAAAGGAAGCTAGAATTAGAGACCCGCACTACCAGCCTGCTGCAGGTTGAAATACTGTAGTGAACTTGGACCTAGATGTAGCTTAAGAGTTTCAGTGGTTCTTTACAAATATACCTTTAAATCGTTACCATCATCTCCTGATAAAGCTGAAATATTATTAAGATCAAATGTGAAGGAATGCACAGATGTTTTAAACTTTTATCATGTCTCTCCAAAAATTTTTATCAAAACTTTTGGCTCTGTGGCCTCTCCGTCACAGTTCTACAGTCCGATTTGGTTTATTTTGATATATACATACATACATTAAATCACGCCTGTTTCCCAGAGGGGTAGGCAGAGACCACTTCTTTCCACCTGCTACGATCTTGACAAATCTCTTTCGCTTCTTCCACATTCATACATCGAGTCATGCACGCACGTCGGTTTCGGGTACTTAAAATTCGGCCCTTTTCCAGTATTTTGATATATGTTAGAGAATAGTCTAAAATAACAGACGTGTTTTTTTTTAGCTGCCCAATCTCAACCTGTTAGGGGGAATTGTCTTCCAAAGTACTACGAAGTGTCTAAATTGTATAGAGAGTTAAAAAAGAATGACTGAATGATGAGTTACCTACTGCTGCTGTGCTGTATGTGTTATATCGGCTCAAACTCATATTTAAAAAAGTGTATCTTCGATGAAAAATATGTAACTGAGTTAGGTGAACTTACCTATATTGATTCCCTCTTGCCCGCGGTGAGAATGGAATGCATCATCAAATTTCCTTTTCCTTTGTGTCATTTCTAAAAATATAATTATAACAAAAGATATTGTTAATTTAAAGATCATAGTGCGACGTAGTCAAAATATTTTTTTGTTTATTTTCGACTGTCCATAATTAACTAAAACTTTAATGAGAACATGGATGTATCTCTGTTCTTTGCCAGAGGGCTTAATGTCTGTTTCTTTTCTTTTCGGTTTTGCAAGCTGACAGATACACCGACGCGCAGTGGGGTAATTTGCCATTCTAGTCGGTTAAAAGTCAGAAAATAAAATGTCAATGCAGATAACGTAATCAAGTAACAATAGTAAGCCAGGTATTATTGCCAACTCAAGTAGAATGTCAATCTTTAGAGCTTATATGCAAATGGGGATGTGATGGATCGCAGCAATCACAATTAAAACAAAAGATGGAATACGACGATGCTTCGGTTTTTTTTTTTGGAAAAACCAGGCTCCTTGTTGGTTGAGATTTGATTACATTATTATATTATTATTTGTTTATCCACGTGTAATTACGAATTTAATTATATGTATATACATTTATGGCAATTTATACTTTTATTTACTTCAGCGTTGTACTTATTTGGCAATTCGTTGTCATTAATTATTCCTCAATCGGTCAAAGGATAACTGGAAGAGATCTCTTTGAGGGATACGTTCGCCTTTGTACATCCTGCTTACTGCTATACCTGTCTTTTTTATAATTGTAATTTCTTTTGTTTGTTCAATAAAGTGTTTACATACATACATAACATTGTGTGTTTACATACAAAAATCAACTTGTTTCAATATTTTTTTTTACGGAAAGTGCTCAGCATACTAAAAAAATCCACTCTAATATTTTTTTAGCAAATTGCCCTACTGTGCAACGGACAGACACAACCTCGTTTTCGTATGAATTATATTTATGTACCATTCAAGCTCTTTCCTGAAGTAGAAGGTAATCCCTCTTGACTTGTAGAAGGAAAAGGCAGCACCGCGGTAGCATGATCTGAAACTGTGAAACATTGATTTAGTTATGAGCAGCGTTATAACAATTTATGGCGCGTTGGCTTGCAAGGTGAAGTACCTCGCTCGCAGAAGGCGTTTGACGATCTTGTGTAGACGCGCCGTCACCTATTTAATAACTAAGTTTAAAGTACACTACACAGTTTGTTTTTTGTTTTGGCAAATCCAAATACCAGTGTGCGGCTAGCCGAAAAACACGACGTTGTAATAAGTCGTTACAACCACCAATGAATATTCAATAGATATTGAATGTTCAATAGGTTATCGACTCTATCTCCATGAACAGTAGATTACGAGTGCACGAATAGAAACAGAAACTTTTTGGGACAAGCTTTTGTTGCCGACGTTCCTTTTTTTTCAGTCGTTATCTGCTTATCAAGACCGAACTGACGAGTCCCAATCCACTCTTATATTTTTAACTGGCTAGAATAACAAATTACCCCACTGTGCGACGGACAGACACAACCTCGTTTTCGTACGAATTATATTTATGTACAAGTGTATTACCATTCAAGCTCTTTCCTGAAGTAGAAGGTAATCCCTCTTGACTTGTAGAAGGAAAAGGCAGCACCGCGGTAGCGTGATCTGAAACTGAAACATTGATTTAGTGATGAGCAGCGTTATAACAATTTATGGTGCGTTGGCTTGCAAGGTGAAGTACCTAGCTCGTAGAAGGCGTTTGACGATCTTGTGTAGACGCGCCATCACATATTTAATAACTAAGTATATTGTTAGACATCACTAGCGACACGGTACATCCCTAGCAGCAGCGGCAGTGGGGAGATGGACTGGATGGCGGCTATATAAGCGGTTGCAGAGAGGAACGGGCCTCTTTTTTCTGGACACCTTCGTGCGATAACTTTGCCAATAGCGATTACTTATTGTGGTTAATTTATTGTTAATATTTAGAGTTTAAAGCTAGTTAATTAAATATTTTGTTAATGTAGTATCTTTTTTACTTTTTCACTAACATCAGAAGTTGGATAAAAAACTCATTCTCTTTCTGATACATAAAAAAAAAAAAAACCTTAAACCTAATCTGATTATCGCACGCACACGTGTTCTTAACCTCCATTTTGTTTTCTGTGTGTTTCGGGTTGCGTTCGCGGACCTTGGTCACAAACTGTAACCATTACGTTAAACCCAACATCGTTAATCGATTTAATGCATTGTTTTATATAGGCAGCTAGTTGCTGAGAAGATACTGTGCCTTTTACAAAGTAATAGGCTATCAACTGCTTGTACCGCGCACGGAGACCTTGGACTATGAAAACTAAAGCATGATCCGCGACCCTTTCGGTTCTTCCAGGTTCTGCAGTTTTGCCTTTGTCTTCGTAACCTTCAACTTGGTCAGTAGCTTCATTGTAAATAAGACGTGGTTTAAGCGCAATTTCGTCAAATAAAAGAGCACAAAACTTATTATTCTCATCCATTGTTGCGGATATTTTTTGCATATTTAGTAAAACAGCTTTATTAATTCCCGTTTCCATAGGTATCTTTCTTAATAAGTTATTCAGTGTTTTTACGCAAGGCAACATTACACTGTGCTCTAAATACCTGTACGTCTTAGGTGACCTTTTGTATATTGCAAGAGCCGATATTTTTTCTTTCAGTGTCCAACGCCTGCCTCTCGGTTTTCTTTTCTGATTTTTTAGATCAGCTGCCACCAAGTCTTTCAAGATAGACGATTGCACCTTTTCTATTAGTTCTTTTTCGCTCTAGGTGAATCGTCTGAAACAACAAAAAAGCATAATTCATTACGAAGTAATGGATAACATAGTAAGAACTATTTTAAATGTCGGAATCTACTCAAGAAACCACTGTAGTATTTTTTTTCTGGAGCCAGTCAACATAGTTTTAAGTCAAGAGAGGATTTCCGAAATAAAATATTTAAAGTATTTTTTTTATTTTTGAATTCCTCTTTTTTTTGTATTGGTGTGTAAAAATTTTGTTCCAGAAATAAATTCCTCGTCCTCGAATTATAACAAAAAGACTCCAAACTTGATATAGTTGCTAGATGTATGCAGATATAAAATTTAGAGTGAGGCGCGCCGGATGCACTCTGGGCAACCGGGCTAAATCAGCTCAGATCACACCCAGGAACACCTGTTCCAAGCGATTTGCTTTGTCTCAAAAATGCAAGGTGCCGAACCTAAGATCCCCCACTAAAGTCTACAAAAAAGGAAGCTAGAATTAGAGACCCGCACTACCAGCCTGCTGCAGGTTGAAATACTGTAGTGAACTTGGACCTAGATGTAGCTTAAGAGTTTCAGTGGTTCTTTACAAATATACCTTTAAATCGTTACCATCATCTCCTGATAAAGCTGAAATATTATTAAGATCAAATGTGAAGGAATGCACAGATGTTTTAAACTTTTATCATGTCTCTCCAAAAATTTTTATCAAAACTTTTGGCTCTGTGGCCTCTCCGTCACAGTTCTACAGTCCGATTTGGTTTATTTTGATATATACATACATACATTAAATCACGCCTGTTTCCCAGAGGGGTAGGCAGAGACCACTTCTTTCCACCTGCTACGATCTTGACAAATCTCTTTCGCTTCTTCCACATTCATACATCGAGTCATGCACGCACGTCGGTTTCGGGTACTTAAAATTCGGCCCTTTTCCAGTATTTTGATATATGTTAGAGAATAGTCTAAAATAACAGACGTGTTTTTTTTTAGCTGCCCAATCTCAACCTGTTAGGGGGAATTGTCTTCCAAAGTACTACGAAGTGTCTAAATTGTATAGAGAGTTAAAAAAGAATGACTGAATGATGAGTTACCTACTGCTGCTGTGCTGTATGTGTTATATCGGCTCAAACTCATATTTAAAAAAGTGTATCTTCGATGAAAAATATGTAACTGAGTTAGGTGAACTTACCTATATTGATTCCCTCTTGCCCGCGGTGAGAATGGAATGCATCATCAAATTTCCTTTTCCTTTGTGTCATTTCTAAAAATATAATTATAACAAAAGATATTGTTAATTTAAAGATCATAGTGCGACGTAGTCAAAATATTTTTTTGTTTATTTTCGACTGTCCATAATTAACTAAAACTTTAATGAGAACATGGATGTATCTCTGTTCTTTGCCAGAGGGCTTAATGTCTGTTTCTTTTCTTTTCGGTTTTGCAAGCTGACAGATACACCGACGCGCAGTGGGGTAATTTGCCATTCTAGTCGGTTAAAAGTCAGAAAATAAAATGTCAATGCAGATAACGTAATCAAGTAACAATAGTAAGCCAGGTATTATTGCCAACTCAAGTAGAATGTCAATCTTTAGAGCTTATATGCAAATGGGGATGTGATGGATCGCAGCAATCACAATTAAAACAAAAGATGGAATACGACGATGCTTCGGTTTTTTTTTTTGGAAAAACCAGGCTCCTTGTTGGTTGAGATTTGATTACATTATTATATTATTATTTGTTTATCCACGTGTAGTTACGAATTTAATTATATGTATATACATTTATGGCAATTTATACTTTTATTTACTTCAGCGTTGTACTTATTTGGCAATTCGTTGTCATTAATTATTCCTCAATCGGTCAAAGGATAACTGGAAGAGATCTCTTTGAGGGATACGTTCGCCTTTGTACATCCTGCTTACTGCTATACCTGTCTTTTTTATAATTGTAATTTCTTTTGTTTGTTCAATAAAGTGTTTACATACATACATAACATTGTGTGTTTACATACAAAAATCAACTTGTTTCAATATTTTTTTTTACGGAAAGTGCTCAGCATACTAAAAAAATCCACTCTAATATTTTTTTAGCAAATTGCCCTACTGTGCAACGGACAGACACAACCTCGTTTTCGTATGAATTATATTTATGTACCATTCAAGCTCTTTCCTGAAGTAGAAGGTAATCCCTCTTGACTTGTAGAAGGAAAAGGCAGCACCGCGGTAGCATGATCTGAAACTGTGAAACATTGATTTAGTTATGAGCAGCGTTATAACAATTTATGGCGCGTTGGCTTGCAAGGTGAAGTACCTCGCTCGCAGAAGGCGTTTGACGATCTTGTGTAGACGCGCCGTCACCTATTTAATAACTAAGTTTAAAGTACACTACACAGTTTGTTTTTTGTTTTGGCAAATCCAAATACCAGTGTGCGGCTAGCCGAAAAACACGACGTTGTAATAAGTCGTTACAACCACCAATGAATATTCAATAGATATTGAATGTTCAATAGGTTATCGACTCTATCTCCATGAACAGTAGATTACGAGTGCACGAATAGAAACAGAAACTTTTTGGGACAAGCTTTTGTTGCCGACGTTCCTTTTTTTTCAGTCGTTATCTGCTTATCAAGACCGAACTGACGAGTCCCAATCCACTCTTATATTTTTAACTGGCTAGAATAACAAATTACCCCACTGTGCGACGGACAGACACAACCTCGTTTTCGTACGAATTATATTTATGTACAAGTGTATTACCATTCAAGCTCTTTCCTGAAGTAGAAGGTAATCCCTCTTGACTTGTAGAAGGAAAAGGCAGCACCGCGGTAGCGTGATCTGAAACTGAAACATTGATTTAGTGATGAGCAGCGTTATAACAATTTATGGTGCGTTGGCTTGCAAGGTGAAGTACCTAGCTCGTAGAAGGCGTTTGACGATCTTGTGTAGACGCGCCATCACATATTTAATAACTAAGTATATTGTTAGACATCACTAGCGACACGGTACATCCCTAGCAGCAGCGGCAGTGGGGAGATGGACTGGATGGCGGCTATATAAGCGGTTGCAGAGAGGAACGGGCCTCTTTTTTCTGGACACCTTCGTGCGATAACTTTGCCAATAGCGATTACTTATTGTGGTTAATTTATTGTTAATATTTAGAGTTTAAAGCTAGTTAATTAAATATTTTGTTAATGTAGTATCTTTTTTACTTTTTCACTAACATCAGAAGTTGGATAAAAAACTCATTCTCTTTCTGATACATAAAAAAAAAAAAAACCTTAAACCTAATCTGATTATCGCACGCACACGTGTTCTTAACCTCCATTTTGTTTTCTGTGTGTTTCGGGTTGCGTTCGCGCACCGTAACTTTGATTTATAAGCTTCAGGTAGAAGATGGTGCGACCGAGTCGTCCCCGATCTCGTAGTCGCCGCTCGCGAAGTCCTCGTGGAAGAAGATCGCGGGACCGTCGGTCTTGTGGCCGTCGCTCACGCAGCCACTCGCGCATGCGCTCCCCGTGGCGTAGGCCACGCTCCAATCGCAGCCGAAGCCGGGGTGAGACGCCGCGCGCCAGCTGCGATCGTCACGAGACACCCCGCGCCTGCTGCGATCGTCACGAGACAGCCCGCGCTAGTCGCGCTCACGGCGATCGTCGTGATTGCGAGCGAGGGTGCGTGAGGAACGTGAGCACTCCCTCGCCTGCACCTGGCAGTCACCGTGAGTCATGGGATTCCCTTATGACTCGCTTGGCTGTACTGGAAAACCGGCCCTGTGCTCCGGTATCCACCGAGCCAACTGCGGGCCAAGGTACAGAGCGAATTGTCGAGGCTTTGCAGTCTCTGAGGTCGGTGAGTGCTTACAACTATTATGTTTCCAACTTTGATCCTAGTGTTAACGATGTTGATGCGTGGTTTAGTGAAGTTGACAGGGCTATGATTGCTAACCGATGGAACGATCGCGAGACCCTTTCTCGTGTAGGTCATTGCTTGAAAGGTGATGCGAAATCGTGGTTACAAGAATGGGTCTCCAATGATCGTTCTTGGTCAAATTTTAAAAAAGATTTCATATCGTTGTGCAGTAGGAAGGTAGATATTGCAGGAGTATTATTTGAAGCGATGTCCACGAACTCTGATAAGTATCAAACATACGCTGAATATGCACGTAGGACACTATTGCGTTTGCGAATAGTAAAAGGACTTAGCAATGAACTTATTACTGCTATTGTTATCCGGGGCATTACAGACCCTCAGGTAAAAGCATCCGCGACTAACGCCAATTTAGAAACTAATGGTTTGGTTAATTATCTTTCTACTTTTACGAAACCAACGACTAAATCTATAACGATGGATGTTCGCACTGGTCGTCAAGCACAAGGTGCGGCTACTAAGTCTCATAGTTTTAGTTACCAAAAGCCCTCCCGGCGGGTAGATACTTGTAAGTGTTTTTTGTGCGGTGAAATTGGTCATAAACAATCTGTTTGCCCTAAACTGTCCAAACCTGTTCCGGACCCAGGGCAAGTTCAGAAAAAGCAAAGTTTTAATTCTAAAAATTGTACTTATTGTAAAAAGCCTGGTCATGATATAAGTTCATGTTACGCAAAGTTACGATCTGATCAACGCAACAAAAACAACGTAAATTTCTGCTTTGCTCGCGAACAAAAGCGTGACGATATAGTAGTCGGCATTATTCAGGGTATTCCAGTAGATATTCTTATAGATAGCGGTGCAATAGATGTTTCTCTTATCTCATCGTCGGTCGTAAAACATATTTCGGGTACACTAAAGCCGATTAATTGTCAAATTAAGGGGGTAGGTACCTCTGTAACTAAAATAACATCATTTGTCACTTTGACAATTGAATTGGAGGGTATTTCATTAGAAGCAGATTTATTAGTCGTCCCTGACGAATGCATGAATGCACCAATCGTTATCGGTACAGATGTACTAAATAGGGATGGCGTGATTTTCATACGTACTAAACACGCTCAGCGTCTTATAAGTGCACCGTCAAAAGTGTCAAGTGTGGATTTGGATATGCAACCAGAAATTCAAACATCACTAAGCGGAGATGATTTAATAAAACTCGAGGCTATCTTGAATGAATACTCGAAATTCATGATTTCTGGCACTGCGACATCTACTGTTACTACTGGCAGTATGCATATCCGGCTCAACAGTGATATTCCCGTAAATTACCGTCCCTATAGATTGTCACATAATGAGAAGTTAAAAGTGCGTGATATTATTAACGATCTTTTGTCTAAAGGTATTATTCGCGAATCAGAGTCGCCATATTCAAGTCCGATTCTTTTAGTAAAAAAAAAAGACGGCTCTGATCGTATGTGTGTCGATTTTCGTGCTCTTAATCGAATTACTGTCAAGGATAGATATCCATTACCCTTGATAGATGACCATATCGATAGATTGGGCAAGTGCAAATATTTCACAACTCTCGATATGGCGACCGGTTTCCACCAAATCAAAATAAATGATGAGTCTATTCCTTTTACGGGTTTTGTTACGCCCGAGGGGCATTTTGAGTACTTGAAGATGCCGTATGGTTTAGCTAATGCCCCTATCGTATACCAGCGCATTATTAGCACTACCCTCCGCGATTTTATAAATGCTGGTACAGTTTTAGTTTTTATTGATGATTGCTTAATAATGGCCAATACAATTGAGGAAGGTTTAATCATTTTAAAACAAATTTTAGAGACTTTGACAGTATCTGGTTTTTCTATTAACCTGCGTAAGTGTTCTTTTTTGTGCACGAAGATTGAGTACTTGGGTAGGGTGATATCTAATGGCGAAGTGCGACCTTCTCCAAGTAAAGTACAGGCACTTGTAAATTCTCCTGCTCCACAAAATGTAAGGCAAGTTCGCCAATTCTTAGGTTTAGCGGGTTATTTTCGCAAGTATATTGCTAATTACTCTCTTAAAACTGCGATTATAGCTAGTTTAATTCGTAAAAATGTACCATTTCTTTGGGGATCTGAACATGAACGAGTACGACAGGACATTATAGCTAGTCTGACCAGTGAACCCGTTTTGGCAATTTTTGACCCAGATTTGGTCACTGAGGTCCACACAGACGCAAGTTCCCTGGGATATGGCTCCTTGATGCTTCAGATTCACAAAGACGGTAATAAACGTGTTGTAGCTTATTACAGTCAAGTTACGAAAGGCGCGGAGGCTAAATATCATTCCTACGAGCTTGAGACTTTGGCGGTTGTAAAGGCACTAAGACATTTTAGACACTATTTGGTAGGAATAGATTTCACAGTAGTGACCGATTGTAATGCTTTGAAAGCGACTCAGAACAAAAGGGACCTTCTCCCCCGTGTGGCAAGATGGTGGATTTACTTACAAGATTTTAATTTTACCCTTGTGTATAGAAAAGGTGCTATGTTGCCGCACGCTGATTTTCTGAGTCGTAATCCTTGCAATCCTGTAAACAACATTGACAAGCCACGAAACTGGGCCCAAATTGCTCAATCTGCGGATGCGGATGCTCAAAACTTAATTCAGTCCTTAGAGCGCGGGGAGTTGGATCAAGCTCGATATGTTATGCGAAATGATGTTCTTTACTACCGATTTAGCCAAATAGGGGAAGAACCTCGTTTTCTTTGTTATGTACCAAAGGGGCATCGTCTAAGCTTACTTCGTATCTTTCATGATGAACATAGTCACATTAATGCCGATAAAACAATTGACTTGATTTTAAGACATTTTTGGTTTCCCAAGTATAGGTCTTTTGTAAAAAAATATATCGCGCACTGTCTAATTTGTATCGCACACAAAAGGGTCCCGCGTGCACCTCAGCAGCCTATTACTTCCTGGCCTAAGCCAGACGTTCCTTTTGATACCCTGCACGCTGACGTGTTGGGGCCGCTACCCGAGTCTAAGGGTTTTAGACACATCATGTTGGTGGTTGATGCCTTTACAAAATTCTGCCTGCTCATGCCCATTTCCCGTCAAGATCTCGAGGAGCTAAAGCGTGTCATTAAAAACGTTATTTCCTTGTTTGGCACACCTCGATTAATCGTGTCCGATAGAGGACGGATGTTTGAATCTGTTGGCTTTACGTCATGGATGCAAGTTTTAGGAGTACAGCTCCATCACATAACTCCTGGAATGCATCACGCCAACGGGCAAGTAGAACGATACGTCCGTACTGTCCTTAATATGCTCAGAATCGAAACAAATTATAAAAAAAACGATTGGGCAGATGAATTATGGCAACTTCAATTAATTCTCAACATTACTAAGCAAAAATCCACCCAAACGTCGGCATTAAATTTATTAGTAGGCCATGAAAATTCTACACCAGTTATAAGAACTTTAATAAAAGATGTAGCCATTGAATCTTCACCGAACAATCGGGAAGCAAGAAGGGAGTTAGTCCGGCAAAGGACGGCCGAACGTTTATCTAAGAATCAGGCGGCACAGGATGCCTATGTGAACAAAAACCGACATTCACCTAGTTTGTTTCAGAAAGACGACCTGGTCTTCGTTATCAAGTACGCCCAGTCCAAGGGTAAGCTGGATCACGGCATGCGCGGCCCCTACCGTGTCATCAAGGTCATGCGCAAAGGCCGCTACCAGCTGAGGCTACTTGCTGGCGCATGTGGGAAGACAACCTATGCTGCCGCAGAGTATATGGTGCCTTGGAGGGGTGAATGGACACCCGAGACGTGCTCTGTTTTTTTTGAAGGTGAGCTTTTGAAGCCTACGTGGTATGCAAACTTTGGGCCTATGCCCGTAGACTTGCCACCTGTGTTGGAATCTGGTCGGCACGCGAACTTTGTGCCTATACCGACCAGTCATTGTGGCGTGACTTTAATAATGAAGTTACCCACGGCGTTGGAATCTGGTCGGCACGCGAACTTTGTGCCTATACCGACCAGTCATTGTGGCGTGACTTTAATAATGAAGTTACCCACGGCGTTGGAATCTGGTCGGCACGCAAACTTTGTGCCTATACCGACCAGTCACTGTGTTGGTATGTTCAGTGGTTTCGTTATTGTATTTTTCTCTTAGATTAATTTACATTACGTGCGTATGCTTAGTGCAAGTCATATCATACTAACTAGGACTAAAGTTTGCACTTAAACCATTAGTTAATATTTAGCAGTTTGCCACTTTCTCGTGGCACACCTTTCCTGAACAAATTTCAACATTTAGATTGTGGGTTCAACTCCTGCAAGAATTTGAATATTTTTTTATGTATAGATCTGTGGCCAGTGTGATGTTTTTGTTTATATGAGCCTTGTTCTAATTTTTCTGTTTGTCTCGATTACAGAAAGCGATGTCGACGATGAAACTCCAAGGTCAAGTCTTCCCACGGTTGATCAGCTTGGTTCCGAGACAAGTGAACCGATTGATCAATCAGCATTGATAGCACCGACGCTCGATCTGCCAACGCAGTATGAATCTGATACTTACACAGAGCCTGACGAAAACATCAGAGAGACATCGATGTCATCGGGACCAAACTTATCCTTACATGGACAACTGGAATCTCGACCAGCGTTCGAGTCATCAGCGCCATACGAGTCTGACACCTACACAGAGCCTGACGTGGACGTCAGGGAGTCAGGAGAGGCCGTGTTAGACATCACTAGCGACACGGTACATCCCTAGCAGCAGCGGCAGTGGGGAGATGGACTGGATGGCGGCTATATAAGCGGTTGCAGAGAGGAACGGGCCTCTTTTTTCTGGACACCTTCGTGCGATAACTTTGCCAATAGCGATTACTTATTGTGGTTAATTTATTGTTAATATTTAGAGTTTAAAGCTAGTTAATTAAATATTTTGTTAATGTAGTATCTTTTTTACTTTTTCACTAACAATATAGTATACTGCACAGTTAAAAATCTTGTCTAAATTATAGCAAATTTTATTAGCTACAATATTGCCACACTACAGTTTGCGCTAAAACGCACTAAAACGTAAATATGGGAGGAAATCTGGAAAAGAAAGAATTTTTTGACGGTAGCACTCCATAGATGATTCCATATCTTCGTTCCTATAGGTCGTGGAAAAAATATTTCAATCAAAACGTTATATATTTTTTGTGATTGTTTAACTACAGTTTGCGCTAAAATGGACTAAAAGGTAAATATGGGAGGAAAACTAGAAAAAAGTAGCCATTTTTAACGCTAGGTCCCCTATACGATTCTATATCTTCGTCCCTAGGGGTCCTGGAAAAAATCTTTGAACCCAAAAGTTTTAGTAAATTTTGCATTCTACAATATGGCTGTGCAAGCCATGATTATTAGCACTAGAATGAAATTTAACGACAGTAAAGGCATAAAACCGAAAAAAGTGTCAGTGTTTCCAAAATTACGGAAAAAGCTAAAGAGCTAGAATTTGGGTTACCATGACATGTCTTCCTTCACAACATATCAAAAAACCATAACAATTAGACCTTTTTAGGCTACCGGAACAACGATTTACTAGATGTACGATGAAAAGTTTTGTATGGGCTGCACCTTTTCCGGTATTCCGTACTTCCGGTTCATTTCGGAATGGCGACAGGCAGATCCGCTGATTTGCCGCTTGCATTCCACTTCTTCAAAAATGATCCTATTCTATTATACATGTTCATGATTAGTTTATATTTATCAAGAAAAAAAATGAAGGTATGAAGTTCCTTAAAAAATAAACACATTCGAAACACACTTCAAGGGAAGTAGTAATTGAAAATATTTTTTAGCAATCATATTTGAACAAAAAATCCAAGAAACATTTTATCAATTAAGGAATTCGTAAAGAATCAAACTGGCCCAGAGTATTTTTGAGAACTAAAAAAATTACGAATTTAAAACCACTATCATACGAGTGCCGTAATATTCCTAAAATTTTATATAAACAATCACCGGGACAGAATGGGGATACACCAAAAAAAATAACTACTTGATTTTACATTTTTATTTGAAAGAATAGCCTTTTTTTATAAGAAACTAATTTGAAACATTTCATGATTAAATGTATTATTGAGATTTAAAATAATTTATTAAACTAAAGTAACCTTACCTACTTGTAACGACAAGATGACGTAGATATTTATAAAAAACGGGTATACTTCGTCTATCATTTAGAAAGACGATTTTTTATTATAGATGAATTACCGAGAGCGTGGAATTGCATATGTAGTGGTTGTACCGTTCGCATGAAAAGGAAAAACCGTTTAAGTTTTGATCTTAATTTAATGGGATTACCCTAAACAAGTGGAATAAGTATGTCCTTTTTAGGGTTCCGTACCTCAAAAGGGAAAAACGGAACCCTTATAAGATCACTTTGTTGTCCGTCCGTCCGTCCGTCCGTCTGTCCGTCTGTCAAGACCCTTTATCTCGGGAACGCGTGGAGGTATCGAGTTGAAATTTAAACCATATACTCAAATCTACAGTCCCTTGAAGCTGGAAAAAAATCAAACTTCTACATTTACGTAAAAAAAAGATACGGCCGTTTATGTCGCAAAAAACGTGTATTTCGACACTCTCGAGGGAATCAAAATGTATAGAGTATTTCCCGTTGACCTAGAACTATGAAATTTGGCAAGTAACACCGTCTTTTACTGCAAGTATAGGGAAAAATCTGAAATCTGTAAATTTTTAACCAAATCACAAAAAAACAGGGTCTTTATGCAAGGAACGGCGTACAGTGCGACAAGAGCCCGATCTAGGTGGATAATATTATTTGACGCTAAATATAAGATCAAAACTCAACACATTGAAGCTAGAAATATCAATATTTATACAAAGTTGAAAAACAAGCTATTTTTAACGAAAAAACTTAATATCCAGTATAATTTGATCTCCCTGTACGCTGATTTCCCCTAAAATGTTGTAAAAAGGGCGTTATTTGCTCTAATTTTCAAATTTATATTATTTTAAGTTGTATAGTAAATTTAAGGCCTTCACCATTCAGCCAATTAACAGGCTATACGGAGTTTTTTTTTTGGCGGTGTCTGATACGTCAGTCGCAGAGAGTTAAAAATCTGTGTTGAAATTTAGGCTAATCAAAATGGACCTTATTGCATAGACAATAAAGTACATAATAAAATGAAGAAAGTACTATTGCGTTTTCCAACCATATTATTTTACATACGGAACCCTCGGTGCGCGAGTCCGACTCGCACTTGACCTGTTTTTTTGCTTTTAATCGCTATCATATATTTAAATTTTCATCTTTGAGGTTGGAAATTGCTTATGGGACAGATGAAATTATATATAGGTAGTTCTCCTGATGACTTCTTGATCAAAATCATCTACTGCCGACGGACCGTACGTAACTTTTTCTTACTAGTAGAGGGGGATTTATCATAAATAGTCGAGAGAGAAACACCTGTAGCCTTTTCAACGAATTGGGCAGCGGTGTAAGGTGAATTTAAATTTTTCATTAGTTCGAGTTCAAAATGTTTAAAATTATTTGTTTACTCCGACTCTCAATCGGACCAAAATTACTGTTTCTTTCTGCCATATTTTTTGCAAACTGTGTAACTTAGAGTCGCACGTGCCCAGTCAAAATAATTCTGAAAATTGCTAGCATTCAATAAAATAGTTTTTAAAGTTGTAGGTAATTCTATAGCTCTGCCTACCCCACTCTGGGATTACAGGCGTATAGGTATGTATGTATGTACAATAAAATAAGACGTATATTTTAGTGCATTGTAAAAAGTATTTAGAATTTGACACTGACATTATTTTTGTACTTACTTATTTAATATATAACAATAGTTATTTATGTAACTGGTACATAATGAAGCTTCTTAAGGTACGAGCGCCGCGGTTAATTATAGGCACGAGTACCTTAAGAGCTAATTATGTACCGTTGCATACATAACTTTTTCTACAAGCTTAGAATGATAATGACAAAAATAAACAATCGCTAACTTTTCTCGTATACTTCACTCGATTTTTCTGCTAACAAATTACTTGTTAGCAAAGTCATTTTCATTATTCCGATTGGCGTTAATAGTTTGTAAATTTTATTGCTAAATGTTTACAAATTTCATGCAATTTTTAATAGTTGGGTACTAAAACAGTTCTGACAATTTATCATAAAAGTTGGAATGCCAAACAAAACGCCATTTTGTTGATATCCATATTGAACGTAACCATGGTAACCAAATAACAAATCGATGGATATTACTCATCTATTTTAGTAACTTAATAAAAATGAAATTCTAAACACATATTTAGTCTCAAAATTATATTTATTTTTATAATACATAATTTTAATTGGTGTTAAATGTTTTTAAAGGTTTATTATACAAATTATTAGGATGTCAAGTGTTAACTAAACGCCAAGACTGATATCCGGAATGAATAAATTATAGAACTGTTATTACCATGGCAACGCTCATTATAGAATTGTTTTTACTCTTCGGTTACGCTATAGGTGGTATTCTGACACAATTAACGATATCAATATTAGCGGTTTATAATACGCGAGTAGAAAAAACTCTTTTTATGCTGATGGTTAAGAAGTAGAAGAAATTTAAATATAGAATGCCTGTAAAGACATGTTACCACTACATATGCAATTCCACGCTCTCGGTAATTCATCTATATCTGTGAACTGTTTTCAAAGTCATAATAGACGAACGTCGTTCAAGCATAATGTATGTTTTTTTAGCTGCCCAATCTCAACCTGTTAGGGGGAATTGTCCTCCAAAGTACTACGAAGTGTCTAAATTGTATAGAGAGTTAAAAAAGAATGACTGAATGATGAGTTACCTACTGCTGCTGTGCTGTATGTGTTATATCGGCTCAAACTCATATTTAAAAAAGTGTATCTTCGATGAAAAATATGTAACTGAGTTAGGTGAACTTACCTATATTGATTCCCTCTTGCCCTCGGTGAGAATGGAATGCATCATCAAATTTCCTTTTCCTTTGTGTCATTTCTAAAAATATAATTATAACAAAAGATATTGTTAATTTAAAGATCATAGTGCGACGTAGTCAAAATATTTTTTTGTTTATTTTCGACTGTCCATAATTAACTAAAACTTTAATGAGAACATGGATGTATCTCTGTTCTTTGCCAGAGGGCGTAATGTCTGTTTCTTTTCTTTTCGGTTTTGCAAGCTGACAGATACACCGACGCGCAGTGGGGTAATTTGCCATTCTAGTCGGTTAAAAGTCAGAAAATAAAATGTCAATGCAGATAACGTAATCAAGTAACAATAGTAAGCCAGGTATTATTGCCAACTCAAGTAGAATGTCAATCTTTAGAGCTTATATGCAAATGGGGATGTGATGGATCGCAGCAATCACAATTAAAACAAAAGATGGAATACGACGATGCTTCGGTTTTTTTTTTTGGAAAAACCAGGCTCCTTGTTGGTTGAGATTTGATTACATTATTATATTATTATTTGTTTATCCACGTGTAATTACGAATTTAATTATATGTATATACATTTATGGCAATTTATACTTTTATTTACTTCAGCGTTGTACTTATTTGGCAATTCGTTGTCATTAATTATTCCTCAATCGGTCAAAGGATAACTGGAAGAGATCTCTTTGAGGGATACGTTCGCCTTTGTACATCCTGCTTACTGCTATACCTGTCTTTTTTATAATTGTAATTTCTTTTGTTTGTTCAATAAAGTGTTTACATACATACAAAACATTGTGTGTTTACATACAAAAATCAACTTGTTTCAAAATTTTTTTTTACGGAAAGTGCTCAGCATACTAAAAAAATCCACTCTAATATTTTTTTAGCAAATTGCCCTACTGTGCAACGGACAGACACAACCTCGTTTTCGTATGAATTATATTTATGTACCATTCAAGCTCTTTCCTGAAGTAGAAGGTAATCCCTCTTGACTTGTAGAAGGAAAAGGCAGCACCGCGGTAGCATGATCTGAAACTGTGAAACATTGATTTAGTTATGAGCAGCGTTATAACAATTTATGGCGCGTTGGCTTGCAAGGTGAAGTACCTCGCTCGCAGAAGGCGTTTGACGATCTTGTGTAGACGCGCCGTCACCTATTTAATAACTAAGTTTAAAGTACACTACACAGTTTGTTTTTTGTTTTGGCAAATCCAAATACCAGTGTGCGGCTAGCCGAAAAACACGACGTTGTAATAAGTCGTTACAACCACCAATGAATATTCAATAGATATTGAATGTTCAATAGGTTATCGACTCTATCTCCATGAACAGTAGATTACGAGTGCACGAATAGAAACAAACTTTTTGGGACAAGCTTTTGTTGCCGACGTTCCTTTTTTTTCAGTCGTTATCTGCTTATCAAGACCGAACTGACGAGTCCCAATCCACTCTTATATTTTTAACTGGCTAGAATAACAAATTACCCCACTGTGCGACGGACAGACACAACCTCGTTTTCGTACGAATTATATTTATGTACAAGTGTATTACCATTCAAGCTCTTTCCTGAAGTAGAAGGTAATCCCTCTTGACTTGTAGAAGGAAAAGGCAGCACCGCGGTAGCGTGATCTGAAACTGAAACATTGATTTAGTGATGAGCAGCGTTATAACAATTTATGGTGCGTTGGCTTGCAAGGTGAAGTACCTAGCTCGTAGAAGGCGTTTGACGATCTTGTGTAGACGCGCCATCACATATTTAATAACTAAGTATATAGTATACTGCACAGTTAAAAATCTTGTCTAAATTATAGCAAATTTTATTAGCTACAATATTGCCACACTACAGTTTGCGCTAAAACGCACTAAAACGTAAATATGGGAGGAAATCTGGAAAAGAAAGAATTTTTTGACGGTAGCACTCCATAGATGATTCCATATCTTCGTTCCTATAGGTCGTGGAAAAAATATTTCAATCAAAACGTTATATATTTTTTGTGATTGTTTAACTACAGTTTGCGCTAAAATGGACTAAAAGGTAAATATGGGAGGAAAACTAGAAAAAAGTAGCCATTTTTAACGCTAGGTCCCCTATACGATTCTATATCTTCGTCCCTAGGGGTCCTGGAAAAAATCTTTGAACCCAAAAGTTTTAGTAAATTTTGCATTCTACAATATGGCTGTGCAAGCCATGATTATTAGCACTAGAATGAAATTTAACGACAGTAAAGGCATAAAACCGAAAAAAGTGTCAGTGTTTCCAAAATTACGGAAAAAGCTAAAGAGCTAGAATTTGGGTTACCATGACATGTCTTCCTTCACAACATATCAAAAAACCATAACAATTAGACCTTTTTAGGCTACCGGAACAACGATTTACTAGATGTACGATGAAAAGTTTTGTATGCAACTAAAATTCATTGGCAACCCTAGCCAAGTTAGAACGTAAACAAAGACCGTCTCGCTTTCTTAATTACTAAAAACATAATAAAGTCATCTATAAAGTGCTATTTTGTTACTCAACGATAAGAAGTGGGCAAACCTTCGAGTTAACACGAAAAATACTACCAAAATTGCCAAACTGCAACATTCTTCAACTCGGTGAGATAAAGTTTTAACCGTTTTTCTTTAAAAATTTCACTTTAAAACACTCGCTAACCCAAAATATTCCGTTATAATCTTTAACTTATAACGGTGCTCTGAACATACAACAGCTGATTGGATGTAAAACTTGACAACTGGCGCAAGCGCAGTAAAATCAACACAGTGTTGCAAGTTTAAAGATGCGTTCAGAGATTAGCGGTATGCTAAGATATTCATCAACATGACGGCAAATAATCGAGATTTTGTATGAGTACAACAACATCTAGCGTGACCGCACAGAATTTCATTGCGTAAGTGCATTTTTAGCGCTCCACCTATGTTGAGTATTGATCATCAAAAAAAAAAAAAAAAACGAAAATCGATAAAAGCTACCCACTTTAACTGATTGACTTGAGCGCCATCTGTCAATAACTCCAAGAACGAGTATCTATGGTAGGCAACCCTGACAAGACTCGATCGATATTGATTACTTAAGTACTTACCGTTATCGCAGTGTACAAAGTCATCGCTAGATGTCTCCACTCGCATGCAAATAGTAAATAGTATCAAATCAAATGACAATGGATAAACGCAAGACCAGAGCAAATTCGTTAACAGATGAGTTGCTGAATACCTCACTGCTTAATGCTACATTCTTCGATACGAGTTTAACGAGCTTACCGGGTATCACGGCTGAAAATGATGAAATAAACAGTAAATTAAAACTGCTGCAAATGGAGTTGAATTCAGCCCACGCAGAAATTGATAACCTAAATAGTGAAGCGAAGAAACTCAAGGAATGTTTACAGAAGCAAGAAAAACAAATTGAAGTTCTTAAGAAACTTAACTTTGAACATCCGAACACACCAGGGTCGAATAAAAAGCTGAAAAAGATGTATAAGCCTTCGCCAGTGCCGGTTTCCGAGCAAATAATGAGTTTACAGCAATCACAGCTAAACGTTCCTGTAAGTCAACCCAGCATCGACAAGCGAAAGGAAGAAAAAACTGCCTCAACTATTGCAGAGCTCGAACCAACAAAACTTAACAAAAGTAGGAATGCACCAAAATCGAACACTACTATAAGTTTAGACAAACTTAACCCTAGAAAAGTTCAACTACGCCCTAGAAATCCTAAAAAATCCCCGCAAAAGAAGACTAAGGAGAATACACAAATTAATGGAAGGAATAATAATAGTAGTTTTGCCGTACAGACCTCTCCACAAAAATCGTATGACCATAACCCAACTTTAAAACCTCAGGACATCCTAGAAGTTCGCCTGTCAACGAGTGAACTAAACATATGCAAGACTCCTTCACTGACTTGCGACGTCCCGTCTTCATCTCGCACCGGTGGAAACACTCCAAAGGAGAAGCAGCACCAAGCAAACTTTCAATCGACAGTGCCGCCGGCAAACACGCCTGTGACCCACAAGGATAATAGCAGCATTGTAAGTGCCTTAAACAAGAATAATAATCTTCTAATTTTATGCGACGAATATGGAAAATCATTAGCAGAATTTATCAAAAACAACAGTAATAATTTTACCTCAGTACTTTCAATATGTAAGCCAGGTGCTGATCTAAGGGAAATCCTTATAAATATTTCGAGTTTTACAAAACACATGAAAGAGGGTGATGATGTTGTTATAATTGCTACAAATGTGACATCATTTAGATTAGGCTACATTATGTATGCCATTAACTGGTGTAAATCGCACCGATTAAAACTGCAGCTAACAACGTTGCCTTATGGTAATAATAGGCGCTTAAATAATGAAATGTATGAAATAAACAGTAAGTTACGCAGTATAATCCAAAGATCACAAGGAGTCTCCCTTATTGACATAAATAAATATGGTAAAAGGTTCTTCAAACGTAAAAATATAATTAGTGATTACTTTGCCCAATTTCTCTTGTCAAACATTGTACATAACTCTATCCACGAGTTTACTTATAATTATTGTAATCTAATTTACCTAACAGGTTTATGCCCAATAGAAACTAACAAAAAGGATCCTGTTGAACCCTCTTTTTTAGACGATATTCCAATCAATCTGAATCAAAAATAGTAAACACTGAATTTAGGGTTATTCATCAAAACTGTCGTAGTATTAAGAATAAATTATTGTTAATCCACGGGCTGGTTAATCAATTTTTTCCGGATGTTATTGTTATCTCCGAATCATGGCTTACCCCTGCAGATGTAGATTGTATAGTTATTAATGGATATACCCATGCCAATAATTTTGTTCGAAGAAAACATATACATGGAGGTGTATCCATTTTTACAAATAAGAAACTCAAATGTTCAACTTGCACACAGATAGATCAACTTTCCTTAGAATTACACTGTGAAATATGCGCTATTGAAGTAGAATTAAAAAGTATGAATTTTGTTATTATAGGATTGTATAGGACTGGAATGGGTGACTATAATATAATGATAGATACATTAGAAAAAATGTTTATCATACTGTGCAAAGTTTATGTGAGGAGTTCCGTAATGATACTCGGTGACTGGAATGTAGACTTTGGTGTAGAATCAAGTTATAAACTAGCTTTGGTTGACCTAATGGCATCATTTAACCTACAAAACATTATCAACTTTCCTACAAGAGTAGATGGTACCTCCAGAACGTCAATTGACTGTCTTGTCACAAATATTAACAGCGACATAATAAGTGTACAGTCGCTTCCAGTAGGTATATCCGATCATGATGCACAAATGGCTCAAATTCGAATACAGGAATACTGTAAGCCGAGGCACGTGCATGTCGAGTACCGACAACAGGAATTCTTGAATGTCACAAATTTATTTGATGCTATGCTATCATACGATTGGGATCAAATATTTCTGACATACGAATCTAACACTTTTGATAAATTTATGCAGAAACTCTTATATAATATGAATCTTCATATGCCAATTATAACTTTACGAAAGAAAGATAAAAACCGCACCCCATGGATTTCGCAAAACTTAATAAGTCTCCAAAGGGACATTATTGATCTCCACCTAATTCAAACGCAGTATCCAAATATTGACTTTAAAGAAATAATAGCAAATAAGAAAAAATTAAGACATGAATCATTTGTTTACACTAAAAGAAAATATACTGAAGAACGTATAATTTACTCTAAAAATCCTAAGAGAGAGATATGGAAAGTTATAAAGGAAGAAACTAATAGCAATATACAGGAATATAACTGGAACCTTATTGATACAGACACAAAAACACCTATAGATTACATCGACATACCAGACCACATCAACAACTATTTCACCAAATTGGGCAAGGACCTTGCTGTCGACAACGCTCCAGACATAATTCAAGCAACAGCGTCACCAAGTATGGAAAGTGTTAAATTGAAAACTATATTATCATTTCCGAAGATCAACCCAGATTATCTTTGGAAGTTAGCAAAGAATAAACTATCCAGATCCCAAACAAAAGATATTTATGATATTTCTGGTAAATTCCTGTTCGATGTTATGCTCGTTCTATTAGACCATTTGACATATCTCATTAATAATATACTTACATCAGACGAATACCCCAATTCACTAAAGAAAGCTCGTCTGTGTCCTATCTTTAAAGGTAAGGGAAAGAAAACGGATGTGGTTAATTATAGACCGATAACAATAGTTCCTACTGTGTCGAAGTTGATTGAAGCTATTATGTCAAGCTATCTTCTAAGCCACATCGAGAAGAATAACGCTTTGTCGGACGCACAATATGCATACAGACCGGGACGATCGACAACGGCAGCAGCGCAGACGTTTCTGGAGTCTGTTATAGAGAATCTGGAAGGCAAACAGAAGGTTGCAGGAATTTTCCTAGACCTGTCTAAGGCGTTCGATACGGTGAACCATAATTTACTCCTGGCTAAACTACGTGCCTACGGAGTGCAAGGTCAGTGTGCAAATCTACTGCGATCCTTTTTGACAGGAAGGGAACAAACAGTGGATATAAAAGTAGACGGAAAAAGATACCAGTCAAAGCCACAATTAGTAACGGTAGGTGTACCACAAGGGTCGGCATTGGGAAACACCTTATTTTCCATATTTTTAAATGACATAGCAAACTTAGATATAGATGGTAAAATAATATTATATGCAGATGATACAACAATAATAGTAAATGACGAATCCAATGAAAAATTACAAATTAAAATTACTGACATGATCCTAAAATTAGAACACTGGTTTAAAATAAATGGTCTAAGGCTAAACGCAGAAAAGACATGCATCATGCAGTTCAGCGCACGTCAAAATAATAAAGATATGCTGTCAATTATTCTCCCAAATGGCACATCACTTCAAAGTGCGCAATGTGTAAAACTGTTAGGATTTAACTTGGACCCAACCCTGTCATGGAAAAAACACGTAGACTATGTTTGTGGAAAACTTGCAAAAGGAGTTTACATCATTAAACAACTTAGACCATTAATCTCCAATGAACAGCTTAAAGAAGCATACTATGCATATGTGCATTCAGTCATGTCCTATGGTATTGTGTTGTGGGGAAACTCAACTGATTTTGAACGAGTTCTCAAAATGCAAAAACGTGCTATTCGAATCCTGGTTCACGCAAAGTATAGGGACAGTTGCAGGGAATATTTTAAAGATCTGCGTATATTAACATCTGTGTCAACATACATATTGGAAATAGTTGTATATGTAAAAAACAATCCAAGCCTATTTAAAAGAATGAAGGATAACTGTAACCGACCAACGAGAAATCCTGATAACATAAGACCAATGGAACATAGACTGAACATTGCGAAAAAGAGTCCGAAATGTATGGGTCAGCAATTATTTAACAAACTGCCTAAAACAATCAAAGCCCAA
Source organism: Acleris cristana (assembly GCA_948252455.1). Lineage (NCBI taxonomy): Eukaryota > Metazoa > Arthropoda > Insecta > Lepidoptera > Tortricidae > Acleris > Acleris cristana. The sequence goes on from OX411771.1 coordinate 50,181,543, forward strand.
AACAATGCAAACATTTTTTACAGAAAAGTCAAAGAACTGCTCCTCGCACAAACAGTATACAGTATAAAGGAATACATGAATAATGATTATTAAAATATATATATAAGTGTACCTATATATTTATTACGCAGTACAATTAAATATAAGTGTAAAATGTTATTTGTAATCTGACGATCTCAGTATTTATATATATAATTTGACTTTTGTTAAAGTTATGTAATATTATTGAGAAATAAATGATTTATCTTTATCTTTATCTTTTATGGGCTGCACCTTTTCCGGTATTCCGTACTTCCGGTTCATTTCGGAATGGCGACAGGCAGATCCGCTGATTTGCCGCTTGCATTCCACTTCTTCAAAAATGATCCTATTCTATTATACATGTTCATGATTAGTTTATATTTATCAAGAAAAAAAATGAAGGTATGAAGTTCCTTAAAAAATAAACACATTCGAAACACACTTCAAGGGAAGTAGTAATTGAAAATATTTTTTAGCAATCATATTTGAACAAAAAATCCAAGAAACATTTTATCAATTAAGGAATTCGTAAAGAATCAAACTGGCCCAGAGTATTTTTGAGAACTAAAGAAATTACGAATTTAAAACCACTATCATACGAGTGCCGTAATATTCCTAAAATTTTATATAAACAATCACCGGGACAGAATGGGGATACACCAAAAAAAATAACTACTTGATTTTACATTTTTATTTGAAAGAATAGCCTTTTTTTATAAGAAACTAATTTGAAACATTTCATGATTAAATGTATTATTGAGATTTAAAATAATTTATTAAACTAAAGTAACCTTACCTACTTGTAACGACAAGATGACGTAGATATTTATAAAAAACGGGTATACTTCGTCTATCATTTAGAAAGACGATTTTTTATTATAGATGAATTACCGAGAGCGTGGAATTGCATATGTAGTGGTTGTACCGTTCGCATGAAAAGGAAAAACCGTTTAAGTTTTGATCTTAATTTAATGGGATTACCCTAAACAAGTGGAATAAGTATGTTCTTTTTAGGGTTCCGTACCTCAAAAGGGAAAAACGGAACCCTTATAAGATCACTTTGTTGTCCGTCCGTCCGTCCGTCCGTCTGTCCGTCTGTCAAGACCCTTTATCTCGGGAACGCGTGGAGGTATCGAGTTGAAATTTAAACCATATACTCAAATCTACAGTCCCTTGAAGCTGGAAAAAAATCAAACTTCTACATTTACGTAAAAAAAAGATACGGCCGTTTATGTCGCAAAAAACGTGTATTTCGACACTCTCGAGGGAATCAAAATGTATAGAGTATTTCCCGTTGACCTAGAACTATGAAATTTGGCAAGTAACACCGTCTTTTACTGCAAGTATAGGGAAAAATCTGAAATCTGTAAATTTTTAACCAAATCACAAAAAAACAGGGTCTTTATGCAAGGAACGGCGTACAGTGCGACAAGAGCCCGATCTAGGTGGATAATATTATTTGACGCTAAATATAAGATCAAAACTCAACACATTGAAGCTAGAAATATCAATATTTATACAAAGTTGAAAAACAAGCTATTTTTAACGAAAAAACTTAATATCCAGTATAATTTGATCTCCCTGTACGCTGATTTCCCCTAAAATGTGAGGTCAGCTTAAACTGGTTTTTGTATGACGTTGTAAAAAGGGCGTTATTTGCTCTAATTTTCAAATTTATATTATTTTAAGTTGTATAGTAAATTTAAGGCCTTCACCATTCAGCCAATTAACAGGCTATACGGAGTTTTTTTTTTGGCGGTGTCTGATACGTCAGTCGCAGAGAGTTAAAAATCTGTGTTGAAATTTAGGCTAATCAAAATGGACCTTATTGCATAGACAATAAAGTACATAATAAAATGAAGAAAGTACTATTGCGTTTTCCAACCATATTATTTTACATACGGAACCCTCGGTGCGCGAGTCCGACTCGCACTTGACCTGTTTTTTTGCTTTTAATCGCTATCATATATTTAAATTTTCATCTTTGAGGTTGGAAATTGCTTATGGGACAGATGAAATTATATATAGGTAGTTCTCCTGATGACTTCTTGATCAAAATCATCTACTGCCGACGGACCGTACGTAACTTTTTCTTACTAGTAGAGGGGGATTTATCATAAATAGTCGAGAGAGAAACACCTGTAGCCTTTTCAACGAATTGGGCAGCGGTGTAAGGTGAATTTAAATTTTTCATTAGTTCGAGTTCAAAATATTTAAAATTATTTGTTTACTCCGACTCTCAATCGGACCAAAATTACTGTTTCTTTCTGCCATATTTTTTGCAAACTGTGTAACTTACAGTCGCACGTGCCCAGTCAAAATAATTCTGAAAATTGCGAGCATTCAATAAAATAGTTTTTAAAGTTGTAGGTAATTCTATAGCTCTGCCTACCCCACTCTGGGATTACAGGCGTATAGGTATGTATGTATGTACAATAAAATAAGACGTATATTTTAGTGCATTGTAAAAAGTATTTAGAATTTGACACTGACATTATTTTTGTACTTACTTATTTAATATATAACAATAGTTATTTATGTAACTGGTACATAATGAAGCTTCTTAAGGTACGAGCGCCGCGGTTAATTATAGGCACGAGTACCTTAAGAGCTAATTATGTACCGTTGCATACATAACTTTTTCTACAAGCTTAGAATGATAATGACAAAAATAAACAATCGCTAACTTTTCTCGTATACTTCACTCGATTTTTCTGCTAACAAATTACTTGTTAGCAAAGTCATTTTCATTATTCCGATTGGCGTTAATAGTTTGTAAATTTTATTGCTAAATGTTTACAAATTTCATGCAATTTTTAATAGTTGGGTACTAAAACAGTTCTGACAATTTATCATAAAAGTTGGAATGCCAAACAAAACGCCATTTTGTTGATATCCATATTGAACGTAACCATGGTAACCAAATAACAAATCGATGGATATTACTCATCTATTTTAGTAACTTAATAAAAATGAAATTCTAAACACATATTTAGTCTCAAAATTATATTTATTTTTATAATACATAATTTTAATTGGTGTTAAATGTTTTTAAAGGTTTATTATACAAATTATTAGGATGTCAAGTGTTAACTAAACGCCAAGACTGATATCCGGAATGAATAAATTATAGAACTGTTATTACCATGGCAACGCTCATTATAGAATTGTTTTTACTCTTCGGTTACGCTATAGGTGGTATTCTGACACAATTAACGATATCAATATTAGCGGTTTATAATACGCGAGTAGAAAAAACTCTTTTTATGCTGATGGTTAAGAAGTAGAAGAAATTTAAATATAGAATGCCTGTAAAGACATGTTACCACTACATATGCAATTCCACGCTCTCGGTAATTCATCTATATCTGTGAACTGTTTTCAAAGTCATAATAGACGAACGTCGTTCAAGCATAATGTATGTTTTTTTAGCTGCCCAATCTCAACCTGTTAGGGGGAATTGTCCTCCAAAGTACTACGAAGTGTCTAAATTGTATAGAGAGTTAAAAAAGAATGACTGAATGATGAGTTACCTACTGCTGCTGTGCTGTATGTGTTATATCGGCTCAAACTCATATTTAAAAAAGTGTATCTTCGATGAAAAATATGTAACTGAGTTAGGTGAACTTACCTATATTGATTCCCTCTTGCCCTCGGTGAGAATGGAATGCATCATCAAATTTCCTTTTCCTTTGTGTCATTTCTAAAAATATAATTATAACAAAAGATATTGTTAATTTAAAGATCATAGTGCGACGTAGTCAAAATATTTTTTTGTTTATTTTCGACTGTCCATAATTAACTAAAACTTTAATGAGAACATGGATGTATCTCTGTTCTTTGCCAGAGGGCGTAATGTCTGTTTCTTTTCTTTTCGGTTTTGCAAGCTGACAGATACACCGACGCGCAGTGGGGTAATTTGCCATTCTAGTCGGTTAAAAGTCAGAAAATAAAATGTCAATGCAGATAACGTAATCAAGTAACAATAGTAAGCCAGGTATTATTGCCAACTCAAGTAGAATGTCAATCTTTAGAGCTTATATGCAAATGGGGATGTGATGGATCGCAGCAATCACAATTAAAACAAAAGATGGAATACGACGATGCTTCGGTTTTTTTTTTTGGAAAAACCAGGCTCCTTGTTGGTTGAGATTTGATTACATTATTATATTATTATTTGTTTATCCACGTGTAATTACGAATTTAATTATATGTATATACATTTATGGCAATTTATACTTTTATTTACTTCAGCGTTGTACTTATTTGGAAATTCGTTGTCATTAATTATTCCTCAATCGGTCAAAGGATAACTGGAAGAGATCTCTTTGAGGGATACGTTCGCCTTTGTACATCCTGCTTACTGCTATACCTGTCTTTTTTATAATTGTAATTTCTTTTGTTTGTTCAATAAAGTGTTTACATACATACATAACATTGTGTGTTTACATACAAAAATCAACTTGTTTCAATATTTTTTTTTACGGAAAGTGCTCAGCATACTAAAAAAATCCACTCTAATATTTTTTTAGCAAATTGCCCTACTGTGCAACGGACAGACACAACCTCGTTTTCGTATGAATTATATTTATGTACCATTCAAGCTCTTTCCTGAAGTAGAAGGTAATCCCTCTTGACTTGTAGAAGGAAAAGGCAGCACCGCGGTAGCATGATCTGAAACTGTGAAACATTGATTTAGTTATGAGCAGCGTTATAACAATTTATGGCGCGTTGGCTTGCAAGGTGAAGTACCTCGCTCGCAGAAGGCGTTTGACGATCTTGTGTAGACGCGCCGTCACCTATTTAATAACTAAGTTTAAAGTACACTACACAGTTTGTTTTTTGTTTTGGCAAATCCAAATACCAGTGTGCGGCTAGCCGAAAAACACGACGTTGTAATAAGTCGTTACAACCACCAATGAATATTCAATAGATATTGAATGTTCAATAGGTTATCGACTCTATCTCCATGAACAGTAGATTACGAGTGCACGAATAGAAACAGAAACTTTTTGGGACAAGCTTTTGTTGCCGACGTTCCTTTTTTTTCAGTCGTTATCTGCTTATCAAGACCGAACTGACGAGTCCCAATCCACTCTTATATTTTTAACTGGCTAGAATAACAAATTACCCCACTGTGCGACGGACAGACACAACCTCGTTTTCGTACGAATTATATTTATGTACAAGTGTATTACCATTCAAGCTCTTTCCTGAAGTAGAAGGTAATCCCTCTTGACTTGTAGAAGGAAAAGGCAGCACCGCGGTAGCGTGATCTGAAACTGAAACATTGATTTAGTGATGAGCAGCGTTATAACAATTTATGGTGCGTTGGCTTGCAAGGTGAAGTACCTAGCTCGTAGAAGGCGTTTGACGATCTTGTGTAGACGCGCCATCACATATTTAATAACTAAGTATATAGTATACTGCACAGTTAAAAATCTTGTCTAAATTATAGCAAATTTTATTAGCTACAATATTGCCACACTACAGTTTGCGCTAAAACGCACTAAAACGTAAATATGGGAGGAAATCTGGAAAAGAAAGAATTTTTTGACGGTAGCACTCCATAGATGATTCCATATCTTCGTTCCTATAGGTCGTGGAAAAAATATTTCAATCAAAACGTTATATATTTTTTGTGATTGTTTAACTACAGTTTGCGCTAAAATGGACTAAAAGGTAAATATGGGAGGAAAACTAGAAAAAAGTAGCCATTTTTAACGCTAGGTCCCCTATACGATTCTATATCTTCGTCCCTAGGGGTCCTGGAAAAAATCTTTGAACCCAAAAGTTTTAGTAAATTTTGCATTCTACAATATGGCTGTGCAAGCCATGATTATTAGCACTAGAATGAAATTTAACGACAGTAAAGGCATAAAACCGAAAAAAGTGTCAGTGTTTCCAAAATTACGGAAAAAGCTAAAGAGCTAGAATTTGGGTTACCATGACATGTCTTCCTTCACAACATATCAAAAAACCATAACAATTAGACCTTTTTAGGCTACCGGAACAACGATTTACTAGATGTACGATGAAAAGTTTTGTATGGGCTGCACCTTTTCCGGTATTCCGTACTTCCGGTTCATTTCGGAATGGCGACAGGCAGATCCGCTGATTTGCCGCTTGCATTCCACTTCTTCAAAAATGATCCTATTCTATTATACATGTTCATGATTAGTTTATATTTATCAAGAAAAAAAATGAAGGTATGAAGTTCCTTAAAAAATAAACACATTCGAAACACACTTCAAGGGAAGTAGTAATTGAAAATATTTTTTAGCAATCATATTTGAACAAAAAATCCAAGAAACATTTTATCAATTAAGGAATTCGTAAAGAATCAAACTGGCCCAGAGTATTTTTGAGAACTAAAGAAATTACGAATTTAAAACCACTATCATACGAGTGCCGTAATATTCCTAAAATTTTATATAAACAATCACCGGGACAGAATGGGGATACACCAAAAAAAATAACTACTTGATTTTACATTTTTATTTGAAAGAATAGCCTTTTTTTATAAGAAACTAATTTGAAACATTTCATGATTAAATGTATTATTGAGATTTAAAATAATTTATTAAACTAAAGTAACCTTACCTACTTGTAACGACAAGATGACGTAGATATTTATAAAAAACGGGTATACTTCGTCTATCATTTAGAAAGACGATTTTTTATTATAGATGAATTACCGAGAGCGTGGAATTGCATATGTAGTGGTTGTACCGTTCGCATGAAAAGGAAAAACCGTTTAAGTTTTGATCTTAATTTAATGGGATTACCCTAAACAAGTGGAATAAGTATGTTCTTTTTAGGGTTCCGTACCTCAAAAGGGAAAAACGGAACCCTTATAAGATCACTTTGTTGTCCGTCCGTCCGTCCGTCCGTCTGTCCGTCTGTCAAGACCCTTTATCTCGGGAACGCGTGGAGGTATCGAGTTGAAATTTAAACCATATACTCAAATCTACAGTCCCTTGAAGCTGGAAAAAAATCAAACTTCTACATTTACGTAAAAAAAAGATACGGCCGTTTATGTCGCAAAAAACGTGTATTTCGACACTCTCGAGGGAATCAAAATGTATAGAGTATTTCCCGTTGACCTAGAACTATGAAATTTGGCAAGTAACACCGTCTTTTACTGCAAGTATAGGGAAAAATCTGAAATCTGTAAATTTTTAACCAAATCACAAAAAAACAGGGTCTTTATGCAAGGAACGGCGTACAGTGCGACAAGAGCCCGATCTAGGTGGATAATATTATTTGACGCTAAATATAAGATCAAAACTCAACACATTGAAGCTAGAAATATCAATATTTATACAAAGTTGAAAAACAAGCTATTTTTAACGAAAAAACTTAATATCCAGTATAATTTGATCTCCCTGTACGCTGATTTCCCCTAAAATGTGAGGTCAGCTTAAACTGGTTTTTGTATGACGTTGTAAAAAGGGCGTTATTTGCTCTAATTTTCAAATTTATATTATTTTAAGTTGTATAGTAAATTTAAGGCCTTCACCATTCAGCCAATTAACAGGCTATACGGAGTTTTTTTTTTGGCGGTGTCTGATACGTCAGTCGCAGAGAGTTAAAAATCTGTGTTGAAATTTAGGCTAATCAAAATGGACCTTATTGCATAGACAATAAAGTACATAATAAAATGAAGAAAGTACTATTGCGTTTTCCAACCATATTATTTTACATACGGAACCCTCGGTGCGCGAGTCCGACTCGCACTTGACCTGTTTTTTTGCTTTTAATCGCTATCATATATTTAAATTTTCATCTTTGAGGTTGGAAATTGCTTATGGGACAGATGAAATTATATATAGGTAGTTCTCCTGATGACTTCTTGATCAAAATCATCTACTGCCGACGGACCGTACGTAACTTTTTCTTACTAGTAGAGGGGGATTTATCATAAATAGTCGAGAGAGAAACACCTGTAGCCTTTTCAACGAATTGGGCAGCGGTGTAAGGTGAATTTAAATTTTTCATTAGTTCGAGTTCAAAATATTTAAAATTATTTGTTTACTCCGACTCTCAATCGGACCAAAATTACTGTTTCTTTCTGCCATATTTTTTGCAAACTGTGTAACTTACAGTCGCACGTGCCCAGTCAAAATAATTCTGAAAATTGCGAGCATTCAATAAAATAGTTTTTAAAGTTGTAGGTAATTCTATAGCTCTGCCTACCCCACTCTGGGATTACAGGCGTATAGGTATGTATGTATGTACAATAAAATAAGACGTATATTTTAGTGCATTGTAAAAAGTATTTAGAATTTGACACTGACATTATTTTTGTACTTACTTATTTAATATATAACAATAGTTATTTATGTAACTGGTACATAATGAAGCTTCTTAAGGTACGAGCGCCGCGGTTAATTATAGGCACGAGTACCTTAAGAGCTAATTATGTACCGTTGCATACATAACTTTTTCTACAAGCTTAGAATGATAATGACAAAAATAAACAATCGCTAACTTTTCTCGTATACTTCACTCGATTTTTCTGCTAACAAATTACTTGTTAGCAAAGTCATTTTCATTATTCCGATTGGCGTTAATAGTTTGTAAATTTTATTGCTAAATGTTTACAAATTTCATGCAATTTTTAATAGTTGGGTACTAAAACAGTTCTGACAATTTATCATAAAAGTTGGAATGCCAAACAAAACGCCATTTTGTTGATATCCATATTGAACGTAACCATGGTAACCAAATAACAAATCGATGGATATTACTCATCTATTTTAGTAACTTAATAAAAATGAAATTCTAAACACATATTTAGTCTCAAAATTATATTTATTTTTATAATACATAATTTTAATTGGTGTTAAATGTTTTTAAAGGTTTATTATACAAATTATTAGGATGTCAAGTGTTAACTAAACGCCAAGACTGATATCCGGAATGAATAAATTATAGAACTGTTATTACCATGGCAACGCTCATTATAGAATTGTTTTTACTCTTCGGTTACGCTATAGGTGGTATTCTGACACAATTAACGATATCAATATTAGCGGTTTATAATACGCGAGTAGAAAAAACTCTTTTTATGCTGATGGTTAAGAAGTAGAAGAAATTTAAATATAGAATGCCTGTAAAGACATGTTACCACTACATATGCAATTCCACGCTCTCGGTAATTCATCTATATCTGTGAACTGTTTTCAAAGTCATAATAGACGAACGTCGTTCAAGCATAATGTAAACAAACAATCGCAATATGATATAATTTATTATTTAAGGGCTGATTTTTCAATCCCCAGATAAAACTATCCGTCAGTTAAATGTATTACTATCCTTTTCTGAAGTCATATGAAAGAAAAGGACAGAGCTAAATAATTTACCTTCCGGATAGCTTTATCTGGGGATTGAAAAATCAGCCCTAAGAGTACATAAGAATTCAACCATTGCTTATTACCTAGACCTCAGTTAATACAACACTTCCTCCATGACCTTCTTACTAGACTAGATTTACTTAACACAATCACATTAAATTTGTTTAAAAGGCGGATTCCATACTTCCAATCATGAGTTTCTACAATAAATGTTTATGCCGTCATATTGAACCTCTTGTAAAACCTCACCACACAAATTATTAACATTTATCACACATGACTCAAAAGAGAAATGGTCTCATTAATATATTAATTTCATCATAAGAATTACAGTCAATTTGTAAACAAATAAATTTGACATGACAACAGCTGTCTTCAAACGTAGGTGTCAGCTAGATATCTAAATTGTACTTATAAAATAAAATATTGGAGAGGTTTTAATTTTTTTATGTAAAACCACACAAGTGCTTGATATAGCGCAATTGGGACGGGCATTTAGGGGTCAAATGAAGATCATTTCTTAATTTTAATATAATTAATTCATTGTAAGATATTTTTTTAATCTAACTACTGGGATCGATTCGAAAAGCCTATTCATCGAAATGGTTTTGAAATTGTCATACAATTGCCATCCTCGTGCGTTTTCCTCACCCAGTCATTACAAGGTTAGCTGGAAGAGATCCCTTAAAGGGATAAGTTCGCCTTTGTACATAGTTCATATTCTTATAAGTGTTTATTTGTTATACGATTTCTTTTTGTGCAATAAAGAGTTTACTTACTTACTTACTTACTTACATTGTTAAAAATGGGTGTATCCCAATTGATGTTGGTTGGAATTGATATGGATGGAAAGTATTTTTTCATTTTTAAACTTTTTTCAGAAGTGGACACCCTGGGTAGTGACTAAGTACCTAGTACCTAGTCCTGGGTTCGATTCCCGGTCAGAGTAAATATTCGTGCGATAGGTGCGTGTGAGTAGGTATTGGTTACTACGTCTTGGGTGTTTTATATGTAAGTACCTAAATAGTAATATTAAGGTTGTATTTTTCACTACATAAGTAGTATGTTCATCGTTACCTAGTACCAAAAGTACAAGCCTAGAACCTAGTTTGGGACTACCTAGGTCAATTTGTGTAAGATTTTCCCGTGATATTATTATTCATATATTTATTCAATGTTGTGTAATGCCGCGCGGCGCGATCTGCCAATGCTTAATGGAAGCCGCCTTGCGCGAAAGCGGTATTATCAAAAGGTCGAAAAGGAATTTACATATCACATCACATACCTATAAAAATAATTATTATTTAGTGTCAACAGATAAAAATATGTAAGTAAAATAATTTAAATTTGGTGCTTAGGTACCTAACAATATTAATACTTACTTTAGGTTTGTGTAATTTATGAAAATTACTATGATTATAAATAAATCACAGATCAAAGTATGGCCAAGTAGGTGACTAAAATTGACAAACAAGTTTGGACAGCCCTGACGCTCGAGCGGCAATAGGTATCAGAATCTCCTAAAGGGCCGGAGTCGAGCTACTTTTCTATTTATACTATTCTTGCATGCACCCGATAGTTAGGAATACGTTTTAAAATCATGCCTCCAATTTTCTCTTCAAACCTACATAAAATACATACATATTCTGGTTTTGTTGCGATGTTGATTTCGGTGTGATATTTATAGCATAACGTTATGAAAAATTATCGGTATATTTAAACAAATTGTTGAACACTATGAAATATAGCGTTATGATAACGATGTTTTTTATAACGTTATGAAGATCTGATATCAATAATAGGTTCGGGAAAAAAATGGATTTGATTGCAAAAATAGAAACTGGAGTTAAAAAAAATATGGCCAAATTCATAATTAGAACCAAATAAATATCGGGTGGAACTCAGAGTCGTATTATTAAACTGATCTTGACTCAGTTGCCCGCCTCGAGATGCGTCTGAAGTGACAACTTCCTGTGGATTGACGTTTACTATGATCTATATTACCAAACCAGTTTCAATCAAAATTCATGTTAAAAGTATTAGAGCCCAAAGCAAGGGAAAACTAAATAAAATTAAGTTTTAAATGAAACTAATAGGTCCTTTGTAGGTAAACATTAAAATTCAACGCAAAGTGTGACTGGTATTCCTTACTTGGTCGGTTCTTATCTTATCTTGTTAGTGGGGTCCTTACGGATACACTTCGACCCTATGGGATCTTTTGTGTAATTACCCCTCTTTTAGCGCTTAATCCAATGCAGCCTCCACTCCTTCCAAGAAGCGGATAGTGGAGTGCAATGGCAGTGCCTTGAAATCGTTCGGTTCTGGGTAGCCACAACCGAGGATTTTCATTCTTACTCCGGCGAGGGCATCACATTCACACAGTAAGTGTTTCATTGTCTCCACCTCCTCGCCGCACATTCTACAATCTGTGTTGTCATAAAGGCCCATCTTTGCTAGGAGGTGTTTAACTCCAAAGTGCCCAGTAAACACTCCGATAATGTATCGGAGTTGTCTTCTGCTGAGTTTCCAGAGTTTCCTGGTCCAGCACTGGTCAACTCTTTCTATGAAGAGCTTTGCATGCCCTAAGCCCATAGTAGTTTTCCACTCTTTTTGGTGATACTATAGGGCGTTGTTATTCAGGGCTGCTTTTATGGTGCCCAGTGAGGGTGCCACAAATGGTTCAGGTCCGACGTATGCGCCCTTGGACCCTTCCCTTGCCAGCTCGTCCGCGGCTTCATTCCCGGGAAAGCCTTGGTGTCCTGGAATCCACATCAGTTTCACTTTATTGTGCCTGCCAAGCCTGTTTAAGGCTTGGATTCCATTATAGACTAGTTTAGAGTCTACTTTTGGCGCTGTAAGCGCCTTAAGTGCCGCTTGGCTGTCGCTTAGAATATAGATAGTTCTCTCCTGTGGAGGTCTGCCAATATTCTCCTGCGTGCAGGCAATTATCGCATACAACTCCGCCTGGAAGACCGTTGCGTAATTGCCCATACTTGTGCTACTTTTATAGTCTTTGGCGTGAATACCCGCCCCCGTACCGGAGCTCATTTTTGAACCATCCGTGTACCATATCGAGTTGTCTTCCTCTGATAGGTGCAACCCATCCTTCCATTCTTCCCTTGTTGGAATGTGGACTTTGAAGTTCCTCCGGAATACATACTTGGGTTGCATTTTGTCGCAACTCATCGTCAGTATTCTGTCTAGAACAACATTGTGTGCCATTTTTGTGTGTCTGGTTCTAGGCGCTGCGTAGTTCCACAGGCCAGTCTCTTTCAACCTTTGTAGTGACTTGCACGCCTCAGACTGTATGGCGATATGTAGTGGTTGGAGGTTTAGTAGGACCTCCATTGCCGCCGTCGGCGTCGTTCTGAACGCCCCTGTTATAGCCATGCAGGCCACCCTCTGCACTTTAGTAAGAGAGTCCTTGCATGTCCTTAATGTTGTTCTTGGCCACCAGGCCAAGCAGCCGTACATAATTATGGGCCTTACCATCATGGTATAGATCCACTTCAGTACTTTAGGGTTAAGGCCCCATGTCTTACCATATGCTGTTCTGCACATTCCAAACACTCTCAACGCTTTTGTTATAGCGTGGTCTACGTGTTTTTTCCAAGTGAGTTCTTTATCTAGTATGATACCTAGATATTTTACCTCGCCTGACAATTTTAGTGCCTCGCCAAACAGCTTTAGCTGTTTAATCTGTTTGAGGTCCCGTTTCTTAGTAAATGGTATTACTACAGTTTTGCTGGGATTGATGGATAGTTGATGGCTAATGCACCAGCTTTCCACCTTTTCCAGAGCTTTCCCCATGATTCCCGATACTGTTTCCGGAAACTTCCCGTTGATAAGTATCACGAGATCATCTGCATACCCAACAGTGCATAGCGGGCCGGTGTTGAGTTCCTCGAGGAGAGAGTTTACCACCAGGCTCCATAGAGTTGGGGAGAGTACCCCCCCCTGGGGACATCCTTTTGTCGTTGTGGCGAATAAGACGTCGCCTAAAAGGCTTGACATTATTAGCCTACTGTTTAGCATGTTACCTATCCATTTACAAATGGTTGGTTCAATGCCGTGCCCAGCAGCAGATGTGCTTATGGCTTCGAACGTAGTCTTGTCAAATGCTCCCTCCACATCGAGAAATGCCGCGAGACAGATCTCTTTGTTCTCAAGTGCATTTTCAGCTTTATTCACTACAAGATGAATCGCAGTATCTGTGGATTTACCCGGTTGATACGCGCATTGCATTTTATGCAGTGGATATCGCCTTAGAGGTCCGTCTCTTATGTGCCTATCTACCAGTTTCTCTAGTGTTTTTAGAAAGAATGATGATAGGCTTATCGGCCTGTATGATTTGGCATCACTGTAATCTGCCTTGCCTGGTTTTGGCAGGTAGATCACTTTTACAAGCCTCCATACACGTGGAACGTGCCCGAAGGCTAAGCACGCTCTGTACAGCCTGCTTAAATGCGGAACAATTATATTTCCGCCCTCTTGTAGTAGGATTGGATATATCTCATCCGGGCCCGGCGCTTTGTAAGGTTGGAACGTGGATAATGCCCACCTTATCTTGCTGTCGTCTACTACCTTTTTGGCAGTGTCCCAATTGTATCTTGTCGTGCGTGCTGTCTGCTCTGACACACAAATTGGTACACTGTCTATTTCACTCTCACGTATGATGGAGCCGGGAAAGTGTGTGCTACACATAACTTTCAGGGTATCCAAACCCGTTTCAGTCATCCTTCCCTTATCGTCTTTTATTGACGTTAACGGAGCTGACCTTGCTACTGCTAGTGCTTTTGTGAGTCTCATACCTTCTGGTATTGACCCTATTTGGTTGCAGTGGTTCCGCCACGCACTCCTTTTTGCTTTTCTTACAGCTTTATTATACTCCGTGAGCTTGTGAGCGTAGTTGCTAAAGTCCTTCGTCGCCTTCGCGTCATTGAAGATCGCCCTGGTTTCTCTTCTAATTTTGGTTATCTCAGGGTTCCACCAGGGTATCTTCTTGGCTAACACCCTTTTTTCCGGGCAGTTATTGGTCCAAGCGGTGTGTAACGCTCGTACTATGTTGTCCGCTTCAAATTCAATGTCGATAATAGAATTGAGCTTACCTTTTGGATCCCCTAGTTCTGCCTTTAGGTCACGTTTAAAGGATGACCAATCAGTGTTCCTAGGATTTCTTTTACGCACAGTTACAATTGGTATGTCGGTCCTGTACCTAAAGCATATATACCTATGATCTGAAAGTGAGATTTCATTGGAGACATGCCAAGAGTGAATATCTTCGTAAATGTGGTTAGATGCCACCGTTATGTCAATCACTTCTCCACGTCTAGCATTGACGAAAGTTGGGCTGTTCCCTTTATTAATTAATTGTAAAGAAGAGCTCACCAGAAAATCCAGTAACTTCTCTCCCCGCTTGTTGACATCCGAGCTGCCCCAGATGACGTGGTGTGCATTGGCGTCGCAGCCGATGATCAGGTCGGTGTTCACCTGACTGCTAGTTGCGACAAGACTCCGGAGTTGAGGTGTAATGGGGTCCGTCGCTTCATATGGGAGGTAGGCAGACGAGATGACGATAGTCTTGCCTAACCTCTTCTCCTGGATCTTAATAGTAGTAAGATCCCTGGAACAGTAAGCATTATAAGGCATGGCATTTATGCCATTTCTGACATACACACAAGTCCTCATGTTATTCTCGGGGCAAAGGTAATAGATAACTCCCCCCGTGCCGTTTAGTCCCCTGATCTCCCCCTTGTATAGATATGGTTCTTGAATCAGGGCTACATCGAATTTATTACTCTTTAGCTGCCTCGCCAGAAGGGCTGTGGCTGCCTTATTGTGTTGCAAATTTATTTGTACGCACCTTATGCCTCCCATGGCTTGTTAAATCTGCGGAGGCTTAGGCTTGCTGAGATCAGCAGCCTCCGCCGGCGGCTCGAAGTCCTCGGACATGGGTGAAGAGGGGTTTCCGAGGTAGAGGGCTTCTAGGTCCCGCAGGTTCTCGGATGTCGTCACCGAAACCGGTGATGTCTCCCGACACCCACGCGACCCTTCATCCACTCCAACCCCGTCAACCTCATCCACCCCGTCCGACTTCTCTTCCGCTGCCACCTCAGTGGCCACGATCTCGCGGGGAGCCTCTTTAGGGTCGACGCCAGCACCCCTCTTCTCGGCATCGTCCAGGAGTTTAAAGGTGCTGACGTCGATCCCCGATTTTAAGGTGTAGCCGGCCTCCCGGATTACGTCCGCCGACTCCCGGTCCATCAAAATGATGCGCCGGGTGCCAGCCGCCGTCTCCGAGGTGTCGACCACCTTCCACTGGTCAGTGTTCAGCCACTCGTTGAAGCGTTGGAGCAGCTGAAACACTACCTTTGCATCGGGGATGCCAATGATCCTCGTCTTCCAAGCCATCTTTACAGGTTTCGGAAGATCCTTGGCATCCACGACCTTGAGGCTCATCCCTGCGATGTCCCCCTCGCTGATGAGGGAGGAGAGCCACGTGGAAGACGCCTTGTCACCGCAACTGATGTGCAGGGCGCCTCCCACAATGTTCCCGAAGTTGATGTCGGGAAGCGGCTTAGGGATGACAAGGAGGCGTTTTATCACCACCCCCTGTATAGCCGCCATGTGACACGCCAGGATCTTATTGGCTGGGAAGGTCGTTGGTATCACCGCCACCCTATGGCTAGATAGCGCCTCCGCATACGACCCTACCCTCGTCCTTTTGGAGTCGCCCTCGGCTGATGGTGATACCAACGGCCTGTTCTGCGTCCGAGATGTGCTCGCTACAGATGGGCCGCCATCCAGACGCTGGAGTGCCACAGCCTGAGCTTCCCTCTTCCTCTGCCTCCTGCTCCCTTTCTTCACACTCCCTTCCGGCTGAAAGCTTGCAGGGGGTGGTTTCGGGGAGGCCAGATTAAGAGGAATAGGGAAGCCCTCTCTACTGCAACCTGCCTTGGTTTCACCGTCAGCCCTGCCAGCACCTACGCCGGTCGCTCCCTTGGTAGGGAGGCCAGCGCGTCCTTCCTTCAGCCCCGAAGGGAGAGGTCGGCTCGTGCCTTTGGGGTGTTCGGTTGCACCTTGGCTGCTGCCCTTATCGGCGTTAAGCGCCTTATCCGCCCTTGTGGGCCCGCGTGCTGCACTGTTACCGGATCCCGCGTCCCTGTCTGCGACAGGTCGGCGTCTCACCTCACAGTCATCCTTTGCGCTAAGCGCCTTCGCCTCACTCCTTGCGGAGGGTTCGGCTTTCGTCGATTTAGGTTTTTTGTTATCCATAAAATCACATCTAAAATTTCATCCAACTCGCTCCCCACCCTCCTTAGAGCCCTCCTACTGGGGATGCTTTGACGCATCAGGGATACGAGCCGGATATAGCGTCCCAAAGTGAGCTGCCGAGTGAGCCCGCACGGTGTCAGGCCCTCCGTCACCTACCACAGCGACTCGGGGCCGTACACCGCCGGCTACCGACCTCAACACCCCAGAACACTCGCCCGCGGCCAGACTACTGTAACCGCGACAGCCGATTGATTCTGACTGGCTAGGCCAGAACCTCCCGTGTGAGATGAATCCCGAGCCAAAGTGGCGTGTTGTTATCCGAGGGTAACGACTCCGACCCTCTTCAAACTCAACCTACCAGGATCTCGTTCTCCACCCGTACGGGTCCCCGCGCACGGCACAAACACGCGGGTGGCATTTTACCGCTACCCATCCTTTATTGTTGGATAGGAGGCCCGCTGCGACATGCCACAACATCGCTTGCAGCTGATTGGATAGGAAATATAGGAGGCATGGAGGGGTGAATATAGGACGATCAGGAATTCGACTGGTTGTTTTGGTTCTACTCGTTTAATCCGGGGAAACCGAGTAGTTGACAGGCAGCAACCTCGAGAAGGAACACAACCAGTCTTGCCTAGGGTATCAGCGCAACTGTGAGCTCCACCCTCGACCGTTAGCCATGCCAACTACCGGCCAAGTAGATTGACATAGGGACGGACCCATATCACCTGGCGACCGGTCGCAAACTAACGTTGATTTGGACCCGCCCCCGCCCATATTACTTGGTCGGTTACTTACTGTCCACAATTTGCAAGGATGCACTCTAGATCCATCAGGTAACCTACATGCTCCTTTGCCGGACTCTTATAAAAAAACCGGCCAAGTGCGAGTCGGACTCGCGCACGTAGGGTTCCGTACCACTATACATCTAAATAAATGTTTTTCTTTATTCTTTATTATATTGGAGTTGATTGAATGAAAGGTAAAATGCGGTTTACGATTTATAACGTATTAAAAAAAAAACTAATTATTAGATCTCGTTCAAACCAATTTTCAGTGGAAGTTTGCATGGTAATGTACATCATATATTATTTTTACATTTATCATTCCCTTATTTCAGAAGTTACGGGGGGGGGGGGGACACACACATTTTTCCACTTTGGAAGTGTCTCTCGCGCAAACTATTTAGTTTAAAAAAAATATATATTACAAACCTCAATATCATTTTTGAAGACCTATCCATAGATATCCCACACGTATGGGTTTGATGAAAAAAAATAATTGAGTTTCAGTTCTAAGTATGGGGAACCCCAAAAATTTATTGTTTTTTTTCTATTTTTGTATGAAAATCTTAATGCGGTTTACCGAATACATCTACTTACAAAGTTTCCATAGTATAGCTCTTATAGTTACGGAAAAAAGTGGCTGTGACATACGGACGGAGAGACGGACAAACGGACGGACAGACATGACGAATCTATAAGGGTTCCGTTTTTTGCCATTTGGCTACGGAACCCTAAAAACGATACAAACTGTCCGGCCTGGCCTTGGATGGAAAACAATAAAACCCTAACAAAAAAGTAAGTCTTTCAGGGAGTTCTTTATCACGAAATTATAACCCCTAAACATTTTTAAGTTATCACAAAATTTTAACTGCAAAATATTTTAGATAAAAAAATAAGTTCAAAACTAAAACCCGACTACTGAAAAGTATGAAACAAGAAAACATTATCATCTGAAATTGTTATGTAGAAACTAAAGGGTAAGGGCATATGACCACGGCTATCCTCTAAACATCACTATGAATATGCATTAAGTACATTAAAACATATAACGTGTATTGATTACACGATAAATATTGAATAGTTTCAGCTTTTGTTGCCGACTTTCCTTTTGTTTCAGTCGTTATCTGCTTATCAATACCGAACTGACGAGTCCCAATCCATTTTTATATTTTTAACCGGCTTGAATAGCAAATTACCCCACTGTGCGACGGACAGACACAACCTCGTTTTCGTATGAATTATATTTATGTACAAGTGTATTACCATTCAAGCTCTTTCCTGAAGTAGAAGGTAATCCCTCTTGACTTGTAGAAGGAAAAGGCAGCACCGCGGTAGCATGATCTGAAACTGTGAAACATTGATTTAGTTATGAGCAGCGTTATAACAATTTATGGCGCGTTGGCTTGCAAGGCGAAGTACCTAGCTCACAGTGTTAACGCGCCATCAAATATTTAATATCTAAGTATATTTGTTTCTTGTTTTGGCAAATCCATTTAGAGGAAAAAGTTGCGTGCTGCATATTGCTATTACTTTCTACTTAAACTTCAGGGTTTAAGAGTATAATCATTCGATTCATTTAAGTGTTGAAGATGGCGACCATTGTTTATCCTCGAAAGTTCGGAACTCCCAGTTCCAACTCCTTTGTTAAGTGGTATAATAGCAAAAATAATAGTACAAGTACAGACTTATCTCCCTACAACTGAAATAGTACGGTCACGAGCGTTAATTTGTGACCCATTTCAAGAAAAATAGGCTTGAAGTCGTCAATGTCATCAGAGATGTCAAGCCATTTGTAACTTTTAGGAAACTCAACCTTATTGTTGTAGAATGTCAGATTGACTTTGGACCTAAGGTGGGTACCAAATTTAATCTCGTGACTGTATAGTCAAATTCAGGAGCGGTCGTTATACAGGGTGGAAAGTTCGAATACCACATGGAAGGCAACTACCTTAAATATTGGAAATAGCACATTCTGTGTAAAGGAGACTTTCTTTATTTTTAAAAACTATAAACTCTGCATTTATGGATTTTTAAAAACTATAAACTCTGCATTTATGGATTTTTGAAAAATCTTACCTTACCGTGAATCGAACAGGTTAAATATGACAGAAAATAACATGCCGTATTTTAAGAAAATCGAAAGGGTTTAGATAGATAGTTTACAATACATAACATGAATTAAACAAAGACCGTGAAAACCTGTATAATATATGAAAAAAAATAACTATATTACCATTTGAGCTGCTTGACGTAGAAGGACCAAGTAAGGAAGGACTAGAAGACCCATCTAAACGACGAGTCGAAAGAGAAGGCTGCACTGCGGTCTGAAACGGTATAATATAAACTGAAAAAATAACTAAAAACGATTAGAAAAATAAAACCCGCAACACATATTAAAATGTTGCATAGACTGTCCAAATTGTACTCAAGCTCCAGACCCTAGTCAAGGATACCATTTGTATTACCTACTATCTTATCATCGTGACTGATTCAATGAGTCTAAACGAAATAAGTAAGAGTAAGTATGAGTTTTTTTGTTTTTTTTCTGTGTGTGTTGAATAAATATTTTCTATTCAATTTATTCTATTCAATATGCATGCTGAAAGGTAGGTTTTGAGAAGTTAAGTAAGTACTCTGCAGACTGACTAACTGCAGGCTACAGTATCAGATCAAGGTTAATATGTTATTATTATTACAGACAGACAGATAGACAGACAGAGACAGAAACATAGGGTTCAAACTTGTAACATGACTTAACACTTGCAACGACTGAACTGACTGTTGAGTTTCTTGCAGCGTTTCTTTCGAAGCGTTGGTAGATTTTTGACTTGTAAAAGTGAAAGTTAAATAAGATTGTAAAAAACCGGTCACGTTCGAGTAGGGGTCGCGCGCCGAGGGTTCCGTACCATCGCACAGTAGATTTCATTATATTCCGATTTTAAATCAATTTCGAATCGAATCAGCGCGAGCCTGAATGAAAATTGACAAATTGTATGTTTTACCCTTACTACGATACAAAAAAAATATATGTTTAAAAAAAAGTTTTTTTATTATTCCACTTTTTTATACTTGCACTATAAAACACCGGCCAAGTGCGAGTCGGACTCTCGCACGAAGGGTTCCATACCATTATCTATACAAAATTAGCAAAAAACTGCAAAAAAATCACGTTTATTGTATTGGATTAAATATTTAATTTTAATATAATTATTTATTTTTAAAGTGAATATACAATAAAATATTCTGTGAACATTTTAAGCGACTACCTGTGGCCGTTATTAATATCGAGCAAAAATCGGCTAAAAAATCACGTTTGCTGTATGGGAGCCCTATATTTATTTTATTCTATTTTTAGTATTTGTTCTCGTAGCGGTCATCTTTGAAAATTTCAACTGTCTAGCTATCACGGTTCATGAGACAGACAGACAGACAGACAGACAGACAGACAGACAGACAGACAGACAGACAGACAGACAGACAGACAGACAGACAGACAGACAGACAGACAGACAGACAGACAGACAGACAGACAGACAGACAGACAGACAGACAGACAGACAGACAGACAGACAGACAGACAGACAGACAGACAGACAGACAGACAGACAGACAGACAGACAGACAGACAGACAGACAGACAGACAGACAGACAGACAGACAGACGGACGGACGGACGGACGGACGGACGGACGGACGGACGGACGGACGGACGGACGGACGGACGGACGGACGGACGGACGGACGGACGGACGGACGGACGGACGGACGGTTTAAAACTAAAGAGAGGACGGACTGACAGGCGGACAGCGGAAGCATATTAATAGGGTCCCATTGGGCTCCCTTCTGGCACGGAACAACAAAAACCGGCTAAGTGCGAATCGGACTCGCACACAAAGGGTTCCCTGCAAACATACAAAAAAAACTTGATTCTTGTAATACAACAGCGTCTTTCATTTGAAATTTTATTTAGTTTTATTATTTCTTGTTATAGCAGCCATACAACACACACCCATATAGCACACACTCTGTAGTCAACTGATCATTCAAAGATACCGCCCTGTGTCAGACGGACCGACAGACAGACAATGGAGCCAAAGTAATAATATACCCTTTGGGTACAGAAATCTAAAAATAACAAACAAACTTGGTTTTACTTCACAATAATAGAAGGGAACATTGTTGTTTGCTATAATAAGTACCACATCATCATCAGAATACCACAATCATCAACAAATTTATTAGGTTAACTAGAAGAGATCCCTTTAAGGAAGGGTTCGGCTTTGTATCTATTTATGTCAATTTTATAACTGTTATCTCTTTTGTTTGTACAATAAAGTGTTTACATAGATACATTTATTTTCCTATAACATTAACACTTGTTAAAAATAATTACGCTTTGGTTTGGTAAAACAAATGGGTAGGTATAATTATTGAATCAAAATTTTATTAAATAAAGTCTTAAAGTTCTTCCAACTAAATAATACCAACCTGTTTGCTCGCCACATGTAAAGGAAAGTCTTCTAACATATAATCTGCCAGTGGCGCAGCAATGAGTTTCAGTTTTGGAACAGCCTTCTTTTTTAGTCGATTGCCTTTCCTATTGAAATCTTTTTTATCAAAATGATCTCCACATACAAATTTAATTTGATTAAGTTTCTCAATCGGCAACCACACTATGTCTTCTTTGCCACATAAGCGAACCCACTCCTTACACCTATATTGGGTAGAAAAATAATGGTTAATTAAACAATATATAACAGAGCAAAATTATATATTTACGGTGAGGGTTGGTTACAACCAGATTCCAGAGCATGGAATGAATTCTTAGTAAATATGAATTCTACACCAACAATGTTTAATACTTATATCATGTTGTAGGTCAGAGTATAGGAGGTGGGCTAGATTTTAGGAAATAAAAACAAGTTATTTCTTTGTGTCGTTGTGAAGAACACTAACACAAAAGTTTATGTAAATAAATATATAAATAGCAAGGGACGATCTCAAAATAAATACTTAAATACATAGAAAACATCCAAGGCTCAGAAACAAATAGCCATGATAATCATATAAATATTAGGCCTTACCGGGAATCGAACCCGGAACCGCTAGCTGCATAGGCATTTCGTAGGGTCACTTATTTTAGCATATTCTACACAATACATTGATAAAATAACCTAACCAAAAAGTTGGAAAACCCCCGACATTGACATTTCAAAGTTCAATACTTCAAAAACGGCTGAACCGATTTCGATATAAAATGTCTAAGAACCACCGCTAGAAAACCTGCTTTCAAATAAAAAAAACCGCATCCAAATCGGTTCATCCGTCAAGAGCTACGGTGCCACAGACAGACACACACACACACACACACACACACACACACACACACACACACACGCACGCGCACGCGCACGCGCACGCGCACGCACACGCACACGCACACGCACACGCACACGCACACGCACACGCACACGCACACACACACCCCTCTTTTTGCGTCGGGGGTTAAAAAATAGGTGTTATATTGACATGACTTTCACACCAGTGATCATTTTCAAGACCAAACTTCCTGACCTTTAAAATTAACTATTATTTGGACCCCTATATCTCTCTAATGATTGATCTGGGAGAAAAAGTTTATGTATCAAAAGAAGGCCTTTGCCGTAAGGCATACCTAATTAGGGGATATTTTATAATATAAGTGCAGTTTTACTTTTTTTAAATGTTACTTTTTTTTCCTGAATTACTTTTATACAGTTTTATATTTATCTAAAAACTTCATTTAAGACAAAGTGTAAAAATGTAAATTTATACTTTCGGAAATAAAGGCTTTATTATTATTATTTGTATATCTTTACCAATCACAGGACTATGGGAGTCCCGGTCCTTTGGAAGGCGTACATGGAGCCGAAGCCGACACGCAGAGGCCCTTCAGACAAGTTTAATTTAGTAAAGTGATGGGACACCAACCGGCTATTGTCCATACCGGCGTATGCTCCCATGGACAACCACCGGTTAGAGACTATTTAAGAAGGATGGAAACAATAGGTTATATGAATGAAATTATATGGATTGGTGAACTAGGCTATTGATGAAACGGCTTGATATGGTAGGCGGTGACTCGCCAACTCAATGGAATGGGCATCCATAATTTTTTATTATTATTATTATCATCAAAAGAAGTTTAATTTTGACCTACTCTACACGATAGGTACATTAATAAAAACGAATGGTACACAAGAAGTTTTGACCAATTTATATCAAAGTCCGAAAACCGGCCCCCCTTTCATATACCCCAACCCAGGTATTCTCAAGCCTAATAGGCGATTTCACCTCTGTTTACGGTATAAAGCCAGTGTTATTTTAAAATAATAATATTTAAGTAATTCTTATTTTTATTTCAATCGGCCGCCATTTTTAACATACTCCTTTATGAGTTTATAAATTACGTTGATGTTTGGTTAAAAGGTTGAAATTATGTTAGCGAAGCGCTGGCCATTAAGTGTGTGAACTGTTGCCTTCCCTAGTCGAGCCCTAGGACGTCGTAATACCAAAAATATCTCTTACAATACCCAAAACATTAATGTTCAAAGCACTTACCGGTTCTCATCCAGAGGAAAATTGGCGAAGAATCCATTTCTAAACTTTTCACTCACACCGCAAGCTTCACAAACACGGTTATTTCCCATCTTTAAACTTGTATTTTATAAGTTAGTCTAATGGAAACTCGAGTTTTGAAACTTTATACATCGGTTAGGTTAGGAAAAATTTCAAGTTATGAACCAGAGATAACATCATTTGTTTGTTTTTAATTTTTCCTCTCGTTGTGGCCAAACTGTCAGAAGTCATTTTTGCTGTATATTGGTACTACGTACTAAAGAATTCCATACTAAAATTTCTTTGTATGGAGTTTCTAGGCACTGGCAGCTGCTTAAACCAAAATATCGCACGGCGTTACTTAAATCTTGTGATGATGATGAGATCAACATTATTTGTGAGTGCATTTATAACGTCCTAAATGGAAAAATTCTTGTAGAAAAAAAAGAAAAATCTAAATTAAAGAAATATAAAGATATCTTACGGAAATTAGTTTCAAAAGGAAAACATAAAATAAGAAAAACCGTTATAATTCAAAAGGGAGGTGCATTTCTACCTATTATATTAGGAGTAGTTTTAAGTGCCTTAGTTAACTCTTTATCATAAACAAAATGGAAAATACGAAAAAAATGCTATTAGTAGAATCAGATTTTATTGAAAGACTCAAACGCAATGAGAGCCTACCTGAAAATTCATCATCCCGTCTAGATGCTGAGATGCAAAAAATCCTTAAAAGTAAAATGAATGATCGTGAAAAGTGGACCTTATATTCACAAGCATTGCAACGACTTTTACATTTTATTGAAACAGATCGAAAACCATTTAGAATACCAATCGTAACGGAGGGGCCTCCCCCTCAACTCAACTACGAAAGTAATGATCTAAAGTCAAAAGTGAACAAAAAGGAGGTTAATGAATATAATGAGTCAGTTGCAAATCCACCTTTACCAGAAGGAGATGGTACTACAGCTGTTACACCGATTGGTAAAACAAATCCAGAACCGATGCCAATTAGTCCATCAAAAATTATAGATATATTACCCAAATCATATGAGAAAAAAACTCGAACTTTGTTGGATTGCATTGTTTTAAGTAAACCAAAAATTTGGTGGAAGCCAACTGGTGAAGTTGTAATAAACAACCGCACCATTTCAAATAGTAATATTACTGATCTGATAAGTGACACGGTTAGATCTCTTAAACGTCCTAAGCCAACAGGGTGGGAAGAGTTTGCATTACTTTTAAGAGATATAAGAGTTCCTTTAAGCTGCATAGGCAATCCTGCAAACTTGGAATTTATTAAAACAGCTCAATCGATTGAACCCATTACATTACCTGCATCTACAAGTACGAGATAGTCAACAGATAAAGAAAAACAAAGAGCTACACCACTTACTACAGGACAACTTAAGCGTCATCATAAGAAAATTGATTGGGAAAAATGGACTCCTTATTAGATATTAATAGGATCTACTATGATGTCTCCAATCCAGCTGGTTATAGTAGTTTAAATAATATAGCGAAGGAAATGAAAGAACAAATGATCAAAGAGGAAGTAAAAAAATGGTTACAATCTCAAGATACGTACACGCTACATAAACCTATTCATAAGCGATTCACCAGAAATAGATATATCCTATCTAACTTTAATGAACTCTGGCAAGCTGATCTAAGTGACATGAGTACGTATAGTCAATATAATCATGGATACAAATATATTCTTTGTGTTATTGATGTGTTCAGTAAATATGCTTTTGCGAGAGCCATGAAAAAGAAAGATTCATCAACAGTTAAAGAATGTTTTGAAAGCATATTTACCGAAGCCAACGCTGTTCCTCGTCATATACAATCTGATAAAGGTACAGAATTTGTTTCAAAGGTGGTGAGAGATTATTTCAAGAGCAAAAACATTAATTATTATACCACTAATAATCCCGACATTAAAGCAAGTATAGTAGAAAGGTTTCAAAGAACTCTTAAAATGAAAATGTGGCGTTACTTCACTCATAATAATACATACATATAATTACACTAAAATTTTACAAGATCTTCTTCATTCTTACAACCATACCTATCATTCTAGCATTAAAATGCAACCAATTGATGTTAATTCTAGTAATATTATGACCGTTTGGAATAATTTATATTATCGAAAAAAAGATAGACAAATTTCATTGGAAACCCCAAAATTGAATGTAGGCGATCATGTTAGACTAACTAAATATAAACATGTATTCCAAAAGGGTTATGAAAGTAACTGGAGTGATGAAATATTTATAATTAATTCAATTATTAATAGATCACCGCGAGTTGTTTATATGTTAAAGGATTTGGAAGGCGAACCCATCATTGGTACATTTTATTTAAAGAGTTACAAAAAGTGACTTACCTCCCCTCCACCGAGTATAAAATTGATAAAATAATACGTTCGCGTCATATTAGAGGCATAAAGGAAATACTAGTGAAGTGACAAGGTTATCCCAATAAATTTAACTCTTGGATACTCGCATCAAGCTTGAAAAAAATATGAATGAAAATAGTTTTTATTTAACTTTGTTAAGCAACAGTTCAACGGATTACTATACGGACAACACGACTGCACATTTTTTAACGAAATTACCTAAGAACATAAAATTAGAAGGGGAGTGGGTAGTTGGATTAGTGGAATTTCAATACCCGTGTTCCATGTATAATGTTCAAGATCATGAAAATATAATTTACATAAAGAAAAAGGTGGTGTCACCCGCAAACAAGTCAACGAAAATTGTTGGTATAAAAACTCATATACCAGCCACTACATACGATAATATTGATCATTTCCTTCAAGCGTTTAATGAGAACCCACAACTAAAAAATAATGTCAAATTTAGGTATGATACATTGACAAAAATGGTTGGAGTAACAACAACAAATAATGAAATAACCTCTATCATAACAACCCCGATACTAAGTCTCCAGCTGGGTTTCAAACCGAGATCAAATTTGAAACAAGTTACATATGGAAAAAAACCCTGCCAATTTATATTTAGGGTTACCACCACAAATATTTGTTTACACCGATATAATTCATCCGCAAGTAGTTGGAGATGTTATAACAGCATTGCTTAGAATAATACCACTAGATCCAACTAAGTTTATTTATGGTGCATATAAAACTCACATTTTCTCACCTGCTCACTATGTACCGGTTTTACGTAGGGAGTTCGATACTATTGAAATAGATATAAGAACAACTACCGGTGTTAATGTACTGTTCCAATTTGGTAGCTCCTACGTGAAGCTACACTTTCAACGAGTAAAATGAATTATAACAGATCGCCAGTCTCTTGCCCTTACCAGCATTATTATTCGCATCAAGCCGGCTCTGGTGTAGGAATTGTCTATAAAGGAGTTCCATTTCAACGAGGGCATGGTATAGGGAGTTTTTTGGGAGGGCTATTTAGATCAGTGCTCCCTTTGTTATCTAGTGGTTTGAAAACCATTGGAAAAGAAACGTTAGGTGCAGGGGTTGGTTTGTTATCCGATATGGTAAATTCACGCCCTATGGATAGTTCGATTAGATCACGATTCAAGGAGGCAAGTGCTAATTTAAAAAGAAAAGCCGATGAAAAAATTTATTCCCTCATGTCGGGATCTGGGTATAAAATGACATCTAAAAGAAGGGAACCGCTCATTACATTGAAAGCATCGAGACGAAGAGGAAGTAAAAAAAAAACTCTTGAGGATATATTTACAAACTAAATAATGTCATTCCTACATAGTCATTCTTGTGAATGTGCGAAATCTGAATTAGATATATCGTCACCTCCATGCCAAATTCGCGTATCTGCTTTTTTGGCAAAAATGAGATTATTGATGCAGAGTTGTTCCAAATGTAGAATGCACAATCTCTCAATTTTATGTATCCGTAGCATTAACGGTTAAAGAGTTATAAACTCACGAATCTGTAATTTCTTGTGGTTACATCCATGGTAAACTTACGAAATACTTATAAGACACTTTTAACTCGCGAATGTGGCATATTCATAAGTTTTCAGTGGTAGTGATTATTACTACGTTATCAATAGAAGCCCATGGCAAATATGCGAATCTGGCATATTCGTGAATTTACTATGGTGATATTTATTAATCACTAGTAAAATCAGCCCATGGCAAATATACGAATCTGGCATATTCGTGAATTTTCCATGGTGATTTATTAATCACTAGTAAAATCAGCCCATGGAAAATATGCGAATCTGGCATATTCGTGAGTTTGCAATGGTGATATTTATTAATCACTAGTAAAATCAGCCCATGGAAAATATGCGAATCTGGCATATTCGTGAGTTTGCAATGGTGATATTTATTAATCACTAGTAAAATCAGCCCATGGAATATATGCGAATCTGGCATATTCGTGAGTTTGCAATGGTGATATTTATTAATCACTAGTAAAATCAGCCTATGGAATATATGCGAATCTGGCATATTCGTGAGTTGACATTTATGGTGATCATTAATATGTAGGTGAATAAAAACAAAACTCATTTATTTACGTTAAAGGTTGAAAAATAAACATAAAAACTAGTTGTCCCGTGAAACTTTTTTGCGAGGAATTTAATAGGCTGTATTTTTTTTACCTTTGACACTGCAATTAAACAGTTAAAAAAAAACATTAATGCAGAAAATTACCTGTGTCAGTAAAATTTTACTCTGAGCTTTTTCTTTTGTTTTAATTAGTATTTGATTAGTTTTCAATATGAAAAGAAACAGGAAGATGCTGCT
This sequence comes from Acleris cristana, assembly GCA_948252455.1. Lineage (NCBI taxonomy): Eukaryota > Metazoa > Arthropoda > Insecta > Lepidoptera > Tortricidae > Acleris > Acleris cristana. The sequence continues at coordinate 50,210,347 of OX411771.1, forward strand.
TAAAATATTCGAGGACACAAATCGAGATGAAAATATAACAAGTAAGTAACTATTTATCACTGCTTAATTGTATAACCTAAATAAAATAGTTGAACTTGAAACATTTATGTGAAAACCAATAAAGGAATAAGCATGTGCGTGAAGTCATTGTCATTGTATTTTGTTAAAGATTTAAATACAGATGTAAAATAACAAATGTTATCGTTTTACAAACGATTTAAAAATTATGTCGATTTAAAACAAATACAATGATTATTCCTTCATTAGTTAATAACCGTATGCATTATTTTTTAGTTCTTAACATGGTTCTTCATGCTATTAATTACAAACTAATTTACCTTGCTACTCCGCATAGCAAGTTTTGATATTTCGTATTTTTCTTAAGTTTATATCAATCACTTTAGAGCGACTTATATCAATACCGCATGCAGTAGGTAAGCAAGTAATTTTGCAGTTTGCAATTTTCGTGTGCATTTGTTGATATTAAACGTTCTAAATCTTCAATTTTTTTGGTGCCGGTTGCCCTTATTATAATAACCTTAATAATTATATTAGCACCCACTCACGTGACAGGGCGTAACGTGATTGACGTGAGGGTTAAACATGTTTGAATAAATCAATTTGCTACTGTGAAACCAGAGTGGCTATTGCTTAAAGCACTCGCAATTGCAATTGTTTTCATTTTGAAAATCGAAAGCTTGTCTGCATACAAAATGAAAATAATTGTTCCGCTTTGAACCCAATTGAGATTGCGAGTGCGTTAGGCAATAGCGACGCTGATACTTATTGTCTAATGCCCGGTTCCTACATTCAAAAAACGAATTGTTTTCCTTACGTCTGGTTAAAATTTGACATTTGCTACGTACAAAATGTGTCAAATTTTAACGAGACGTAAGGAAAATGTTTCGTTTTGTTGAATATAGAAACCGGGCATTAAATTATAACCTGTTTTTTTTTCAGCTTCAGCAAAAATTCCAGAAACTCAGAAACTGACTATGGAATCTCTAAACAACCTACAGCAAAAAATATGTCCAACTAATAACTGTAATAACTTAGTATCAGACCAAACTCAAAAACCACACAAAATTGATGAAAATGTAACAATATGCACAGAATTGGTCGATAATGTAGTCCAGAGTAATGTTCAGCAGTGCAGTCTTATAGCAGTACCAGATGGTAGTGAAAGTGTACCATCTCCTGTTTCGATTGGTTGCCGCGACGTAGCTGAAGCGACACCAGAGGCACCATTGTATTCGCCGATAACTCCTATAGACAGGGATGCTTTTTTATCTCTAAATAATAACATGTTTCCTAACATTAGCGAAAATTCTTCACCCGTTCGTTCCATATCATTGTCACCCAATCCAGATGCTGTAAATGCGTTTGATTCGTTGCCCCAATCGAGGGCTTTTGATTTCAATAATTTAAGTGATGACGACAGTGTTAAGGACCCTGATTACGAGCACGATAGAGATTACATTAATAACAGTTCATCTGATGATTGTGCTTCTCCTACTCATACTGTCACTAGGGCAATAGTTCACACAAAAATTCCATCGTATTTAAATCGTACTACATCAAGTAAACATCGCCAAATACAGACGAATGATAACAAGTTTTCGTTCGGTGTTATCATGGGCACAGACAAGGATATCCAGGATTATAGCGAAGCTGAAATACCAGTGACCACAGATGATTCCAGACCCCAGTTGCAAGTGTCCACCTCAAATCCTCTCAAAAGACGAGCTTCTGAAAATGACTTACCACAGTCAGGACGATCACAAAAAAAATTGAAAAGGAGCGTTTCTTTATCAGGGACTCTGCTTTCGCGGCAAACAGTAACAGTGACACATAATTCACCAAAAAAAAAACATACTACAAATCCTACAAAATGGAAAAAAAACACAGAAAGAGAGAAACGCCTTAAAGGGGAAGCTTATAAAACAACCAAAGGTAAAGAAATTTCAGCACGACCCTTGAAAGAACCACAATGTGCAACAAAACCTAAACATAAATGTAATAGCAACGTGCCGGAGGAAGCTAGAAAAAAAAATTATGAATCTTTTCGAGCACTAAAAACCTTACAAGATCAACGACAATTCATAGTCCAACACGTGAAAAGGGAAAAGAAAAAACGATCAACGGTAGATGGCCCCCCCCGCAAAGAGTCTACGAACCATTATTCATTGACCGTGAATAAAAATGAGCAGGTACGAGTGTGCAGAGATTTTTTTTTGGACACTCTTAATGTAACTGAAGCTATGGTTAGAGGAGCATTAAATAAGCTTTCTTTAGAAGGGGTACTTCTAGCGGAAAAGAGAGGCAAAAGCACACCCCCTAACAAACTTTCCACAGAAAGATGGAATCGAATTAAGTCCCACATATTTTCATTCCCTGCAGTAGAATCCCATTATTGCAGAAGTAATTCCGAATATAAATACCTAGGTACTGGACTCAACGTGAACATTATGTACTCTCTCTATAAAAAACAGTGTATGGAAAATGGCACAGCACCGGCCGGTGTGGAGACGTACCGAAAAAATTTTCGTTCATATAAATTAAGATTCCACGTGCCAAAAAAAGACTTGTGCAAAAAATGCGTCGCTTACAAGGAACTCGAAAGTACTGGACTGACCAGCTCTCAAGAGGACGATCAAGCAAAGCACCTTCAGCGAAGAGACAACGCTTATCTGCGTCGAGACGCTGATAAACAAGCGGCAAAGAACGACGCGAAAACTTTGGCCTTTAATTTCGACTTAGAGGCTGTGCTTCAAACCCCCAAAGGTGCGGCAGGGCCATTTTTTTATGTTCGCAAGCTGGCTGTATACAATTTGACATTTTACAAATTTGGAGACCAAGATGTTGATTGCTTTACTTGGAATGAAACCGAGGGTAAACGCGGAAGTATTGAAATCGCAACCTGCGTTTATAAATATATTACGAGCAAGCAAAATGTGACACATATCAGGATGATGTCCGATAATTGCGGGGGCCAGCAGAAAAAATTTAACTTTTGTAGCATGCTTCTACATTTGGTCACAACTCACGAAACAATTGAGGTAATTGATCATGTATTCTACGAATCGGGGCACAGCCACATGGAGTGCGACTCTATACATTCCAAAATAGAACAAAAATCTAAAAACTCCCCTGTATACACACCAGACGGATGGGTTCAGATTATGAGATTGGCGAGAACGAAGCCCCGCCCGTTTAATGTCCATGTATTACTTCATGACGACTTTTTAGACTTCAACTCAAATCAAGTGACATTTGTTGCAGAGAATAACACTAAAAAACAAACACAAAAAAAGAAAAAAACAATTAAAAACAACGAACCGGAAGAAAATGAATCGGAAGGAACAATAAAAACTAAATTTCAAGATGCGGTGTGGATACAATACCGTAAAGAGAGTCCGAAGTCTATATTTATAAAAAGTGATTATACTGACGCAGCGTTCAAAGAATTGCATCTGAAACCAAAAAAGGGGAAAAGTGTCGCAAAAGTATTACCTGTTGTGGCTTACCGGGATAAAATACCTATATCAAAAGCTAAAAAACGTGACTTGCTGAAACTATGTATTGATAATCAGATACCTAGATGCTACCATTCATTCCACGAAAATCTACAGGATTCAGATACTGTGCAAGATCGCCTGCCGGAACCAGATAACGACGAGGAAGAGTAGGGTTTTTATTCAAATAAAGAATTTTATCATCCAAATACCGTAATCTATTTATTTACATGTTTTCATTTTCAGCATTTTACAGAAAAATACAGTAACCCCCTTACTAATAAACGTTGAGTAACGGTTGTATAGCTATACAATATTTTGTCCTTATCTTTCATTGTGACATTTGAATTTGACAGATAAAGACAAAACATTGTATAGCTATACAACCGTTACTCAACGTTTATTAGTAAGGGGCTAAATCATTAAAACATGCATTTCACAGATAGAAAATGATTTCTATTTATCAGAATATAAAATTAATTCACATTCGCGACTTTGCAACTCTATGCATAAAAATAAAAAGGTATTATTACACACCATTGTAACCTCTCTCTTGCCTTTCCAGCCCATACGTCTAAAACCTACTCCAAATCCTTCTCGGTGCACTCTGTCAGATTGTGGAACCGGCTGCCTTCTGATATTAGGAAATCGCAATCGGTCGCATCTCTACAGGGAAATTTGAGGACATACTGGCTTGACTCCTTATAATTGTTTACTATCCTTTATTTTACTCTATAATATATATATATATATATATATTTATTTATTTATTTATTTTATATATATTGTATGTAGGTATACATATGTGTATATATGTAAGGTCGTGTATTTAATTATTTTGATATTTATTATTATTATTTTTATATACGTCTGTTAGTATTTATTCTTAAGGTCTAAAATGTTGTTATGCAATTTCCGATAACTCTGTTTTGTACTAATGTCTGCCACATTCTACTTTCTAATTTTCCTCAATCACCCAAAGGTTAGCTGGAAGAGATCCCTTAAAGGGATAAGTTGGCCTTTGTACATTCCAACTTTGTAATTATTGTATTTGATTTTATGTTTTTTGTACAATAAAGTGTTTACATACATACATACATACCATTGTAAACTAACGAAACTGCCACATACGTAAGTTTACTTTGGTCTAAATAGAACGTTTGTTCGAATAATTCACGAAAGTGGTACATTCGTGAGTTTACAATGGTGTATAAAAATACATTTTCATGTCCATGTATGGAGTTGCAAAGTTGCGAATGTGCGTTATTCCGCGATTCTGTTATCAAATTGTATATCTGTCTAATGCATCATGTAATATATACACTTTTTAAAAACCTTACAAACTTAAAGTACTAATTTACTAACAAATGTCTATGTTAAAAAACAAAAAAATATTCAAATCGCTCCCCTGAAAAATGTGATTTTTGCAGATAGGTGACTTTGGCATGGAGGTGACGATATTTGCCCTTCCATCAACTCAAACAAGTATTGAAAGTGGACAGTGGGTTAATTACAAACCAATTTCATCTTTAAGTGATGACGCTCCCATCGAATTCCAAGTTCCCGGATCAGGAGATGACTATGTTGATCTATCCCACACAATGTTACATATTAATGCTAAAATATTGAATCAGGATGGCACAAAATTAAAACCAGATACCCTGGTTGCACCCGTCAATAACTGGTTACATTCCCTTTTCAGTCAACTAGATGTATATTTAAATCAAAAACTCATATCACCCCCAAACAATACATATGCTTACCGTGCTTATATGGAAAATCTTCTAAACTATGGACCAGCAGCCAAAGAAACTCATCTTACTTGTGGATTGTGGTATGCTGATACTGCAAATCATATGGATACTATTGATGCAAATAACAAAGGGTTTCACAAAAGACTAGAATTTGTCAAAGAGAGTAAGGAAGTGGAAATGATGGGCCATTTACATGCCGACATATTTAACCAAGAGAAATTCTTAATAAATGGTGTCGAAATACGCATTATAGTCCTGGCAATGAAAGATTGTGGGTGGAAAAGTTGAAAGCAGTAATTTTGACTTCGGAACTTTGTTTGGACTAGTTAGGAGATAAACATACTAAAAGTCCCCACCCCTTAGAGGGGAGCCCTAAGAGGGGGGGCGCAAAGAAGGTCCCGTTTTTTTGTTTTTTGTTTACATCTTGAAAACAATGCGTCATAGGAAATGTTGCTTTATTGCATTATTAAAGCTGATAAAATTCTCTACAAATTTGATTCTATTCATTTTTTACTTATTTTCAATCGTTGTCTAGATATGAGCTCCGAAAAACGGACGATTTTCAAAAAAGTGTTTTTAGCTAGGGTATGACTGCACGACACCTTGCGCTTGTGACTATGCGGTGACACTTGGCACACTTGACTCTTAGCTGGTCCTGAGTAGATTCAGACCGGGAGTCATCGAGAGCCATCGCGCATTTAGTGGGGGTGAGGGGGCGAAGTTCGACGCTGCCGCACTGTAATTGAGGCAACATTTCTCTAAAACTATACATACTAGGGTATGCGATGTATCATTTTCGGATAAATTAAGGACGAGGAATCGATTTTTCAAACAAAAATAATGCACTTTGTAACAAAAAAAATTAATAAAGTAGAAAAGACTAAAACCTACCCAGGGAGAATGTGTAGGTATTCTAAGGATAAACCAACTCTGTAAACAGCACAAAGACATCTGAACATGAGCGTAGGTATCGACTGACATGTATGATAAATAATTGGGGGGCCAAAGTAGCTGGTTTGATAGTACAATCAGTTGTATGGGAACCTTGCACTTTTTGACTATGCGCTGAAACTTGGCACAGTTGATCCGTTGATCCGTAGGTGGTCTCGAGTGAATTCAGACCGGGACCCATCGAGAGCCACCGCGCATTTAATTGAAGCCATATTTCTCTAAAACTATAATTGTTATGGCGTCTAATATAACATTTTCGGATACATTAAGGGTGGGAAGTCTATTTCTCGGATAAAAATAATGCACTTTAGAACAAAACATTAAAGTTATGTACAACTTTTTTTCATTTCTCTATTTTAATTTTTAATCACGTGAAATATATTAAAAATAAAAACATATAACTACATTTATCTACTTATTAAAATATTTAGTTAAGTTTTACGTCTAAGATGGGCATGGAACTAATTCGCGTAAACGTAACATTATAAGTAAGCATCCTTGACAGCTCAGATATTGCAATAAATTTCTGTATGTTTTATAATTTTCTGATAAATATTTTGTTCCAAGCATTTCACCGAAAAATACGTCTGTTATGCTTTTTTAAACAGATATAATAGGATCTCAAAGCTTAAACTAGAATATTGCATGTCATCATTTATTATTTCAGATCGGCTTCGTGTACCTACTTCAGTAAATGAGTGCCTAAATATCCCATTTAGACACATCCCACCGACTAAAGCTGCATTATATCAGCATTTTTCAAGAGCCATATATTAACGGGTGCAAGTTTGGGGTCAGTTAGCAGTGTTAGCACCGGCTCAGAATCTGCTCATCTTATAATATATAAATTATAAAAGTAATCATAAGATAAAGATTATATTTTTTATTCTAAGGTGCAATATTTTTATCCCAGAAATAGTCTTCCCATCCCTAATTTTTCCGAAAAAGATATATTAGACGCCATAACAATTATAGTTTTAGAGAAATATGGCTTCAATTAAAGCGCAGCAGCGTTAAACTTCCCCCCTCCCCCACTAAATGGGCGGTGGCTCTCGATGGCTCCCGGTCTGAATTCACTCGAGACCACCTACGGATCAACGGATCAACTGTGCCAAGTTTCAGCGCATAGTCAAAAAGTGCAAGGTTCCCATACAACGGATTGCACTATCAAACCAGCTATTTTGACCTCACGTTTTTTTTGTCATACATGTCAGTCGATACCTACGCTCATGTTCAGATGTCTTTGTGCTGTTTTCAGAGTTGGTTTATCCTTAGAATACCTACACATTCTCCCTGGGTAGGTTTTAGTCTTTTCTACTTTATTATTTTTTTTTGCTACAAAGTGCATTGTTTTTATTTGAAAAATAAATTCCTCGTCCTTAATTTATCCGAAAATGATACATCGCATACCCTAGTATGTATAGTTTTAGAGAAATGTTGCTTCAATTACAGCGCGGCAGCGTCGAACTTCGCCCCCTCACCCCCACTAAATGCGCGATGGCTCTCGATGACTCCTGGTCTGAATCTACTCAGGACCAGCTAAGATTCAAGTGTGCCAAGCGTCACCGCATAGTCACAAGCGCAAGGTGTCGTGCAGTCATACCCTAGCTAAAAACACTTTTTTGAAAATCGTCCGTTTTTCGGAGCTCATATCTAGACAACGATTGAAAATAAGTAAAAAATGAATAGAATCAAATTTGTAGAGAATTTTATCAGCTTTAATAATGCAATAAAGCAACATTTCCTATGACGCATTGTTTTCAAGATGTAAACAAAAAACAAAAAAACGGGACCTTCTTTGCGCCCCCCCTCTTAGGGCTCACCTCCAAGGGGTGGGGACTATTAGTATGTTTATCTCCTAACTAGTCCAAACAAAGTTCCGAAGTCAAAATTACTGCTTTCAACTTTTCCACCCACAATCTTTCATTGCCAGGACTATAATGCGTATTTCGACACCATTTATTAAGAATTTCTCTTGGTTAAATATGTCGGCATGAAAATGGCCCATCATTTCCACTTCCTTACTCTCTTTGACAAATTCTAGTCTTTTGTGAAACCCTTTGTTATTTGCATCAATAGTATCCATATGATTTGCAGTATCAGCATACCACAATCCACAAGTAAGATGAGTTTCTTTGGCTGCTGGTCCATAGTTTAGAAGATTTTCCATATAAGCACGGTAAGCATATGTATTGTTTGGGGGTGATATGAGTTTTTGATTTAAATATACATCTAGTTGACTGAAAAGGGAATGTAACCAGTTATTGACGGGTGCAACCAGGGTATCTGGTTTTAATTTTGTGCCATCCTGATTCAATATTTTAGCATTAATATGTAACATTGTGTGGGATAGATCAACATAGTCATCTCCTGATCCGGGAACTTGGAATTCGATGGGAGCGTCATCACTTAAAGATGAAATTGGTTTGTAATTAACCCACTGGCCACTTTCAATACTTGTTTGAGTTGATGGAAGGGCAAATATATCTAATTCAGATTTCGCACATTCACAAGAATGACTATGTAGGAATGACATTATTTAGTTTGTAAATATATCCTCAAGAGTTTTGTTTTTATTTTTTTTACTTCCTCTTCGTCTCGATGCTTTCAATGTAATGAGCGGTTCCCTTCTTTTAGATGTCATTTTATACCCAGATCCCGACATGAGGGAATAAATTTTTTCATCGGCTTTTCTTTTTAAATTAGCACTTGCCTCCTTGAATCGTGATCTAATCGAACTATCCATAGGGCGTGAATTTACCATATCGGATAACAAACCAACCCCTGCACCTAACGTTTCTTTTCCAATGGTTTTCAAACCACTAGATAACAAAGGGAGCACTGATCTAAATAGCCCTCCCAAAAAACTCCCTATACCATGCCCTCGTTGAAATGGAACTCCTTTATAGACAATTCCTACACCAGAGCCGGCTTGATGCGAATAATAATGCTGGTAAGGGCAAGAGACTGGCGATCTGTTATAATTCATTTTACTCGTTGAAAGTGTAGCTTCACGTAGGAGCTACCAAATTGGAACAGTACATTAACACCGGTAGTTGTTCTTATATCTATTTCAATAGTATCGAACTCCCTACGTAAAACCGGTACATAGTGAGCAGGTGAGAAAATGTGAGTTTTATATGCACCATAAATAAACTTAGTTGGATCTAGTGGTATTATTCTAAGCAATGCTGTTATAACATCTCCAACTACTTGCGGATGAATTATATCGGTGTAAACAAATATTTGTGGTGGTAACCCTAAATATAAATTGGCAGGGTTTTTTTCCATATGTAACTTGTTTCAAATTTGATCTCGGTTTGAAACCCAGCTGGAGACTTAGTATCGGGGTTGTTATGATAGAGGTTATTTCATTATAGTGCGTTCTGTTAGGGGAAGTATAGTTCACTTTGTGATACCAGCACCAAATTTTAGTATGTTGTTAAACATGTCATTTTATTTAAAAAACCGTCGGGACCCCAACTGTAAAGTACTTAGATCCGGAGATATGACGTAATCAAAATGGCCGCCGCCGTATTTTAAAAATTGCTAATAATTCTGATTTTATGAACCTTATATACATGTGTGGGGTATCAAATGAAAGGGAATTAAGTGTTTTATAATATTATAATACACAACATCAGCTAAGTAGTACAGTTACAAAAATATATTAAAATATATGGAAATTAAATCTTTAAATCCTCCTTATTTTAATTTTTAGCCCCAGAAGTTTACAAAATAGAGAGAAATGATGTATAGCAGACATAACGAATAGTTTATCAACTATCTAATAAAAAAAACCGAAACTCAATCTAATAATAATTGTCTTAGTTATGCCATTTTTAGTAAGGCGCTCCCTCCAGTGTACGCAGGTGTAGGGGGTTAGTTTCAACTAGTTTCAAGAGAAAAAAGAGACGGTTGAATCACGAAATGATAACTTTATACCTAAACCTTTTAAAAAAGTTCAGTAACGAGAGTACCTAAGTGGACATAAATAAAAAAAACACACATTATTGACTGAAATAAACAGAAAAAAGATGATTTTTGCTTAATATACTACCAATAACCACCGCTATTATTTGACACTAGCGACTCGCCCTCGCTTCGCTTCGATTCATGTAAGTTTTCTATAACATCCGCACATAAACCAGTACATTGTGTAACCGATGATGAAAACCGCATGAAAATCCGTTCATTCGTTTTGGAGATATATAACAGCTATATTATATTATTAGCATACAGACGGACAGAGGCGGCCGGCGGGGGACTTCGTTTTATAATATTTAGTGATTTCTAATTAAAACTTTGCTATGGGTCAGGGAATGTGAATTTGTCGATATACTATTGCATTCGGGACGTAAAATAAAAGTAGGTACTTATTTGTATAAAAGAGTCTATATTTATTTAATAAATTCAGATCAGCTACTTAGTTACCTACACAATTAGTTATTACCTACACAATTTAGGTATGTTAATCATTTTGTCGTGAGCATGATCCCTCACAAGCACAGAGAAGGGTGCAGTTTAAATCGTTTTTCACGCACCGACATCTCCTGCACCATTCTTTGCATTTACAAGATAAGAGTTCCTTGCAACTGTTGCTGGCGTCAGGAATAGTTTTCCATACAGGAGTGTACAGCAGCCCGTTCGCGTTATTATTACTTTCCCAACCCCAGTCGCAAGGGTCCATTTTATCCGGGTGGGAGTTAAGACAATTTGTCTATACATTACTCTGTAAAATTGCCCTTTTCAGATGTTGTAGTAATGCATCTTGCGTCGGTGGTATATTTTCTATAGATCTATTCCTTTTCGTAAACAGGACTCTTCTTGTTGTGTTTACGCTGTGACTTTCACTGGTTGGGTGGTACATGTGCACTACAAACTTTTCAATCAATCGGAACTCTTCAGTAGTTCCTGACGGTTCTTCTCCATGGGAATAAGTTTCGAAAGCTGCGTCTACATCTCTCATCAGCAACCATGTTTTCCATGCACTTTTCTTCCCAATCCCACAAAAGGCTGATACCGTATCGCAGCCGGTAAATGCATGAAAAAATGGCATCAGGTTTGACATGTCATTTGGAAGAAAAGTACAAAAGTCATGGACGGCCAAATATTTAAAATGCTTCCCTGTTCCGTACTCTATCCACAGCTTTTGCAATCCGGGTATCTTCGAAAAGGCAAAAAGTGCTATAACAAACACGTCCGAATCCACTGTTTTAATTATAACGTTGTTGTGGTTATTTCGTGCAGCGTCAGCGGCGTGCAATATTAATCGGGCATCTGCTTCTTCATGAGATGAAGACAACCTTTCCACTACAGATCCTGATTCGGAAAGCACTTTTTCCTTAGAGGTACAGATGACAGTCTTTCCATCAACTTGAATGTCGACCAGTTTTTTTGCTAGCAGCGTGAATAACTGTTCTTTGTTCTTGTTGTGGGCTAAGAACTTTTTAAAGTTTTTAGGGATTTTCACCGTTTCCCTTACTGCTACCTGATTTCCTGTACCTCTCAACTCTCGTGCGTGCGCTTTCAAACTCCCTTCTATATACTGGTCAAACACTACATCAATTCTATTAAAGAATCGTAAACGTTCTTTGATATACGGAACGAACACAGTTTCGATGTATTGATGGAATGTTTGATTTGCTTTGGGATTGAGCATGTGCACGAGAGCGGCGCCGTCTATTACCAAGCAAGATGCTTCTGGTTTTGTAGTTGTTGGTATCGTGGTTGGCATATTTTGTTTTGAACAATAGTCTTCAATGCAGGAAACTATGTCTGACTTGTTTGAGGGCTTTCTCAGTTGTCCAAACTCGGATATAGAAGGCGCATAGGGATGATTTTCGTGTGAAAAGAAAACGTCTACATCTGCATTTCTCCCTTGACTAGCGACGTACAGTTTGCAGAACATATTACTGTCTTTTTTGAGATCACCTATCTTTTGTTTATCTTTAGATTTTGCTACTGCTTTTTGATCACTCAAGATGGACAGGTTATTGCGCTTGATAACTACGTGTATAGACTTGTTGCGTAAAATTAAACGTTCCTTTACAAATTCTGTGTATTGATCGTTCCCTCGAGATTCGGCTTCAAAGACGGATTTTTCGGACTTATCGTTCATAATTAGTCGGGTGTTGTTGACTGTTGTAAGGTGACTATCTTCAAAAGGATTCCCGTGTTCTCTAAATACGTTAAGAAGATTGTTGACATCTTTGTGAAAACGCAATGCAAACGCTTTAGTATCTTCTCGATGTTTATGGTCTTCAGATGATGAGCACTGATCAAAGGAAGCCTTTTCTTCGTACTCAGATGTCATTCGTACCATCTCAGGACCAGATACTGACCATCTCAATAACGCATTGTCATTGCTGAGAGCACTGAGAGTTTTGCTATCCAGCTTAATCAATTTGTTGTTTTGTTCATGAACCTGGTCGTGACCCATTCGCGAAAAGATTTTCTTTGTTTTTGAACAGGTAAAATGTCCTTTTTCGAATTCCTTGTAAATCATGGGATGACAAATTGGCAGCTTTTCGAGATCATGAACAAATATAGGTAACCAACGAGCATAATTTACACGATCAAGGGTCAACATCCACGGGCAAATGCGATGCAGGCAAGTTATAAAATCTGCAATATCACCTTGGCGAATGCTTCCAACGAGTGACATCATTATTGCTTCTAGTTCCATAGTAGTATGCCAGAACTTGAATTGGGAAGATTCATTTTTTTTCCGTTCGACCCACTCGACAAAAGACTCATTATTAGTATCATCTGATACATTAAATGCTTCTTCTATCAGTGCGCTCAATGCTGCTGCGGTTACTTCATGTGCGTATCGGCTTCTTTTTACATGGAATGATTTTAGTATGCCCTCCGCTCTACCCGTCGTGGTTACACCTGCTTCTATTAAATTATCTGTCCACCCACTACCTTCTAACCATGTACCAATCATTGATAGTACAGCCATTTCTATGTGAAGTGGGCCCAGCATAACCACCAGTTTATATTCGCCATAACTATCGGGGTACGACCATTGGATTTGTTTGGCAATCGCGTACACTGGTTGATCAGCAGTAATGACAGGTATCTGACCGGGGTTAATTTTATATGTTGCTGTAATTATAATGTCCATAGTGTGGCGAACCATCGCATGAGAATTTATGTTTTCTCTCAATACAGGTAGAATGACTGATCTGCATGGAACTACTTTTCGTTGAGGATTTTCTATGCGTGAACAGTAAGCTGCCCAAGGAAGAAATTCTTCGTTATTTTTTAGAGCTATCTTCACGTGGTCTAACCACTCTTTTATATTTGCAACAGGGTTTAATGAATTTCGATCGTGAGCTTCGTAGTTTATTGTTTGCATAGGAACGTCGGCCTGTTGTTTTTGCGTTGGAGGTATATTAGTATACGAGTCAGGAAGTGATAGTTCGCATTTATCTTTTTTACTCAATTTCAATGAAGTAGTGTTCACTTGACCATTGTCCTCTTCCGGCTGTACAATAAGAGATATGGATGTACCATGAAAAGAATCAAGAGATGTGTTAGATGATGTGTTATGGTCAATATTGTCTATCGCAGCACATATGAATACTTTTTTCTCTATGTTCTGAGGGCAAACGAACCCTTGCTTCTTGTATTGTTCACAGGCACTACTTGCTACCAAGTCTACAACCTGATTTATTCTATGGTAAGAAACACTTAAACCTAATTCACACATCTTGTCAATGACGTCTTTCCTTGTATGAGCGTTATAAAGTTTCATACCAACATATAATGGTAGCGGCGTTTCTCGATCAAGAATATGGCGCATATTCTCGTTTTGCGTGGCAGTCTTCTTTTTACAATTAAACCTTATTAACTGAGCAATATTAGTTGCCACCAAGTGTCTGTTCGTTTGGGAATCTTCATCAGTAAACTCCATAGGTCCATTTGCACTTTGCATGGCACCTTCTAGTACCATTCGACAAAACAAAACACATTGCTTAGAGACGCAATTTTCACCAGCGAATTCTCCCTTAAAAGAACCGTTGAATTTGGGATATTCTTTAAACATTTCTTTGCGAATAATATTTGCAGCACGAGCTAGACACATGCCATCGCTCATTTCGGTATAATCACAAGCACTTTCAATTGCATGTCGCACATCGGCTTCGAAATACAGTAAAGTTTCTTTACCTACTTTGTCCTCGCGAAGGCCTGGGATAAATTGCAGTAGCTGTTCCTTTAGTCTAGTGCGGTTAATGTCCATTTTATCCAAACCTAATTGCTGATTCCTTTGTTGGAGTTTTGCGACCAGGTCAACAAGACGAAAAACTGGAGCTTCAGCACTATATAGGTAGGTGTCCTGTATGTAAGAGACGAGTTCAGAGAATATGGAACCATAAGCAGTTTGATTTGTTGAGCTTTCTGATTCAAACGATTGTCTATTCGTCATGCTTCGCACTCTGTTCAGAAGCCTAACATAACAGACTTTATGATATTTAGCCTCCACAGCAACTAAATCTGTAGAATGTAATTTTTTCATAAGTATTTCATCTTGTAGCAGTACTGCATAGCGATGAATATCAGGTCCGATTTTAAGGGTTGACACTGAAACAAGGTGTTCCTTAGCTGTTTCAGGTTTTTCGCAGAATAAGCATTGTTGATACAGGGTATCCGTACTTTGTGGGATTTTCGACCTCGTTCTTGTACCCGTGTTAGCGTCGGGTTGTATTTTCTTTTCAGCATTCGCCATTTTGCTTAATCTGTCTTTAAGCCGGGAAATTTTTAGGGAATCGTATTTCAATCTACATGTTTTATGGTATTTGGCTTTGTTATTTTGAAGTGTTTGAAAAGTATTTTCAAAATGCATATGCGATGGGATAGAATCATACTTTGCATATTCAATTAAATCATTGCTCAGTGACTGGTACCCGTGATCCGTTGGAGTTATTAAAGGCTGGCTGCTTTCTTTTTGACAAATTATGCATATCTCCCAATTTATAGTAGGTCTGGCTGGAGTCGTATTTACGATTTTCATAGATCGCGACGAAGCAGACATGTTGATTCAGTTTTAATACCTAAAATAAAAAGAGTTGGTAAGTTAAATAAATTACCTTGGTCTAGTTACAATACCTACTAGTCCGACTCGCACTTGACGAATATATTAGGTACTTGTTGTTTTTTTAGAGTTTGTTCTATAATCATACCAAATTTCACGGTTTTATGTATTACCGTTCTTAAGATACAACAAAAATTAAAATACATTGAAAATAAATTAGGACAAAAAAATTATAACTATAAAATACATTATAATGAATACACTTAAGAATCACCGCGGTATACCTAAAGTGTGAATCATGCATGAGTTACTCTAAAAAGAAAGGAGAGAGAGTACCTATTTCTTTCATTCCCGTCAACTTGCACGGCCCGATACAAGTTCAAGGTCATAGCAGAGCGAGCCGACTAAATAAGCTAAATAATGGCAGTACATTTATGTTTCTTTAATTTGTTAGTTTTATAATTATTATGCTAAGATGATATACCATTTCGTTACGTCACATGTCATGTTTAGGTATGATTGTATAGACGTTTCACGTCAATACCTAAAGCTTCGGATAGGTAGTTGCATAAAAGATAAGTGTATACATATTGAGAACTACCTACATTAATTATAGCTCGTAAGTATCCTATACGCTACCTAACTTAAATAAATTGCTATAGATATTGGATGTCACTTACCTACGTAGGTACTTTTACTTCTCCAGTTTCAACACATCACCTCGTATCACGCGTAATATAATAAATATTTACAGAATTAACACAAAAAAACAGTTAATAACAAGTACTTAACAACAACAATTAATTAACAACCAATTCAATGCCTCTATAATCTAGTAACGCGGCTTTTGAATATGTAGTGTTTCTTACCAGAAAATAGGCGAATAAATGTGACAATAGCGCGAAGTGCGGTGCGGGGGCGCGGTGTAGGTTGCGGACGGAGCGGCAACGTTGTACGAGTCCCGTCCGCGAGATGGCGCTCTATGATCTTAGAGGCATAGCTTTGGCATTTCTCATTCAATCAATTTACAGTTTTTTTTATTAGAAAGGTGATAAAATTTTAATTATTACCGTAATACAAATAATCTTGAAGAAATGAATAGTTTTGTGGCTATTCCTATTCAAAGTGAGAAGTATTTAAAAAAAATACTTTCAGTTTGCTTTTTTTAACTTATCGTGCTGTTAAGGTAAGGTAATGTAAAACAATGTTATAAAACATTTAATTACCTTTAATTTGACACCGCAAACATGTATATAGGGTTCATAGAATCAGAATTATTTGCATTTTTTCAAAATACGGCGGCCGCCATTTTGATGACGTCATATCTCAGGATCCAGGTACTTTACAGTTGGGGTCCCGACGGTTTTTAACATAGAATAACATGTTTAACAACATACTAAAATTTGGTGCTGGTATCACAATGTGAACTATCATGGCCTTTTTTGACCCTAACAGAACGCACTATTATTTGTTGTTGTTACTCCAACCATTTTTGTCAATGTATCATACCTAAATTTGACATTATTTTTTAGTTGTGGGTTCTCATTAAACGCTTGAAGGAAATGATCAATATTATCGTATGTAGTGGCTGGTATATGAGTTTTTATATCAACAATTTTCGTTGACTTGTTTGCGGGTGACACCACCTTTTTCTTTATGTAAATTATATTTTCATGATCTTGAACATTATACATGGAACACGGGTATTGAAATTCCACTAATCCAACTACCCACTCCCCTTCTAATTTTATGTTCTTAGGTAATTTCGTTAGAAAATGTGCAGTCGTGTTGTCCGTATAGTAATCCGTTGAACTGTTGCTTAACAAAGTTAAATAAAAACTATTTTCATTCATATTTTTTTCAAGCTTGATGCGAGTATCCAAGAGTTAAATTTATTGGGATAACCTTGTCACTTCACTAGTATTTCCTTTATGCCTCTAATATGACGCGAACGTATTATTTTATCAATTTTATACTCGGTGGAGGGGAGGTAAGTCACTTTTTGTAACTCTTTAAATAAAATGTACCAATGATGGGTTCGCCTTCCAAATCCTTTAACATATAAACAACTCGTGGTGATCTATTAATAATTGAATTAATTATAAATATTTCATCACTCCAGTTACTTTCATAACCCTTTTGGAATACATGTTTATATTTAGTTATTCTAACATGATCGCCTACATTCAATTTTGGGGTTTCCAATGAAATTTGTCTATCTTTTTTTCGATAATATAAATTATTCCAAACGGTCATAATATTACTAGAATTAACATCAATTGGTTGCATTTTAATGCTAGAATGATAGGTATGGTTGTAAGAATGAAGAAGATCTTGTAAAATTTTAGTGTAATTATATGTATGTATTATTATGAGTGAAGTAACGCCACATTTTCATTTTAAGAGTTCTTTGAAACCTTTCTACTATACTTGCTTTAATGTCGGGATTATTAGTGGTATAATAATTAATGTTTTTGCTCTTGAAATAATCTCTCACCACCTTTGAAACAAATTCTGTACCTTTATCAGATTGTATATGACGAGGAACAGCGTTGGCTTCGGTAAATATGCTTTCAAAACATTCTTTAACTGTTGATGAATCTTTCTTTTTCATGGCTCTCGCAAAAGCATATTTACTGAACACATCAATAACACAAAGAATATATTTGTATCCATGATTATATTGACTATACGTACTCATGTCACTTAGATCAGCTTGCCAGAGTTCATTAAAGTTAGATAGGATATATCTATTTCTGGTGAATCGCTTATGAATAGGTTTATGTAGCGTGTACGTATCTTGAGATTGTAACCATTTTTTTACTTCCTCTTTGATCATTTGTTCTTTCATTTCCTTCGCTATATTATTTAAACTACTATAACCAGCTGGATTGGAGACATCATAGTAGATCCTATTAATATCTAATAAGGAGTCCATTTTTCCCAATCAATTTTCTTATGATGACGCTTAAGTTGTCCTGTAGTAAGTGGTGTAGCTCTTTGTTTTTCTTTATCTGTTGACTATCTCGTACTTGTAGATGCAGGTAATGTAATGGGTTCAATCGATTGAGCTGTTTTAATAAATTCCAAGTTTGCAGGATTGCCTATGCAGCTTAAAGGAACTCTTATATCTCTTAAAAGTAATGCAAACTCTTCCCACCCTGTTGGTTTAGGACGTTTAAGAGATCTAACCGTGTCACTTATCAGATCAGTAATATTACTATTTGAAATGGTGCGGTTGTTTATTACAACTTCACCAGTTGGCTTCCACCAAATTTTTGGTTTACTTAAAACAATGCAATCCAACAAAGTTCGAGTTTTTTTCTCATATGATTTGGGTAATATATCTATAATTTTTGATGGACTAATTGGCATCGGTTCTGGATTTGTTTTACCAATCGGTGTAACTGCTGTAGTACCATCTCCTTCTGGTAAAGGTGGATTTGCAACTGACTCATTATATTCATTAACCTCCTTTTTGTTCACTTTTGACTTTAGATCATTACTTTCGTAGTTGAGTTGAGGGGGAGGCCCCTCCGTTACGATTGGTATTCTAAATGGTTTTCGATCTGTTTCAATAAAATGTAAAAGTCGTTGCAATGCTTGTGAATATAAGGTCCACTTTTCACGATCATTCATTTTACTTTTAAGGATTTTTTGCATCTCAGCATCTAGACGGGATGATGAATTTTCAGGTAGGCTCTCATTGCGTTTGAGTCTTTCAATAAAATCTGATTCTACTAATAGCATTTTTTTCGTATTTTCCATTTTGTTTATGATAAAGAGTTAACTAAGGCACTTAAAACTGCTCCTAATATAATAGGTAGAAATGCACCTCCCTTTTGAATTATAACGGTTTTTCTTATTTTATGTTTTCCTTTTGAAACTAATTTCCGTAAGATATCTTTATATTTCTTTAATTTAGATTTTTCTTTTTTTTCTACAAGAATTTTTCCATTTAGGACGTTATAAATGCACTCACAAATAATGTTGATCTCATCATCATCACAAGATTTAAGTAACGCCGTGCGATATTTTGGTTTAAGCAGCTGCAATGCTTCAAGTAAATGTTTATAATGTGTTAACTCTCGCATGCATCATGTAGAACTGACTAAAATTTGTTGATTTTTGTCGTATTTAAACCCCTTATTAGGAACATACACTGTGCAATGTCCATCAAACGGAAATATTTTTGTTTTAAAACGACATATGTCATTTGTATTTTGTTTCAAATCAATCATGAGGTAACCATGTGGTTCTTTAGTAGAATCTTTGTAGGCTTCATCTACAAATTTTGGGTTTTCCGGGTAAACTTGTCGTGACAAGTAGCGTATTTGGGTTTTGTCCCTGGGATTCTTAAAATATACAATGTAGCTTGTATTTAGTGAAATATCTCGTTGGCCTCTCCCCTGATGAAATATGTTTTGAGTAATATAAAAAACACTCAAGTTTCTATGATGGCTACCTTTTGTGAAAATGTCAACTATTCGTCCATCTGATTCTCTCATCAGATCATCTATTATAAGAAGCTTAGGTTTCTTCCCATCAAATATTGAAAAATCTGGTATTCCCTGACTATAATTTACATTTTCTAGATTGTACAGGGGTTGCATTTCATCATAACACCAAATTATTTCATCAAATTCAACATTACATACTTCTTTGAAATTATTTAAAAAGTTTGTGACAAATTGAGTTTTGCCACATCCACTTGGACCAGCTACAATGGTTGTGAAAGGATGATAAAAATGTATCATAATTAAAACTCGTAATACGTGTTGATATGAAAACAGTTAAACTTGAAATGATACAATTTATGAACTCAATTACTTTTTAAATAAATCAACCAAAATAAGGATAAACACATTAAAAAAAACATAGATATCATAGTCAAATATTTTTTATTTTTGAAATTAACACTTTTTCGAAAAAAAAATTTTTTCTAAAGAAACTGCAAAAAACTCAACATAACATAAGTCTCTTTTCAAGTTACAATAAAAAATTAACTAAAAATCAAATACAGAGTACCACCACTTGATTTTCATTAACCTTCACCAATTTATATTTACAAAAAACTAAAATGTATTTACATTTTCTACAATTATTACAATTCACAATTCACAATTAAAAATTAAAAATACACAATGTACAAAAAATAAAGTTGAAATTTTTGAATGTTCTGTGATTATAAATTACATGGAAAAATTATTTTGTGATGATCCATGGGGTATTTTATAATGCCCCCACGCTAGAGTGTCCGAAGAGTTTTCTAACAAGTACCGTTTTGTATCGTTATGAGATAATGATACTTTATTTATATTTTGAGTAAATATTACATGTTTTATTGATTTAAATCTCAGCATTTGAGCATGTTGCATATTTTTTTCAAATAAACACTTTTTATAATCGTTGAGGGTCAGTTTTTTAGTAACACATTTATTGACTCCTTTAGCTTTTGATATAAGACTCATGTTCTCAACATCTAAGGCATACATTTTAGATCGTAGACTAACAAACTCTTTAAATATTTTACCATTATTTTCATCTTTGAAAAACCCCAACCGCTTTTTATTTGTTAATGGTAAACCATATTCATTGTTAGGTGGATAGTCTGATGTGTCAAAATATAAATCGAGCTCTGATTTTATGTCCTCATAATAGTTTTCAGCGAATATTTGATATACTAAACTATCTGTATCTGTATAAAGAAGCCTGAGATTTTCTTGATATTTCGTTTTCATGTAGTCGTAATGAAATTTATACATGAAAGTTTTCGATATATCTAAAATGCAAAATCCTAAGTAAATTGGTTTATTATAAAAGATTTTAGTTTTGTTCAATTGAACAGCAGCTAAGTTCTCTGAAAATATTGATAAACTGTGGAACTCAGGTTTCGCTATCATAGTTTCAACTCCCTGTGATTTCCCATGATTTTCCCAGTGATTTAAAAATTTGACATTCACATATTTCAAAACATTTTCCATGGTTTTACCGAACATTGAATTATTCATACTTTTATAGTGATCTTTATCAGAATCACACGTTGCCTGCGATCGCATGCGTGTGTTTAAGTCTATGTAACTTTTTAACCACTTAGATTGTTCAAATCTCAAAATACGATGGATTTTAAGTAATTGCAAACCATTCTTCAAACATTGTTTTAGATTTCTGTAATGTAGAACATAATTCGTTTTCCTATTTACATTGGGTTTTTTTTTTCTTTGGAATTCCCTTAACAAATATTTTCAGGAATGGTAAATCCGAATGAGAGTCATGCAATTCGTGTGGGTATTCTACATCGACTTCTAAAATGAATCCATGTTCAAGATCATCAGAAACATTAAAATCAGTATCTACATTCACCCATTCAAATTTACCTGTAGGGAGGCATTGAGACAGCCCACCCATAAAGATTATTTGCATCCAAGTACATAAGAAATGAAGAAGGAATATTTTGATCATATTCTGGCATAAATTTATTATTAGCTTTTGCATGTCTTTTACTACATTGCGATATGCCACCTCGAATATTTTTAGTTATGAAAGCAATTTTATCAATGTCGGTTAAGAGCTCTAGATTTATTTTTGTAGTTTTTAACATCGCATCCCAACTTAATCCTGGAGCAGTATAATAATGAGCTGGGTCTAATCCATATGTCCTAAGGCATACATTTCTAAAATTTTCAAATACATCAGTAAGTAACAAAACATCTGTTTTTAAATATAAATCAGAATAATCCCCCATATTTTGACAATGAAAATGAGTCCAAACATCTTTCGCATGTTCATAATCGTCTTCTGATATGTTGCAATCAGTCAAAGAACTGTAGAATTTATCTTGAGAGGGAAGAGAAGTTAATTTTAACGTTTCATATGATGTCATGTGCTCATAGGGATAGATACCCTTTCGTATTAATCGTTTAAAATCCTCTTCACATGGAAAACTCAATTTTAATTCACGAAATTGTTCAGCTGTCAAGGTTTTGGCTAATTTTTCAAGACTGCAACTCATAAATTTTAGTGAATCAACAAACTTCAATCTCATTGTGCGATTATTCACTTGCAAAGATTTAGAAAAGGAAATATATTTCTCTTTGTTCTCTGGTATCAGTTCAATGTCCCCTTCCTCAAATCCAAGCCCATGTACTATAAAATGACTATCATAGTTGCTCAAATTATGAAAAAATACAGGTACAAAATTAGGTGCCCTGTATTTTTCAGAACAAAATTGATGTGCTACTCCTTCATAAAAACCTGTATGATGATTATAAGAAATATTAGAATCACCGTTTAATTTTTTATCGCAAATGTAACATGTACTACTCTGAGCAATGTCTAAATTATTTGCATCAGATAAAGGCAAAGGGGTTTTGCCAAAAGTATTACTCCTACAAATGTTATCTAAATCTTTTTTAATGTATTTCATAAATGTCTGTGCACAATCTTTACCTTTGTATGTTCTATACATTGACAACTTATCATCATAAGAACACTTAATGTAGTATCCAAAACTATATACCTCGTGTTTTTGTATATTTGTTGTAGAGGATGTACTAGGATTATTGAAACATGATGGAATTGGGTTTAAAAAAGCCTCAAAATCGGCATAAACAACAAAAGGCACCCTTAATTTACGTTCATAATTATTGAAGCTAAGTTGGTTTGATGGGACATTTTCATTGAACCAGTTTTTCTTTTTATCCTGTTCTGAAGGTAAATTCGTGCAAACATGGAAACAGTCGTTTCTTTGATGATTCATTAAATTTTCATGTGATGTAAAGCTTGTTAGGCAACCATCACAAATATGTGTAGCATGTTGTGTATTGGATAACTGTTTAGATACTAATCTAGATAAATTTTTGATAAAGCAATAATGTGCTTTACTACCTTTGGTTATATATAATAAGTTTAAGTGGGTAGCTTTTTTACATTTAGTTAAGTGAAATGGCCCTATCACATCATGTTTTTTACTTTGTGAATTGTACTCGAGTCCAAAAATATTAATGCTTATATCATTCATTTTTTAAAATTTATGAACATCCCCTAATTTAAATGGGAAAGTCAAATTTTCAAAGTTTAGTTTATGTTTATGCGCTATATATGAATTCCATGTATTTGAATGATGGTTTGTGGGTGGGTATAACCCTGACAATACAGCCCATCTAAAACATTCATGATCATTGTTTTTTACATTAATAACTGCCTTTTTATTCATTATATCTCTAGGCAATTTTATATAGGAAGAACCACGTAATGGGTTAAATTTATTTACATTCACATCTAGATAGTTGAATTTTACTAAGCTCCATCCACTATCTTTCCTCTCAAAGTTAGATAATCTTGTTAAAATTTCGTTAACTATAGTTATAAAAATATCATTTTTGTCGCTGCTAAGATTCACCACATTGTTACTAAATTGAAAGTCAAACGTATTATTTAGCTGTTTGGTATCTTGAGTAAAATCTGCATTAAGAATGAAATTTACTTTTAAAGCACAATGATCAGTAAGTGATCGATCCAATAATGTAAAGATTTTTTCTTTATTTTTTTGTAAAATTGTTTCGGGGGTAAATGGGTTGCGAATATTTTCATTAAGCAATATTCTATAAGTAGCCACCCTATTCCTAAATACGTTTTCAATTAACTGTACATTAACCCATTGAATATCAGACCTTAAGACATTATTTTTATGGATATTACTATTCAAATGGTTGGTGAAATATCTTTTGGATACAAACTTACTACACACAGAACATTCAACATAATCATTATTTTTTGTACTCACATTCTCATCTAAGATTGGTTCGGATGATGTTGATACTGTATCGCGACTAGTTGAAGGGCGGTTTTTCTTTGCCAGCACTTCTTCTGACTTCGAAACTGCAGCTGTCCTCTTTACTCCACCCCCGACTTGGGAAGATCTATAAAAATAAAAAAACATGAAATTAAACATAATGTATGACTTAATAACAAATACAAAGTTTTTAATTAATTGGATGGGATATTATACTAACTCAAATCTTGTCTACATTGTTGGCAGTATGCTTGCATTGTTAAAACTCCATCAATCACATCTGAACACGAACTATTTTGTTTGCCTTTAATATGACCATCACATGGTGTAAAATATGGTCTTACATCAAAATCTTCTAATAGTGTGGTGGGTAATTGATTCGATATAAACCACAGTCGTATACTTCTATGAAAATTAGTTATAATAAACTGTTTACTTAAACACTCAATTTGATCACGAACTAAATGGATTATGATGAACACCATGATGGAATAAACCGACACCTTAGTAATTCAAACACAGTAACGCAAACAATGAATAATTTCAACATCGAATACCTCACTTATATAGGAGCGCCCCACCTAACTGCTTCCATGACAATAGGATCAAGTTACTACAAGTCAGAAACCCATCCTTTGTCAGGTAAGTACTGGTCAAGCGCTTTTACACAGGTTACAACAGGAATATTAAGAATTAAAAATATAACTTACGCATCACGATGAAGTTGGCTTATGAATTCCCCGATGTCAAGTAATAATCTTGATCTTCTTCAAGCTCTTCACAGAGTCTGATGAGTTGGGCATCGTAGATGTCACAGTTCAAACTATCCATTTTGTTTAATCTACACAAACACTTTTTATCACTGCATCTTATAGTAAATAAAGTATTTCGCTCAATTTAATTTTACAAAGAAAAGATAATTGTTTAGACTGGAAAAGGTCTTGAATTCTTAAAAGGTAAGGTTTTTACATGTAATACAATAACAAGCTTTTGTTTAACCTACACAAACACTTTTTATCACTATTGTTTCTTATTGTCAATAAAATATTTCATACAACTGTCTTTAGAAGCTACTTGCTTTGTGATGTTAAATATAACATCACTTGTAGTTTGGAGCTGAGTGTCTTCTTCAGAAGGCGCGTAGAATTTTAATCTCACATCTGCGTGTTTCCAGTGCTCAGTGGGTGGAATGTTTTTAATTTTTTGCAAATCATATATCTCCATTTTAATCAAGTGAGAAGCGTATGCCCCGTCGTCTTGTCCGGTTGATATATAGCCTTTTTATGAACACTTCACTGCACGACACAAGACTATTATATCTATATACTGCTTTAAGTACAGGGAGCTCCGGTAACGAAGACTGTTGCGTGGCTAATAGTTGTTCAGACACAATACCCCACCGCTTTTATACGCTTCGTAAGTTAAGCGTCTTCCTAAAAACACGTTTGAACTTGTAGTTCATCTAACACAGACGCCCGATTTATTCAACAACACCCAAAATAATAAAACGCACAAGTAACAATCGCATCCGTTGTGACCATAAAACATAATAGGCGGCTACCAATAAAACAATTAAACCGTTATAACAATGCACTCCGGTACACGAAACTTGTCGATACATGCTTTTTTGATTGAAATACGTACTCCATAGAGCTTTGAATCAAGTCAGAACCAGTTTACATGCTTCGTTTTAGTTTTACATACTAGTGTGTTACAATAAAATTAAAATGTATGTGGAGATGAACCCCATATACGTACTAGATAGATAATGTTATAGCCAATGTTAGCCGCAGATACATGCTCGTAGATACATACCCGTACGTAGGTTAGATTGCATTTAACCACTATATTTTTAATAAGCTAAGTGTAGGTCATTCATTTAGAAATACCTATATGCAATATATGGATTTGATAGTTGTTTAGAATAGGCTCTAAGTAACAACGACTTAAGATCATACTACGAATACTACGTTTGCTAGATTTACTAACATTAACTTAGGTAAATTCAATTAAGTGAAAATTAGGACTTAAGCTAGATTTAAATCAGTTCTTAGCTTAGGTTAAGCTCATGTAAAGTTAGGTGATCCTTAATAACAGCCGACCATGGGGTGTTAAAATTTAAAACCACTCGTAACTTCTTTGTTGGTTGATTCATCTTTATTTTCTTGAAAGTATTAAAAACAGTAAGTATTTTAAGTTAGATTAGGTTGTATAATGTTAGGTTAACTTCAGTAAGGTAGGTTAGGTTAGGTTAGAACTGTAACCCTTAAAAAACAGTAGGTATGTTAAGTTAGATTAGGTTGTATAATGTTAGGTTAACTTCAGTAAGGTAGGTTAGGTTAGGTTAGAACTGTAACCCTTAAAAAACAGTAGGTATTTTAAGCTAGGACAGGTTTCACGGTTTTAGGTTAACTTCAACAAGGTAGGTTAGGTTAGGTTAGAACTATGATCCTTAAAAACAGTATGTTAAGAAAACCACTATTGTAATTTAATTAAATGATATGAGAAAAGCATAGATAACATTAAAAATCACATTACAACAGTTAATAGCGCAATCAGGTAATATGTAAAAAAAGGTATGAACGCGTGCGATGCAAGACAATGGTGTTGGGCGCCCCGAGAACAAAGGGGTTGGTGCACGCACAAACAATAGGCAACGTCCACGGGACAAAAAGGGTACCCAGGTAGTTGATAACCTTTTGTATTGAGTACATGTACAAGCTATGGGAAGGAGTGATCTGGGAGTCTCGGGACCCTTCCCAAACGCTCTAAATGGGGGGATAAACACCGAAAAAAATGTGTTTATCCCCCCATTTAGAGAAACCCCACCTCTCGCTCCTCAGAGCACCATTTTTTTCGGCCGAGTAGAGGCGGGGCCAGAACCGGCGAATCCCTACTACTGACACGACACACCCCTTGGTCCAAGAGATCAAAATCACCACAACCCAAACAAGAGCAATGGGAACCGATCTCAGGTTCTATTGGCTGCGAGCTCACGTTGGAATGCCAGGAAATGAGAGGGCAGAACTGGCAAAGCAAGAAGCCCTTAGGAAGAAGACCGCCCCCCAATACGACATGGTGCCGGTGTCCTACGCCAAGAGGTCGATAAGAAAAACACGGTCAAACAGTGGCAGGTTCGCTACGAGGCATCCGGGACAGGTGCGACAACCAAGAAGTTTTTTACAACCGTGAGAGATGCGAACAGCATATCGCGGGCGGCGCTCAGCTGGACGACCGGCTCGCTGCGCAACCCGTACTCATAAACGAACATCTTACTTTAAAAAATAAGTTTATTCATTTCCATGCGCGCAATGAAGCAAGGGACAAGAAGTACAAGTACGTATAGATCAAGAACGCTGTGATTCTCGTCCGAAAGGATAATAGTTCCCGCGTGGTTGTTATTCGCAGTGAGTCTAACTTCTCTAAACTGTGAGGGTGCGCTTAATATTCTGTAGCAATTATAGCGTTACTATCTAGTATTTTTTAATCGATTCGAAACAATTTACAATATGTGCATTAAACAGTTACTTTAAACAATTCTGGCATGAAACCCGCATAGTGCTATTCCATATCTTAAATGTCACGAGAAAAAAATGTGCATTCGCAAATAGGTATTAGTTCTTGGTTTAAATATGATAAAGAAAACTATCCGTATCCGTGTAGCACATCTGTAGTCGATTTTCATACACGGGTTTAAATACCGAGTAGTGCAAGTCATACGTATGACTTTTTGATATTGTTACGCCGATGGGATAAGGCGTCTCATCTTCAATCGTGAATTTCGATGCTTTAGAAGCGTTTTCAGTATATGGCAGTTTTTCCACTAAGAGCGAAAGAGATAGCATGATTAGAAAGAGACAGCGATACTGAGAACCTTCGAGAAGCATGAGAAAGAGACAACACGATTAAAAATGAGACGGCAATACGCAGAATATTCCAGATCCGTGAGTCAAGGTCAAGGACATCGCGAACAATACAAGGTAGAAAGGCGTAGAACATTCCAGCAACGAATAGTTTCGAACGTCCTTGGCGGGGTAAAGTACATCGATCATTCCAGAACGCATTCTGGAATGATCGGAGACGGGAACTAAGGTCTGATTTTTAATCCCACGGAAAAAATGTAAACAAAGGTGTTGCCGCTAACGAAAAACATTTCCAGCATTCAAAATATTTATACTTCCCACTTTTATAAGAAATCGACTTACTATAAAAAAACTATATATTTTAATCAAGATGAAAGAATTTAATTTGTTGATGGCAAACTTTATTTTGAAATATACTCTTTGTTATATTAATTTAAAACGAGAATACTGTTTTCGTATGCATAATTTATTTATTGCACTGGTATCACTGATTCGATACACCCGTCTTAAAAAGTCGAGGGCCGCTTGGCTTGATTTACGTCACTTCACTCGCTTCACAGTTAGTGCTCCCGTCGTATTAGCTTTCCAGTTACTCTTGTTAAATTGTTCTGTTAAATTTTCATTGTTGTTATGTTTTTATTGTTATTACGTTGTTAAGTTTTCCGTTGTGTTTTTGTTATTGTTTTGTGGTAGGATGGACATGCAGTAGGTAGATGGTCTGTTAATAAATGTAAAAAAAATATTGCTGTTTCATTTCACAGATTTGTGCGATTTTAATTTTAATTATTTCTCAAAATTATTTTTAAAATCACTGTTCCAACGACATGATAATATCTAATATTATTTTTCTTGCTGGCCCGTACTTTGTGATCCCCTGAAATGTCACTTTGACAGTGACGTAACTTTGTTTACATTTTTTCCGTGGGAATAAAAATCAGACCTTATAAAAGGCGGACCGATTATTGCAAGTTCATTCAGTCTTTAATTGGAAAGCGAACAGTGCGAACAAGAGCGACCCGAGCGATCATCTGAGCATTCGAATTTATTGTGCGATAATTGTTTGTAACGGTTTAAGTGAGTGCGTTATTAAAGTCTACTTTTGATTATCGGTGTATTTGTGCATTTCTATCAGTTACCTACCCCCACGTACGTAACATTTGGTGTCAGAAGAAAATGCCAGCAACTCCGCAAGATCAAGAGCAGGAGAGGGTCAAAACCCGGAGCCAAACTGCAGCTGACGACTCTGCAGCTACCGCCGGTACGTCCGTCGCTACTGCACCGGCTACTACAGCAGCATCAGCTAAGCCGGAATTTGACCTGAACGCAATCTTAATCCTCTTGAAGGAACAGTCAAAAGCACAAGAGGAACAATCGAGAGCTATCCGTGATGAACTACGGAGTCAAAAGAAATCTCAAGAGGAACGTTTTAAAGCCCAAGAGGAACAATCTAGGGTTATCCATGATGAACTACGTGGCCAAAAGAAATCTCAAGAGGAACAATCTAGAATTCTCCGAGAGGTACGGGAGGCCGCTTCGGAATGGAAAAAGGAAATGACGGAGGTTCAAGAAAAACTGGATGATGTCAAGGTAAAAGTTGAAGACCACGAAAATCGCCTCCAGACCATTAGAAACGAAGTGAAAAAGCTAGAAATCAAAGTGGTCAACGGTACCTGTGGACCTGAGACATCCATCCCGGCAGCTGGAAGATTCAAGGTACCTGCGATTGATGGAACTTCATCATGGGCGGCCTATAAACTCCAATTTGAGTCAGTTTCCCAGACGAATGGCTGGAATAAAGACCAGGCAAAGACGGTTCTAACTTTGGCACTATGAGACGAAGCCCTTACCGTGCTGGAAGCTCTGGGAGAGAATAAGACATATGACCGCCTTCTTGAAGCTTTGGAGGCACGTTACGGGGACAGTCATCTAGAGCATGTATTCAGAGCTCAACTGAAGGATCGAGCCCAGGGACGTAGTGAGTCATTACAACAGTGGGCCCTCGAAATAGAAAAATTGGTCAGAAAAGCGTACCAAAGTGCTTCGGCTTCATTTGTGGACAGCATGCTAGTACAGGCCTTCATTGACGGAATCCGTGATTTGAAAGTCAGAGCTGCTGTGAGACTGGGACATCATGGTAGCGTGAAGGATGCAGTTGCACACGCCTTGGAAGTGGAAGCTGTACGCCAGGACTCGAGGCCTTTTAGGGTGCGAGAAGTTTCGTCCAGGGACCCGACTGCTCCTCGCCGTGAATTTGGGCCGAGGTGTTATTGGTGTGGAGAACGCGGGCCCTTACAATCTAGTTGCCCAAAACGAAATAAAACACGACGAGATGCAGCAGGCCCAACGGAGAGGCCCGCAGGCTCTGATGCAGTAGAGCCGCGTCAGGGAAACGAGTAGAAGCCGACGAGTGCTGGCTGGTGGTCAAAATGTCCCAGTTATGATCTCACAGGTGAATGATGGGAACAGTCTGGTCGTCAAAGGAGAAATTGGTGGAATACCATGTCACCTGACTATCGACACCGGAGCTTCTCGGACTGTGGTCAGTTCTCGGCTACTGAAACATTTAACCAGAGATCATCTAGTCCGACCCAAGCATCTTCAGCTGCAAACGGCTACCGGCCAGTACATTTCCGTCCTGGGGGAGCAAGGAGTGGCGGTGCAAATTGGGGAAAAGAACTACTGGCACAAAGTCATCGTTGCTAACATCATCGACGATTGCATTATTGGATTAGATTTTATGAGAAGACATGGCTGCAAAATCGACTTCAAAGGTGGAGTCCTGAAATTCAGAGTTGATGAAGTCCCTATGGAAGGTGGCGTAAGTGGACAAGTCTACTGCGCAAGAGGGACCCTTCTTCAACCAAGATCGCAAGCCCTAGTTCCTGTGAAACTACCAACCTATGCAGGACGAGGATCTCATCGCTGCGTCTTAGTAGAACAAATTGACGGTAGTAAACCGTGGATAACAGCTCGCACGGTTGTGACAACGTCATCTGCTGCGTTTATAAGGATCCTAAATCTATGCGACACTACATACGCCTTTAGTAAAGGAACCCTTATCGGGACTTGCGACGAAATTTCTTGGATACGAAGTTGCCAGGGATCGAATGGAAGCGGACAACCTGCAAGTACAGGAGTGGACATTACAGGATTATTGGATGGTTGCAAAAACAATCTCACCAAGGAAGAACTCCTGAAGGCGCGTAATTTACTGCTGCGTTACAGCAATGTTTTCTCTGCGCACGACGGTGATATTGGAAGAACTGGAGTTGTACAACATGAGATCGACACTGGTGGAACCATGCCTATCCGACAACGTCCTCGGCGAGTTTCAGTAGCTCGCGAAAAGGAAGTGGAAGACATGATTGAAGAGATGAAGAAGAACAGAGTTATTGAACCGTCAACAAGTCCTTGGTGTTCACCGGTAGTTTTGGTGAAGAAGAAGGAAGGCACCATGAGATTTTGTGTTGACTATCGCCGACTTAATGAGGTAACCAAAATCCACTACCAACAAAGAGGATACGTTAGACACCTTAAATGGAATGAAATGGTTTTCCACATTGGATTTAAAAAGTGGCTACTGGCAAGTGGAAATCAAGGACCAGGATAAGGAGAAAACGGCCTTCTCGACCGGAAAGGGACTATGGCAGTTCAATATTATGCCGTTTGGAATGTGTAATGCACCAGCAACCTTTGAGAGATTGATGGAACAAATACTTGCTGGTCTTCTGGAAGATACTTGCCTGGTATATCTGGATGACATTATAATAGTTGGGAGAGACTTCGACGATCACCTTGGAAAATTGGAGCAAGTTTTGGCTAAGCTGCTAGATGCGAACATGAAACTCAGCCCGAAAAAATGCTCACTTTTCAAGCGTAAGGTGAATTATTTGGGACACGTGGTGTCAACACACGGTATCCAGACCGATCCTGAGAAGATAAGCGCCGTTAAGGATTGGCCAACACCGAAGGACAAGACCGCAGTTCGTGCCTTCTTGGGACTTTGCTCGTACTATCGACGTTTCGTGAAAAACTTCTCAGATATAGGCCTTGCACCAGCTTACGGAAGAAAAACGACGATTTGACTGGAATGATCAGTGCGCAGCAGCTTTTGATGATCTCAAACACAGGCTTTGTGAAACTCCAATATTGGGATACCCAGACCCTGAGAGTGATTTTATTGTTGACACAGACGCAAGTAACACTGGTATTGGAGGAGTTTTGTCACAAAAGAAAGGAGATCAGGAAGTTGTAATCGCCTAATTTAGTAAGTCACTATCGAAGCCAGAGAGAAATTACTGCGTCACTCGGAGAGAATTGCTGGCAGTTGTCAAGACATTGCAGCATTTCAGTAAATATTTGCTTTGGCACAAATTTCGTATCAGAACTGACCATGCTGCTTTAAAATGGTTATTGGAGTTTAAAAATCCCGAGGGTCAAGTAGCGCGCTGGATTGAACAATTACAGGAATATGACTTCATCATTGAACATAACAGTGGAAAATCACACGGAAACGCGGACGCCCTTTCCCGAAGACCTTGTCCGGATGACTGTAAGCATTGTTTAAGGCAAAAGGGCAAAGATTGTGTGAGAATGTTGAGAACTGATACTGTAAGTGAAGAATGGAGCAATGAAGTCATGCAACAAGCGCAGTAAGAAGACCAGGACATTAAACCCATTTTCGATTGGATCAAAGCAGGCGTTCCCAAACCGAAATGGTGTGAAGTACAGTCTGTCAAGAAAGTCATGAAAAGAATGTTTTAGGAACTAAAACGTTTCCTTGTACTGGCAACAACGAATTACTGTCAAACCGAGTACCTTACCAGTCACTTCGTAGATTCGTGGTTGATTTGTTCTTATTTTCTGCGATATTTCAAGTTTCATTTTGCTATAGGACTGTCAAATTCAAAATTCAAATTCAAATAATTTATTCAGTAAGTAGGCCCTGCAGGCACTTTTACATGTCTGAGTCTACCAGCGCTTCCAAAGAGACCACTGTTGAGAAGAAGCGCCGCAAGAAACTCAACAGTAAGCCGTTTTTTCCAAATAAATCACTTATTACAATACTAAACTTAAGCTACATAATTTAAATGTCACAGGGATGTACAGGTCCCAGTAGTAATAATAATTAAATATATCAAAATGTCAGATTATAATAAATAATACAATTTCGGAGATGTAAACAGTCTCCAAATGTCAAATTAAAATTAAGAATTAAATATAATTTAAAAAAAAACACACAAAACAAGGGAGATGTGGAAAGTCTCCACGGTCAATTTTGGAGATGTAAAGAGTCTCCAGATGTCAAATTAAAAAATAAGGGAGATGTAGAAAGTCTCCACGGTCAATTTTGGAGATGGTAAAGAGTCTCCAGATGTCATATTAAAATAATAGGTAATCATACAGGGAGATGTATATAGTCTCCACGGTCATTAATAATTGTAATACAAAAAAATATATATATCAGTCCCAAGCATTGTCATCATTCATATAATCTTTAATACTATAATAAGCTTTAGAAATTAGTTTACGTTTAACGTAACTCTTAAATTTATTTACTGATAAATGAGTAACACTACTTGGGAGCTTATTATAGAACCTTATACAATTACCCATGAAAGAGTTTTTTATTTTGTGAAGCCGTGTAAAGGGCACTGCGAGCTTATGTTTATTTCTGGTATTAACATTATGTATGTCACAGTTCTTTCTAAAATTACTAATGTTCTTATGAACATGCATAATGTTTTCATAAATATATTGACTGTATACGGTTAATATATTCGTTTCTTTGAACTTATCTCTAAGCGAGTCTCTATGACCCATCTTGTAAACAGCACGAATAGCCCTCTTCTGTAGAACAAAGATGCTGTTTACGTCAGCACCACTACCCCATAGTAAAATACCATATGATATAATACTATGGAAGTAACTAAAATAAACTAATCGAGCGGTTCTCAAGTCTATTAGATTCCGAATTTTATTAACTGCAAAAGCTGCAGAACTTAGTCTATTCGCTAATTTAGCCAGATGAGGACCCCATTGGAGTTTTGAGTCTAACGTTATACCAAGAAATACTGTATCATTAACTAAGTCTAATTTGTCATTTTTAATTGTTACAGTAGTTTGTCTATTTTTCACATTGGTAGTCATAAATTTAATACATTTAGTCTTTTTCTCATTTAGTAATAAATTATTAACACTAAACCAATCTACTACTTTTGATATAGCATTGTTTACATCCACATTAAACTCCTGTTGTCGTTTGACTTTAAATACGAGTGAGGTATCATCAGCAAACAATACTATATCATGGTTGTCCTTTATAAGGTATGGTAAATCATTTATGTAAATGTCAAAGAGTAAGAATGAAGCGTCAAGTTTATAAAAGCGGTGCGAGACAAGTAATATTAAAAGTTTTCAGCGAGTGTTTACAAGGTATTGTAATTTTTAGTATTTTGCTGTACTTTCTATTTGTCACCAAAATTATACTACTATATTATCCTGTTTCTTTCCCGCAGGCTCCTACATCTGCATCAAGAGTAAACGAAATAAAACTGTGGCTACTCGAAAACCAAATACCATTTGATGCATCACTCCGGAAACCGTCTCTATTGATGTTAGTTAAAAAACATAAGCCAGAACCAGTTTACTTCATCGATGAACTTTTAGGAGAACATAGTCATACAGTTTTAAGACTGCCACCATATCACTGTGACCTGAACCCGATTGAGTTAGTCTGGGCAATGGTAAAAAGGCGAATTGCACAAAAAAATGTTGGTGGTCAAGATGTTGCAAAGATTGCTGAAGAAGCATTTGGTTCGGTAACACAACAAGAATGGAAAAATTGTGTGGACCATGTCATCAAAATTGAAGAAGAGTATTTTGCCCGTGGAGGAACCCTCTATCATGACATAGAAAGACTTGTTATTGCAGTAAGTGATGATGATGACAGTTCAAGTGAATCGGAATCAGAAGTTGACCAACCTGACCAACCTGGAAACATTTCTGGAGTTGAATACCTTGACACAGATTTCTTGGACTCTGATTAATAAATATATTGGTTTAGTAAAAGCATGCCAGTAGAAGTACATTGAAGAGTTGGTTTTTACGTTTGAGGCGAGAGCTATTGTAACGACGCAATGTACTTCTACCGGCATGCTTTTACTAAACCAATGTAAATCAGCCATAAGTATAGTGTTTCTAATCAACAAAGGCTCTCCCCGCCGGTTCAATTGTCAAAAAATGTTTAATGTAGGTATGGAAAATAAAATAATGGGGCGGGTCTACTTCTAAATCGGGAGATAGACGACCACTATACCTGCCTCATCCGTAGTAGTAGTAGTCGTGTGGCAGATATAATTACTCGTATAATGAAATGAAGTTCAAGTTTCACAATTATACTCTAACTACGAACAAATCAACTGCCACAATTTTCAAACCCTCTGAAGCATAATTCCTGCCGAAAACTCGTTGATTTTTTTCATCACTTTTTCTTAATATTTTTTTCCATAATTATATGGTAGAATAATGTTAAATAATTATCCTAGGTTATTTGATAATTGCTAAAAGCTAATATCACAGTATTTATTTGTAGGCCTCAATAATCCCGGAAAAGGCCGAAAAAGCCACCCTAAATTTCGTGCAAATCACATGTTCGTAGAAAAAAAAACATGCATTAAGTGCTTTATTAAATTCATATTTTTTTATATGTTGTGTTAGGTACTTAGGTATACTTTGCGTCTAAAAATTATTTTATTATTGCAATATTAATGTACTTTTTTTTTTATTAACATGCCAAAAATTCATTACCATCTTCGTTCATAACATGAATGTATAGATTTGAGAGCAAATATAACTAATCTTTTACATGTACCACATTAAATTTATCCTCTGACATGGTTGAAATACTTACTAAGAAATAAAACTGAAGCTTTAAACAGTCATATAACTGTTATTTACTTTCACTGTATAACAAAATATGTTTGTCCAAGAAAAAAAATCATTACCATAAATTCAATTTGCAACAACGAAATCACTCTGAAGACGTCCGAAGTATATTCCTACGATTGTTTCCCCCCGCCCGCGATCCCGCCTCAGTCGACTCAGTGACCAGTGACGAGGCCGGACGCGTGCCAGGTTGTTTGTTAAAAAATTATTCGTGGCGGAGTTTTGGATTTGGTACGTTATTTTTTCATTACCATTTATGCTGTTTTGATAATAAATGCGTAGTGTTTTATTGTACTGTAGATACTTAAATAATAAACGTTAAGTTCGAGACCTCACTAAATGAATATTACCTACGATTGCATTTGTTTATAAGAAGTAAATCTACAAAAGGTAGAGAAAATTCATTACCATTCTCTTCATTACCATAATTTACCGTTCACTTTAAGAAGAATGGTAATGAAAATAAAACGATGGTAATGAATTTCAGTATTAAGTTGTTAAACCCTATATTCTTCCCGTTACTCTTTTTGAGTACCTACTGAACCGATTTTGATGATTGTATGTACATATTATTATATCCTACATTAAGATAATATAAATGCTAAAGTTCGTGTGTGTGTGTGTATGTGTGTTAATTTGTTACTTCTTTACGCTAAAACGTCTTAACAGATATTAATGAAATTTTGAACGGAGATATCTTAATACCCTGGATTAACACATATAGGATACTTTTTATCCCAAATTTTTTTACAGTGTACAGTCGACTTTGTAACAATGCAGTTGTTACGTTCCTTACCTGTGTGCATTTTATAGACGAAATTAGCCTTAATATCACTTCATTTTCACTTAAATTCACTGTAATACAACAGATCTTATATTTGTTGTTTACTAATAACCTATAACTGTCGAACAGACAGCCATAGATTAACAAAGACGTTTTTCATAAATCTACTTTTGTCAAATGTTAGCGGCAGTAAGCCGACAGATGGCGTTACTAGCCATTCTTTATTAGCTTCACTAATATTTAAATCTTTTATTAATTAACAGTCAACCTTAATGTAAATAATCTTCTAAAAATTAATTCATTGTGATTGTAAATAAATATCGTATTTTATTATTTTCATTCAGCGCATGAGGAAATAATTGAGGGTATGTTGGTGTCTCACGTACACGACTCCAGTTATTTTCCACTCGTGACGCGAGTTGCTATGTGCATTTCTTTGTTCGCCCTACTCATATTCGAAATTAACAGTAAGGGGTGAAAGCTTATAAATAGGCCACGCACCCTTCATTCGGTCTCTTTGCCGCCTCAACTACTTACTACTTTGTAACAACTTGACGTGTTAACGTAATAGGTACTAAATACCTAAGTTCTTATTATATTCGGTGCATTTCCCCAAATCGGGTAAGTTCAGTGCAACGAACTAATTATCTATCCTATCTCTATTTATAAATTCATTCGGCCTCTTTGCCGCCCCAACTACTATTGTGAAACAACTTGACGTGTTAACGTAATATGTACTAAATACCTAAGTGCTTATTAAAATCGGTGCATTTCCCCAAATCGGGTAAGTTCAGTGCAACGAACTAATTAACTATCCTATTTCTATTTTGCTGTGTACTGTATTTGTGTTTTATACTTTCTTATTGTGTGTTCTTCTAGATTCTTCCAAATTGTTCTTTTAACCATTTTATTTCGAATAACCGATCGTTACTTCATAACGGTCGTTAGTAACTTTTAAATTTTTCTTTTGATATAGCTTCTTTCTTATAATTGTAACTCTGTTCCGATAGTTCTTGCCACCGCCAATAATTAATTAAAGCGCTATTCCCTGGGGGTTTCACCCCTCAACGGCGGCTGGCATGGTCTATCCCAATGCTGGACACCAGGCTCACACAGCCAATGCTTGGGTTTTCCAGGGTCCACCACTAGGAGCATTCCACCGCTAGGAGCATTCCACGGCTTGGAGCACACCACCGCTAAGAGCACTCCACGGCTTGGAGCACTCCACGGCTTGGAGCATTTCACCGCACCGCTAGGAGCACTGCACCGCTAGGAGCACTACCGCTTGGACAACACTACTCGCTTCGTGGGATCGGGCTCTAAACCCTGTCCACTTCTCTTCTTGGCCGGAGCGGCCTCTAACCACGGTGACCAGTATCGTCGAGTGGGTTCCGGTGCTACACACCGGGTGCTACCCCCTGCGCCAGGATCCTGTCATCGAACACCGTCGGGCTGCCGACGGTTTTTTCACTGCCGCTCCACGTCACCAACTGCGAGGGAAGTGCTAGCTCGCTTCGCAAAACCAGACCACACCCTACGAATACGAACCTACCTACCCTCTTCTGATCACACTACCAGCGTTCTTTTTTAATAAACTATTTAAACTTCTCTTGATTTTTTACTTGCCTTGCCACCCGGTAGGACGTGACAACTCTTAGTAGGTAATTGATTTTTGACGCGAGTAAGTAAAATTATATTATACCTTCCTCTCTTTTTACGTCGAGGCGAGGGTTCAAAACTGTAATGATTGTGTCAGTAATTAAGTACAGCTACTCGTAACTACCTACCTAGATCGAAGTTATAATTAATAATATTAATAATAATCTTATCTTTCGATATCCTTAAGCAGTCTAAATAATGACAAGATTGACAAGTCGACATTCGTGTCATTTTTTAACCCTTTACCGTTTATTGACAACTGTCATAGTATTCGCAAATATAACCTATGCCATGCATTACTTACCTTTTGGCTTTGCAAGTGGCCATAGGTAGGTACCTACTCAAACAAAAACTGGAATTACTTTCGCAGCGTACGGCGGTGCGCGTCAAGAGTAGAGACTATTACATGAGAATCGCTCGCGACTCGCGACTGCTCGGTCGGGAGTTTAGGCACTAAGAAATGACGTTCTTATTTTGCAAGAAATAACGATCATATTAAAAAGTAAGTAAGAAAAAATGACATTTTATTAATAATAGTGGATATTTTTTGTTTAATTTGGTTCTTATAGTAGTAAAAGTAATTATGTATTTTGGTTTTCCAAAAAATATCAATATTTGTGACTGTAGTAATCCGCGAAGAGAATCTGTTTAATTTTTAATAATTTATCAACATACGTAATATACTGTAATGAAACGTACTCTACCCCACCCATAAATAAACGGACAAGAGATAAATAAATATATAAATAGAACATATAAACAAATAATTGGCCACCGTGATCATCTAGTTTTAATAAAGTTATGACCCTAAGTTGTACCCATTCGTAACTGATTCTTTTAAGGAATACTCCAGTGTGCTGGATAGGTACTTTAAAGAACATTAACTACATAGATTTAATGATGAATAAATCTAATTAGCTTAAATAATATTTAACTTATTATAATTCTCATAAATAACCTTCCTAACTATATCTTACCGCGAGAAGTTAACTATAGCGCCCTTATAGTATTAATTTCATTATTCGATGTTAAATGTTAATCGACTGTAAATTCATACATTTAGTCAGATATTAACGCTCTAATCATCAGTCAAGTTATTGGCAACTTTCGACATTAGTTCTTTGGGTTGACCCAACCGACAAACACTAACAATAAAGACACTTTCATTGGGGAATAGCAACTTTTGCTTTTGGTGGAGCGATGCCCAGTCTGGTGACAAGTCGCACAGAGACGTGCGGATGCCTAAGTTGAGGCGTGGAGGGGCACGTCTCTCTCTCTTCAATCTTTTTGAAGAGGGACCAGTAGGGATTCTGGTATAGCAGTTACTAATAAATTTGCATTCCATCTTTCATTATAATCGAAATAAGTAGTTTTAGTGAATTAGGTAGGTAAGGGTTATAGATTTTGATAGGTATAGGAAGTTTTAACTGTTGAAACCTAGTTACACATGAAACTGTTTATTATACAAACTAGAAAGCTGGTTGAAAGTAGTGTTTTCGTTGAGTGAAACTTGATTAAAACTA
This sequence comes from Acleris cristana, assembly GCA_948252455.1. Classification (NCBI taxonomy): domain Eukaryota; kingdom Metazoa; phylum Arthropoda; class Insecta; order Lepidoptera; family Tortricidae; genus Acleris; species Acleris cristana. The sequence goes on from OX411771.1 coordinate 50,250,180, forward strand.
TCTAGAGGTTTTGGTTAGATAACGTCAATTGAATGTCCGGCTTAGGTATTTAGATATGGATTTACGACACTAATGTCGAAAGTTGCCAATAACTTGACTGATGATTAGAGCGTTAATATCTGACTAAATGTATGAATTTACAGTCGATTAACATTTAACATCGAATAATGAAATTAATACTATAAGGGCGCTATAGTTAACTTCTCGCGGTAAGATATAGTTAGGAAGGTTATTTATGAGAATTATAATAAGTTAAATATTATTTAAGTTAATTAGATTTATTCATCATTAAATCTATGTAGTTAATGTTCTTTAAAGTACCTATCCAGCACACTGGAGTATTCCTTAAAAGAATCAGTTACGAATGGGTACAACTTAGGGTCATAACTTTATTAAAACTAGATGATCACGGTGGCCAATTATTTGTTTATATGTTCTATTTATATATTATCTAGATTAGCAATAGCGGTCGGCTCATAATTGTCGGCGACGCTCACCGGCAAACTAACCCTAGGGTTCAACTTGCCGGTATTTTTCCAAAATTTACTAAAGTTCTTTTTTGAGTGATTCTTGGCAATAATGTCTAACTTTATATCTTGCTCGTGGGTCTGACAATATTTCAGCTTCCTCTTGAACACTTTTTTAGTTTCGAGCATCTTATTGTAAACATACCCACTAGTATGCTTACCACAAGATACCCACCAATTAAACCAAAACCGAGCCTCCCGGTGAGCCTCGCCGACATGCAGATTCCAACCTGTTATTTGTCTACTTTTGCCACGCTTATTGCTTTTATGTGATTCTCCCGCGGCTAATTTAAGTATAGATATGATGTTGTTATACAAATCTCTCAACAACTGTTTATGATAATGGTCAGAGCACACCCCATCAGCACAAGCGGAAAACTCAGCAGGAAAATTAATGTATTTCAATCTACTAGTACACAAATTCATATATTGTTCTATTTGAATGGAATCCCGTTCTCCCCAATGCACCCCGTTACTGGAGCTAGGATGTTTAGTTACAACTTTTGCCTTTATTGTTTTAAAATTACATTCCAATGACAAAGGATAGTGGTCCGACCAGTAAACGCCGTACAACACTGACGTACTAACAACCATGGGCCGCGCGGCGCTTGTCATCACGCAGTGATCCAGCCAGCGCCTGGATCCATGCGCATCACTGACAAAAGTATACGTGTCCCTCGGCAGCATTTCCATATCTACACAATAAAGGGATTGTTCGGAACAAAAGTTTAGTAGTTCACGTGTGAACGACTCACCCGGGTGCGCGTTGAAGTCCCCAAGCACTATGACGGATTCCACATCGTTATTTTCCACAATCGACTGAATTTCGCCCAAACATTCCGTAAATTCACTTAGGTTATCTGAGGAGTCAGTCGGCATATACACTGACATAACTATCACTGACCGGTCATTAAGAACTATTTTGATAGACGTTAGCCGCACACTATCACACTGAATCACGGAAACACACGGGAATAACGTCTTCCTCCACAACAATGCTACGCCCCCGTGTGGTCTCCCTCGAAGCACCTGTGCTGAAGAATCAACCGCAGATTTACCCGTAAAGGCGAATTCATTATCAATGGTGCCAAGGAACGGGATATCGTGTTCCATGAGCCAAGTTTCCTGTAGCGCTATTATTCCAGCAGTGCGACATAACTTACGCACACAATCTACAGATCTAATCACATTTTTGCAATTAAAACTTATTAATTTTATAGCATCTTCCATCATAAATAGTATTATTTATAATATAGTTAAGTCTTAACTTCATTTTCATATTTCCATTTAAAATTAACAAAACGTCGGAACGCAATTCCGTCCGGCCAGAAGTCGTCCTTCAAAAATAAGTCTAATTTATGTTCGGGAACGAAAACTTTGTAGGCATCGTAACCTTTTTTAATTTTCATCGGCATTTTAACTATATGCACGCTAATACTAGTTTTGCTCCTTATATACTCAGTTATGTCTCCCGCGGTCGTCTCCTGCGCGACATTGTAAATATAAACAGGGACTTTCATAATCGCTGCCTTAAACTTATTGTCTGAGGTCACTATCGCTTTTCCCTGCTGTCCAATAAATTGATTTTTAAGTTTTCGTCTTTGTACAAGTTTCCAGTTTTTGTCAGGGGCCTGTGATTTGAATACACCACCTTCAGCAACTTTATAGAGTAAGGCGCATTTTGTTGTAAGTTGCACGGACTATTTTGTCCGTGCGGCGATATCTCGGGTGACGATGTTATTCGGTCAGCTGACGGGTGAGTCACCGCGCCGGCGGCGAGCGCGGCGAACGCCACCGGCTCGGTCGGCTTTTTGCCCGAGCGCTCGCTGTCTGAGGAAGTGGGTACTTTAATAACGGTCGGCGCGGCGCGCACCTTTGGAGTACCCGCAATTGTCGCCGGTTTATTAATTTGTGTATCATCCCTCTGATCTGTTTATGATATGAGTGTAGATAAAATAATTTAAACAATTATTTTGATTTTTTAAATAACCTCTTCCATTACCTCTTAAAACAACCCAAGTCTTAACCAAAATTCTTCCTCTTATTGTGTTGATCTTCCATTTACCTAGTTTAAATTTGTAGTTCAATCTGATCCTAATAGACAGACAAATGAAAATCAAATAATCTTAAAAGAAAGAGGTGAAATAAATTTATACGTAATTTATCTATTTTAATATATCTCTGATTGGTTACGCAGCAAAACATCCAAAATCAAATGCTACAAGTTCAAAAATTCTACGATTTAAATATATAGCATTTATAATCCATACTGCTCACTATGTAAAACTTTTAAACACATAAGGTCAAACTATATAACGAATGAAATTCAAAGAAAAATAGTGTCATATTTATTATGAGATAGATTTAGGTCATTCTAGTTCTTAAGCCGGCCCGAAAGGCCTAAACACTCATAAATAGGAGCTCCGCGGTAGCGGAGTTCCGTCGACTCTGTTAATTTTGATATTTAAAATAGAAATTAAACTAAAATTCATAAACGTATTTGTGTTTCGAATGTTATAGAACTTATAGATTGACAACATTATTGATTTAAGCTTTCTACATTATGTATATAGTTCGACACAATCTACGAACACTACGCTAACTCGATTTTCGCTACTTTACAGGAGACGTGTTTTAATGGAAAAGTTTAATAACTCCCTTGATTTTTGACATTTGCTTTTGAAATTTTGAATAGAAATAGCTTAATACTTACTGTATTAATTGGTATATATTGACCCACTAAAATCTTGTTCGTTTTGGATTTATGACGACTTAACGTTCTATACTTCAATTTTACCATTAAAAACTGCAATGAATAATACGCCAAGTAACACTTGGCCTAATATATCTCGCTGCGGTTTATGATGAAAATATTCATTTTATTGTCGAAAAATCTATGCTTCCCACTTGTAGGAAGTGAGCTGAGCTGTAAACAGTCAGAATTAAGTACAAACACAATAAAGCAATGGCAATTTAGTGAAATCTATGACTTAGTGTAATATACACCTGATAGATGTTTTTATCGTTCCATTCTAAACTACGCTATTGAACACTTAGCTGTTTATACTGTTACGTACGTGGGGGTAGGTAACTGATAGAAATGCACAAATACACCGATAATCAAAAGTAGACTTTAATAACGCACTCACTTAAACCGTTACAAACAATTGTCGCACAATAAATTCGAATACTCAGATGATCGCTCGGGTCGCTCTTGTTCGCACTGTTCGCTTTCCAATTAAAGACTGGATAGGTACTTGCAATCGGTCCGCCTTTATAGTTCCCGTCTCCGATCATTCCAGAATGAATTCTGGAATGATCGATGTACTTTGCCCCGCCAAGGACGTTCGAGACTATTCGTTGCTGGAATGTTCTACGCCTTTCTACCTTGTATTGTTCGCGATGTCCTTGACACGTCACGACTCACGGGTCTGGAATATTCTACGTATTGCCGTCTGTCTGCGCGTTGCGACACAGGTTTCGTAAGGTCTTACAGGCCTGGCTTGAAGGTGTGGATGGCAGGAGAAATGACTTTAAATCATGTATATGAAAATAACTCGTATAATAAAAGTTTTTGTTACATATGGTAGAGTAGAGGTTAAATTTAAAATTAGATGTGCTGTTGAGTTGTCACGTCGACGTAGCGAAGTAGTGAGTCCAGTCATCCTTCCCTTTTGATTGGTGCTCGGTAGGGGTCCATGGCCGGCTTATCATTGGTTGTCGATGACGTGATAGAAGCAGCTGATTGGTCGCATATGACGTGCTATTTTGTAGCCGCGGTGCGGCCCAGGTAGCAAACCACCCAAGGTCGGCTGCAACTCGCTTGTATGTATTACGCCGTAACATAAACTCCCGCCCTTGAATGCAGAAGCTTTCAACACATAGTGCAGATAAGAAGCCTATTCTTCGTTTACAGGCAGTGGACAAATTTTGGAGAACGCTCGACGCACCGTGCCGTTGGCGGTCCGTATGTCGGCCACTCGCGAGATGCCATCCCTGCCTGGAAATGTCTTGACGATTCTCCCAATACTCCATTTCAATGGTGGTGCGTTGTCTTCCTTGATGAGAACGAGTGTGTCTTGTTTCAAGTTGTCTCTGTTGCGTGTCCATTTCGTCCTGATCTGTAGCTCAGATACATATTCCTTAGACCAGCGTGTCCAGAAATGCTGGCGTATCTGTTCTACCCTCTGGTAGCGTGACAGGCGTTGCACAGGAACCTCGTTCAGGTCAGCGAACACAGGAGCAGTCAGTGGCCGGCCAACCAGGAAATGAGCTGGGCTAAGAGGGGAGAAATCCTGCGGATCTGAGGACATAGGACTCAAAGGACGGGAGTTCAGGATGGCCTCGACTTGCGTCAATACCGTGCTGAACTCCTCGTAAGTTAAGTGCGCGTTTCCTATTACCCGACGCAAGTGGTGCTTGCAACTCTTTACACCAGCCTCCCATAAACCCCCAAAATGACTCGCATATGGGGGACCCATTGTAAATTTGATATTTTGAGAAAGCGCGTATTCCTTAATATCATTAGAACACGACTTTAAGAACCTTGTGAACTCATGTTTTAACCCTATAAAATTTCGGCCATTATCCGAAAATATTTCCGAAGGTTTCCCACGTCGTGAGATAAACCTCTTTAGCGCTAACAAATACGCGTCTGATGAGAGATCGCTGACTAGCTCTAAATGAACAGCACGCGTGGTAAAACATATAAATAAGCAAATATATGCCTTAATAGTAACAGCTCCCCTTCCTTTGCGATTAAGAATGAGCTCTGGCCCCGCGTAATCTACACCAGAATGCATAAACGGAAAGCCGGGTTCCAGGCGCTGTTTAGGTAAATTGCCCATAATAGGCGCTAACGTTTTACCTCGCAACCGGGCACAGGTGACGCACCCGTGCACTATGTTACGCGCGAGGTTTCTACCGCTCACGGGCCACCAGGCGTCTCGCAGCGAAAACAGCAGGTGCTGCGGGCCCGCGTGCATCAGCAGATTGTGTTCGTAGCGGAACAACAATACTGTAAAGTGATGCTTACAGGACAATAAAATTGGGTGTTTTTTATCGAAATCGAATGTAGGCGAGTTTGCAAGTCGCCCTCCAACTCTGATTAATTGGAGATTGTCTATAAATAAATTCAGTTTCGACAAATGACCCTTGACTGGTTCCTTTTTAGACAATACGTGATAAACATTAAGAAACGATTCTTGTTGCGAGATGCGCGCCAGCATAGTAACCGATTCCCTCAGTTCTTCTGCCGACAGCGCGCCGGCACGACGTTTAGCTTTTTTTCTGCGCGCGTTGTAAATAAAACGAAGTACGTGCCCTGCCGCGCGCTGCATGCGGTCGAACTGAGAGAACCTGGAAAATGAGAAAAAGTTTTCTGTAATTTCAGTGCATATTAGAGCATTACTTATACCAGATCTGCGCTCTGGTAATTGCAACTCATCAGGTAGTGAGACTAAGTTAAAATCACAACAATTAAAATTGGCATCATGTAGGTATTGAGGCCCTTCCCACCACAGACTAGAATTGTTCAGCGCGTCCAAATGTAGTCCGCGGGAGACTAAGTCGGCCGGGTTATCTTTCCCACTGACATGAAGCCATACTTGTTCTTTCGTTAACTCGTGAATTTCCGCGACCCTGTTTTGAACAAAAGGCTTTAACAAATTTGGTGGCATGCGCAGCCAACCGAGGACTATAGTTGAGTCAGTCCAAAAGATTACCCGGTCAAATTTAGAACGAAGTGAATCCTTTATTTTGAGGTAGGTACAACCTTGCACCTATTAGCGCTCCGCACAATTCTAGCCTTGGGATACTTACAGGTGATATTGGCGCGACCTTGCCCTTGGAACAAAGGAGCCGGACTGTAACAGCTGATTCGCTGTTAACAGTTCGTACATATGCGCAAGAACCAAAAGCAATTTGCGACGCATCACTGAAAATATGTAATTCTGTACATATAGGCTGGTTACAAAAAACATGCCTCGGAACTCGAACGCTAGGTAAAATCGATAGGTTGTTTATAAAGCGGTGCCAGGCTTGCGTGACGACATCAGGAACCGCTTCGTCCCAGTCTAATTTTAATAACCACAGCTTCTGTAATAAAGTTTTTGCTATGGTTATTGTTGGGCTCAAAAGACCTAACGGGTCGAAAATCTGGGATGCAATTGATAAAATAGTGCGTTTTGACACCGGCTTTGATTCATTATCGTGTCGCGAATAGTAGTGCAATTCGTCGCTTTGATTGTACCAGCCAAGCCCTAACGTTTTACTATGCGTGTGTTCACCCAGTGACAATTCCCTCGAGATGCTGCCGTCGGATTCCCGAGTGAAGTAGTCAAAATTATAAACCCATTTTCGTAACGGAAAACACCCGGAATCTAAAACTTTCGTGATTTCCTTGCATAAGCGTTTTAGTTCGGCGATCGTTGACGATCCACAAATTAAATCGTCGACATAGAAATCGTGGTTTATAGTTCTGGCCACTTCGGGATCCGTACATTCTTGTGCTAACTGTTTTAAGCAACGGCAACTTAAGAAAGGCGCTGAGGCGGTTCCGTAGGTCACCGTGTTCAACCGATAAACACTGAGCGGGTCGGTAGGACTGTCGCGCCACAAAATTAACTGCAAATTGCGTTGGCCCTCATCGATAAGTACTTGTCGATAATGTTTTTCAATGTCAGCGCAAGCAACGAACTTATTTTCGCGAAATCGTAGTAAAATTGCAATAAGGTCGCCTTGAATAGGAGGACCTACGCGTTGCAAGTCGTTGAGCGACTTTCCTGTCGTTGAAGCTGCGCTGGCATCAAACACAACTCTTAATTTAGTAGTAGTAGCGTGCTCCCGGAGCACCCCATGGTGCGGCAAGAAATAGTTTGGGGTTCCGTATGAAGAAACTCGCGACATGTGACCTAAATTTTCGTACTCTTTAATAAAATTACTATATAATTTTTTATACGTAGGCTCGCGGTCGAGACGCCTTTCAAGAGCACTGAAACGATTTTTGGCTTGAAAGAATGTGTCACCTAACGATTCAGATGACTCTTTCAGAGGAATTTGTACGCTGAACCTTCCATCTGCAACGCGCTTTGTTGTTCTGATGAAATGTTCTTCGCACGCGAGTTCCTCGTCGGTGAGCAGTTCAGGTATTTTACCTCCTATCGGATCCTGTTCTAATTCCCAAAACCTACGTAATTGACTATCTAATGATTGCGTATCAAAATGTTGCGTCAAATGACATCTAATAGGCTTGGATTGTATGCGTTGCGTATTCGCATAAATAGGACCCGAAATGATCCACCCTAGTCTAGTGTTTTGTAGGTAAGGGCCGTTCGCCAGGCGCATCTTACCATCAATGAGCAAATCCCAGAATATGTCGGCACCTATAAGGATATCAATAGACTGACATTCGAAAAAACTAGGATCAGCCAGACAAACATTGTCTGGAATGCGGAATTGATTGCGTTGCATCGCAACCGTAGGTAGTGTCGATGTTAATTGTGATAACACTAAACACTGTATGCGAATATTAAACGTGTCAAAAACAGAGTTAATTTCTATTTCACATTTTTGCGTACACGTAGAAATAGAATTACCTATGCCTCGTATTTCTTGTGTGGACTGTATAATTTTAGGTTTTAATTTATCACATAAATTCTTAGTGATTAAACAGCATTCACTTCCTTATAATAATTTCCAATACTATCGGGAATCTCGACTAGTGCAGTTGATAACAAAACCGGTTGCATGGGAGACAGCTGAGCGGTCATGTCTATGTGTGCATTATTAACTTGCTTACTTTGATGAGAGTGTGCGATATTGCTTACGTTTTCGGATGCCGAGAAGGCACGCGGCGGCGCCTGGCCTTTGTCCAGGGCGAGCCGTGGGACAGCGCGCTCGTTGGTGTCGCCCTCCCGTGTCTCCTCGTGTATTAACGAATTATGTTTTTTGTTGCATTTCCTGCATGGACCGTATTTGCACTCAACAGATGTATGGCCTGCACGTAAACAATTTTCGCATAGCCGCTTATCCTGTACAATATTTAATTTATCTTGCAAGTTTAAATCTAAAAACACCTGGCACGAATACAAAGGATGTTTACCGCTGCACATTAAGCATAGTTTTTTATAAGTAGTTTGCTTAATATGTGACTTATTTGCGGATTTATCAGTGACAACATGCAGTGAAGTTTAGGAACGTTGTTGTTTGCGTTAGTGTGATGATATTGCTTCTTCGTTTCGTGCGTGGTATAAGTGCTAGTGTTAGCCTTGCCGTGCGTTACTATTAGTGTTTCAAGCATATCGGCGCGGTTCCGAATGAAATTAAGTAAGTCATCAACCTTTAGCGTAGACGTGAGTTCACTTGTTCGTGGCAGTAAAGTGCTTTTAAATTGTTCCCATTCGCGTTCAGTTGTAGAATCTAATTTTGACACGACCAAATAAATAATTAAGGTGTCCCAGCTCTCGGTAGGTTCTCCGAGAAGCTTTAGTGCACGTAGATTCTTAAGGATAATGTCTATAAGTTTTCTTAAAAGCGATGGGGACTCTTTAGTTAGCACTTGAATAGAAAATAACGCCTTAACGTGGTTGTGTACTAATAATCTACTATTATTATACCGATTTAGTAGCAGCTCCCAAGCAATTGTGTAATTATTCGCAGAAAATTCAAGAGAATCTATAACAAGTTGCGCGTTACCCTTTAACGATGATTTTAAATAATGAAGCTTCTGAATGTTAGTTATTTCTTGGGAGCTGTGAACTAATGATGCAAACGTGTCGCGGAATTCCAGCCAGTGCTCATAAGAACCATCAAAGGTTGGCAAGGAAATAGTCGGAAGTTTAACTGACTGCGATAGATTGGTCGGGGAAGAGTGTTTACAGCTGTCAGTATCTCTGACCATGGACTGACTTTGAGCGAGGATGCCGTAATATTCATTTTCAAATATTTCCCTTTGCTCGATTTGCTTTTCTAACTCACTATCGGAGACTAAATTCTCTATATTACTATGCAGGTCATTAAACTCGGCGAAAATAATTTGAGCTCCTTGCATGCGTAAATTTATTTCAGTACGTTGAGGTTCTGTTAGCTCCAAGCCTTCAAATGAGTTCACAAATTTCTTAAAGTTCGTTAATCTGCTTTTTACTGATCCGCGTCTACGAATTAATAACCTAAGAGAGTCCTGGCTCGCTGTGTTTTCAAGGTCGTCCTCGGCAGTGTGAAACCTAACAGCGTCATCATTGCCCATTTTTGGAGGTTATGGGAGTGTATAATGGTACTTACAGTTGCAATCACCACCACTGGTCAGGCGGAGCACTGCCGACGTGCAGACGGACGAAAGCTGCCGACACGTGTTCGATGCGGCGGTGGGCGAAAGCGCAAGCAAAAGCACTGGAATGTATAACAGCACGGTATCACACAAGCGTTAAGGAAAAGGCTAGGAAATAAGCTGGCTCGTCTCACCAAAAGCTCGAGTGTAACTTTTCTGATTCGCGTCGCTGCCGATGCGTTCTCACAATCTTCGTGGTATCCAGGGACTGGTTTCTTGAATCTGGGGTCGAAGGTCCAATTTATGTCTGCGCGTTGCGACACAGGTTTCGTAAGGTCTTACAGGCCTGGCTTGAAGGTGTAGATGGCAGGAGAAATGACTTTAAATCATGTATATGAAAATAACTCGTATAATAAAAGTTTTTGTTACATATGGTAGAGTAGAGGTTAAGTTTAAAATTAGATGTGCTGTTGAGTTGTCACGTCGACGTAGCGAAGTAGTGAGTCCAGTCATCCTTCCCTTTTGATTGGTGCTCGGTAGGGGTCCATGGCCGGCTTATCATTGGTTGTCGATGACGTGATAGAAGCAGCTGATTGGTCGCATATGACGTGCTATTTTGTAGCCACGGTGCGGCCCAGGTAGCAAACCACCCAAGGTCGGCTGCAACTCGCTTGTATGTATTACGCCGTAACACCGTCTCATTTTTAATCGTGTTGTCTCTTTCTCATGCTTCTCGAAGGTTCTCAGTATCGCTGTCTCTTTCTAATCATGCTATCTCTTTCACATGCTTCTCGAAGGTTCTCAGTATCGCTGTCTCTTTCTAATCATGCTATCTCTTTCACTCTTAGTGGAAAATTGCCATATACTGAAATGTACTTCAAAGGCCCATAAGGGGTCCTGAAAACGCCTGAAAATGGGTTTTCAGGATATCGCGTAATCTGATAGAGGGTGGCCTGAAATAAACTGAAAACATGTTTTAGGCGCCTCAAAACAACGGCAAGTTGGTCGAAATTTTGATAATCTAGTATGTGATAGAGCTACCTCCGAAACGGACTGAAACGATATTTCAGCCTGCTGAAAACGCTTCTAAAGCATCGAAATTCACGATTGAAGATGAGACGCCTTATCCCATCGGCGTAACACTACCCCCTCCTAAGACGTAGACTTAGTTCCGTAGTATCTCGCCAATCGGTCAACGTGGACAACCTTGCAGGGACTTCGCTGGCTTCGCTGTATCCTATACGTAACCTCGTTGATCTTAGTACCTACTTTGTACGGCCCTTCCCAATTCGGTGATAGTTTCGGGGATTTCCCTTTTCTTCGCGTGGGGTTATGCAGCCACACCAATGAACCTTCCTCGAACCCCACTTGGTTAGATTTTCGATCATATCGTGTTCATCTTCGCGCTGGCTTGAAGTCCATGTTCACGAACGTGGCTGTGAACATCGTCTATCTGGTTTCGCAAATCGCTGGCATACTCTGTGATCGATTTTGGCGAATCTGGAGCACGTCCAGTTAAAAGGTCTGCAGGCAACCGAAGTTCTCTTCCAATGTTCACGTAAGCTGGGGTGACAGCCGTACTTTCGTGAGTCGCCGACCTATACGACATCAGGAAGAGGGGAATATGCCTATCCCAATCCTTTTGGTGACTTTCAACAACCTTTGCCAAAATGTCTTTCCAACGTCTGGTTGAATCTCTCGACCATTCCGTCCGATTGTGGGTGATATGGCGTAGTTCTGGTCTTATGAATTCCCATGATTCGGCAAGTCTCCTGGAACACCTGGGACTCAAAGTTTCTGCCTTGATCACTGTGAATTTCGAGAGGCACCCCAAATCGACAACACACTTCCATCACTAATTTCTCCGCTTCAGTGAATGCTTCTTGGTTAGGGATGGCAAATTCTTCAGGCCATTTGGTAAAGTAATCCATTACGAGGGTAGATCAATAAGTTTTTAGAATCGGTATAAACCATCCTCATAATGATATTATTTTAATGTGGACTATAACATGGCACTAATAAACGTTAAATTAGAGAAAAAAATAATTTACATTATTCATTTGTTTTTCTGTTATAGCTAAACAAAAAACATCCGTATAAACAATTTTACAAGACGGCAAAAATAAGAGTTAGTTTTGTAATTATTTGGAGCGGTGATGAGAAAGTCCTGATGCTCTTATAAAAAAAAAAAAATTGAAAATGAAACCTTGGTTTATCATTATAATTTAAAGGATAAACAAGTTATGTTTTGCAGTGGACTTTTTTATTTCCAGCTCGGTCACGGGTAGTTCCACCATTTCGTGCAAATCGGCAGAATTTGGGAGAAAATTTTATTTTAATGTTTTTTCCGTGTTAATTGTAAGAAGTAGGAAAAAGAAACACTGTGGTATATTTTATTATGAATTATACGCAAAATTTACCGAGATATGGGCATTTGAAATTTTTGAAAAGCAATGGTAATGAAGTACAGAATATGGTAATGAAAATGCGTTGTTGGTAATGAAGGAATGGCAATGAAGTACGGAATTTGATAATGATTAAGATGTTATGGGAATGAAAGTTCGATATTGGTAGGTAATGAAGGATTAAGTAAAAAACCGATTTAACATTATTTTTTAATATCTTAAATGGACAGAAACTTGTCAGTAACTTCTACTTTTTTTCTGTTTTTCTATGTACCGTTTGCTATTTTCGTTCCATTTTTTCCTTTGATATCTTCTTTGCCTTGTTGTCATATCAGCCACACTCTTTAGTTTATTGTCTTCCTTTCGTTTTAAATAGGTATCTCATTCTTTCTGTATGGCATATTTTTCAGGATTACTCTTAATTTCTTCATATTTTTTTCTCCTACGTAATTTTGCTTCGAGCAACTTTCCCTCGCGAGTTTTTTTTTGATCTTGCCATTTTTGATATCTGTAAATAATATGCATAGTTATATCATGCTCTATTGGTAAAAGCAAAAGGGTGCAAGATATAAAAAATATAAAAGTAGAAAATTTACCGAACTTTTGTTTCTGCCCAATACGTAGTTATTTTTTAATTATAAGAAAACTTAATCCAGCTACCAAGCCCCTCCGAATTTCATCCAAATCCGTCTAGCCGTTTAAAGCTACTGTCGACGTCAAAGATATATTTACACTTTACTATCTTGTCACTTTATCAATTTTATATGGCAGTTCAAATAAGTTAAATAGACAAGTTACTAAAGTTTAAACATATATTGTTTGACAAAGCATGGCGCCGACTCCGTAATCGCTTGCATCTGTGTGCACCTCAAAAGGTAAGTCAAAGTTGGGACATGAAAGAACTGGCGTAGAAATTAGACATTGCTTAAGTTTTTTAAAAGATTCATCAGCTTCCGCTGTCCAACTGAAAGTAGGTGCACCCTTCTTTGTAGACGTTAATTTATTTAACGGCCCTGCAAGCGTACTGAAATTAGGTACAAAACGCCGATACCAGGAGGCGGTTCCCAAGAACCTCTTAACCTCTTTTTTTGAAGTAGGTACTGGATATTTTAATATGGCATCAACCTTGTCGGGGTCAGTACGAAGTCTCTGTGTGTCAACCACATAACCGAGATATTTAAGGCTGTCTCTAAAGAATTGAGTTTTTTCATAGTTAATAGTGAGTCCAGCACCTTTAAGTTTATCAAGGACACGTAATAGTAATGTCACATGACTTTCAAAAGTATCACTTACGCAAATGATGTCATCCAAATAGCAGAAGGCTTTTAAATCAAATTCTGGACCAAATAAACTGTCAACCAGGCGTTGCTGAGTTGCAGGTGCATTGGTTAAGCCAAACGGCATAGTTTTAAAACAATATGTTCCGCGAGAAGGAACAAAGAAAGCAGTTTTTGTCTTATCCTGTTTATTTATAGGGATCTGCCAAAAACTTTTTGACAGATCAATACTAGTTAGGTATTTAGCATCTCTAAGATTGTCCAAAATCTCAGAAATGTAAGGTAAGTTATAAGCATCCTTCCTAGTAACTGAGTTTACTTTACGGCTATCTAAACAAAATCTAGGTTTACCATCTTTTTTAGATACCACGAGTACTGGTGATGACCATGCGCTTTCGCAAGGCTCTATGACATCCAGTTCCAACATTTCATCAACTTGTTCATTAACAATACGAAGTTTTTCTGGTGACATTCGATAGTAACGCTGTCGTATCGGCTGAGTATCACCTGTATTAATGTTATGTTCGATTAAAGTTGTACGACCTAGACCTATCTTCTCGTAAGAAATGTTCTTAAACTGATCAATGACATTGTCAGCTTGTACCCGTTGTGACTCGTTTAGACGAGAATAACATAGTAAACTTTGTGGAATCTGTGACTCTGTGTGCTTAGTGACACATTCATTTGTCCTAATACTGTATAGGTATTTAGGACATATTTTGAAAATGCGCCAAAAGTCAACACCTAAAATGAGTGACGTGTTTATCTCTGGAACCACATAAGCCTTAATATAGCGAGTACAATCTTCAAAGGTAATGTTCAAGTTGAAATAGCCAATGCTACTAAGGTGTTGTCCACCAGCTGCTATGACCTGGATGATGTCATCATTTGTCATATGATGTCCAAGTTTTAATAGTACTTTATGAGTGTTTTTTCCGAGTAAAGTTACAGCAGACCCAGAGTCCAATAGACCACTTATCTCTAATTCGTTTATAAAAACGGAGACATAAGGACGAGAGTCATTAGTAATGTTATTATCAGGCAGAATGGTGGCTACTTTATATGATTTTAAAAATGTAGTAAGAAAAGTTAACCAATTACGCCAGCCCTCAAGGTCAGTACAAGAGTGACTGTCATTCTGCCCTGCTAGCAGTTTTTTGAAGTTGAGGGTTTAGATTCCTCCTTATTACATTTAGGACAATTTGTGGATTTGTAATCCTTTAGACCACATCTAAAACAAACTAACACGCGTGCAGCCCGACAGTTCTCAAGCGAGTGACTGTTAGTACGACACCTTGGGCAATAGGATTGTCCAAAATTTTGCCTCGTGTTAATTGCACTAACGTGTTGCCTATTGTAACCGTTATAACTTTGACTATATGCCCTATTACCATAACCCGCTGGACCATTATCATTATATTTATTTGGTAACGGTTGTTTGGGCTGAGTAGCGCATTTAAAAGCGAACTCCGCTGCTAGTGTAGAAGCATTCTCCTTAGGAGGCTCATGAAAATGGGACAAACGTGCCTGTACTTTTTCATAGTTATAGCACGAGTCACGCAAAGTGTCAATAGTAGAGATCTGTGAACTGGCATTAGCCAGCACAGTGGCATAGCAAGGACGAATATTATGCAAAATTATTTCTAACTTGTCTCCTTCTGAAATAGGTTTTGACAGACGAGAAAACATGCCTTGCATGATTGACAGGTAGATAGTGATAGTTTCATTTTCACCTTGCGTACGAGCCCTTATCTCCGACATAAATAGATAATCATAGTTAGGTTGACTAAAAACCTCTATAAGAAGAACGGAGAGATCTTTCCAGGTAGAAACAGTGGTTCTAACTGAACGAAACCAATGTAAAGCATTGCCTTCGAATATCTCAGTTGCCAAAGACATAAATTTATTAGACTTAATATTTCTTGCAAGAAGCAATTCATTTACTCTCTCAATAAAAGCACGTACACAAGTTTTCCCGTTATATTTAAGCTTAGAGAGGTCTGTTGATGTACCTCGGTCGCAAGTGACAGAAATATTTGTTGGTATATTTGACGTTGATGATGCTTGTCTAACAGGGTTAGGTGAAATTGGCCTGAGCGAAAACTGCTCGGAGGCATAACGTGAGGAGCTTAAAGCTGCTAAATCTTTCCTTAATTGCTTGAATAAATCTTTACACGTTTTCAAAGACTCCGTTGTGTCATCTGTATTTGGCGTGATGCGCCTTAGACGGTAATTTACATGGTTCAACAAATTACTTGTTCTGTCATATAAACCGTCGTAAAATTTTGATTTTAAGGAAGAAACGTTTGATTGCAACTTGTTCAAACTATCCTCAGCACCAAGAATGTCATCATCAACTTCGATACCCGATTCTAATATGTCATGTGACGGTAAAATTGTTGCAAGCTTAACTATCTGCTTCCTCAATTCCTGTACAGTATCAGCCGGCGTAGAACCGCGGATGGCCACCTCATAGGTGAGCTCATCCTTTTGTAAAGAGAGAAATTTAACCTCAGCCATGATCTAAAAGATATGTGGGTAGATTCCCGAAAATAAAAATGTAGGTAGATAGTGCAACGAACCAATAAGAAGTAATAAACTACTCTCCGTTCCGTTACAAATATGACGATTAAGTAGAATAGTATGTATTATTGTAACCCACAGCAAGTAAGAAATGTAATGTAAAAAAAAACCAGAAGGGAAAAAAACGTAAGGTAGGTAGTAATAGTGCGCAGAAGGCGACACCCAAAGAAAAAAGTTCCGCAGAAGGCGGCGCGTCTGCTCACACCGGGTGTTGTGATGTGAGCTTAGCGTGGACCGTTTAGAAGAAACGGCCCCAAAAATTCCTTAGTCGCCTTTTACGACACCTCGGATAGAGAGAGGGTGGCATAATTCTAGACCCAGACACCACACGGGTAAAAAAAGCTTGCTGCGAATTGCAAAACAAAAACACAAAAAAAAACACAAAAAACACAAATAAAGCACACACACCAATAATTAAACACTACACAGAACCAGACTAAGACCACGTAAAGGGCGCCACTGTCACGTCCTACCGGGTGGCAAGTAAAAACTCAGGAGAAGTTTAAATAGTTTAATTAAAAAGAACGCCGGTAGTGTGAACAGAACAGGGTAGGTAGGTTCGTAGGGTGTGGTCTGGTTCTGCGAAGCGAGCTAGCACTTCCCTCGCAGTAGGTGACGTGGAGCGGCAGTGAAGAAACCGACGGCAGCCCGACGGTGTGCGGTGACAGGATCCTGGCGTCGGGGCAGCACCCGGTGTGTAGCACCGGAACCCACTCGACAATCCTGGTCACCGTGCTTAGAGGCCGCTCCGGCCAAGAAGAGAAGTGGACAGGGTTTAGAGCCCGATCCCACGAAGCGAGTAGTGTTGTCCAAGCGGTAGTGCTCCTAGCGGTGCAGTGCTCCTAGCGGTGCGGTGAAATGCTCCAAGCCGTGATATGCTCCTAGCGGTGGACCCTGGAAAACCCAAGCATTGGCTGTGTGAGCCTGGTGTCCAGCATTGGGATAGTCCATGCCAGCCGCCGTTAAGGGGTGAAGCCCCGAGGGAATAGCGCAAGGTTAATTATTGGCGGTGGCAGGAACTACCGGAACAGAGTTACAATTTAAAACAAGAAGAAGCTAAATCAAAAGAACATAACGGTCGGTTATTTGAAATAAAAAGGTTAAAAGAACAATTTAGAAGAATCTAGAAGAACACAATAAGTAAAAAACACAAACACAGTACACAGCAAAATAGAGATAGGATAGATAATTAGTTCGTTGCACTGAACTTACCCGATTTGGGGAAATGCACCGAATATAATAAGAACTTAGGTATTTAGTACCTATTACGTTAACACGTCAAGTTGTTACAAAGTAGTAAGTAGTTGAGGCGGCAAAGAGACCGAATGAAGGGTGCGTGGCCTATTTATAAGCTTTCACCCCTTACTGTTAATTTCGAATATGAGTAGGGCGAACAAAGAAATGCACATAGCAACTCGCGTCACGAGTGGAAAATAACTGGAGTCGTGTACGTGAGACACCAACATACCCTCAATTATTTCCTCATGCGCTGAATGAAAATAATAAAATACGATATTTATTTACAATCACAATGAATTAATTTTTAGAAGATTATTTACATTAAGGTTGACTGTTAATTAATAAAAGATTTAAATATTAGTGAAGCTAATAAAGAATGGCTAGTAACGCCATCTGTCGGCTTACTGCCGCTAACATTTGACAAAAGTAGATTTATGAAAAACGTCTTTGTTAATCTATGGCTGTCTGTTCGACAGTTATAGGTTATTAGTAAACAACAAATATAAGATCTGTTGTATTACAGTGAATTTAAGTGAAAATGAAGTGATATTAAGGCTAATTTCGTCTATAAAATGCACACAGGTAAGGAACGTAACAACTGCATTGTTACAAAGTCGACTGTACACTGTAAAAAAATTTGGGATAAAAAGTATCCTATATGTGTTAATCCAGGGTATTAAGATATCTCCGTTCAAAATTTCATTAATATCTGTTAAGACGTTTTAGCGTAAAGAAGTAACAAATTAACACACATACACACACACACACGAACTTTAGCATTTATATTATCTTAATGTAGGATATAATAATATGTACATACAATCATCAAAATCGGTTCAGTAGGTACTCAAAAAGAGTAACGGGAAGAATATAGGGTTTAACAACTTAATACTGAAATTCATTACCATCGTTTTATTTTCATTACCATTCTTCTTAAAGTGAACGGTAAATTATGGTAATGAAGAGAATGGTAATGAATTTTCTCTACCTTTTGTAGATTTACTTCTTATAAACAAATGCAATCGTAGGTAATATTCATTTAGTGAGGTCTCGAACTTAACGTTTATTATTTAAGTATCTACAGTACAATAAAACACTACGCATTTATTATCAAAACAGCATAAATGGTAATGAAAAAATAACGTACCAAATCCAAAACTCCGCCACGAATAATTTTTTAACAAACAACCTGGCACGCGTCCGGCCTCGTCACTGGTCACTGAGTCGACTGAGGCGGGATCGCGGGCGGGGGGAAACAATCGTAGGAATATACTTCGGACGTCTTCAGAGTGATTTCGTTGTTGCAAATTGAATTTATGGTAATGATTTTTTTTCTTGGACAAACATATTTTGTTATACAGTGAAAGTAAATAACAGTTATATGACTGTTTAAAGCTTCAGTTTTATTTCTTAGTAAGTATTTCAACCATGTCAGAGGATAAATTTAATGTGGTACATGTAAAAGATTAGTTATATTTGCTCTCAAATCTATACATTCATGTTATGAACGAAGATGGTAATGAATTTTTGGCATGTTAATAAAAAAAAAAGTACATTAATATTGCAATAATAAAATAATTTTTAGACGCAAAGTATACCTAAGTACCTAACACAACATATAAAAAAATATGAATTTAATAAAGCACTTAATGCATGTTTTTTTTTCTACGAACATGTGATTTGCACGAAATTTAGGGTGGCTTTTTCGGCCTTTTCCGGGATTATTGAGGCCTACAAATAAATACTGTGATATTAGCTTTTAGCAATTATCAAATAACCTAGGATAATTATTTAACATTATTCTACCATATAATTATGGAAAAAAATATTAAGAAAAAGTGATGAAAAAAATCAACGAGTTTTCGGCAGGAATTATGCTTCAGAGGGTTTGAAAATTGTGGCAGTTGATTTGTTCGTAGTTAGAGTATAATTGTGAAACTTGAACTTCATTTCATTATACGAGTAATTATATCTGCCACACGACTACTACTACTACGGATGAGGCAGGTATAGTGTTCGTCTATCTCCCGATTTAGAAGTAGACCCGCCCCATTATTTTATTTTCCATACCTACATTAAACATTTTTTGACAATTGAACCGGCGGGGAGAGCCTTTGTTGATTAGAAACACTATACTTATGGCTGATTTACATTGGTTTAGTAAAAGCATGCCGGTAGAAGTACATTGCGTCGTTACAATAGCTCTCGCCTCAAACGTAAAAACCAACTCTTCAATGTACTTCTACTGGCATGCTTTTACTAAACCAATATATTTATTAATCAGAGTCCAAGAAATCTGTGTCAAGGTATTCAACTCCAGAAATGTTTCCAGGTTGGTCAGGTTGGTCAACTTCTGATTCCGATTCACTTGAACTGTCATCATCATCACTTACTGCAATAACAAGTCTTTCTATGTCATGATAGAGGGTTCCTCCACGGGCAAAATACTCTTCTTCAATTTTGATGACATGGTCCACACAATTTTTCCATTCTTGTTGTGTTACCGAACCAAATGCTTCTTCAGCAATCTTTGCAACATCTTGACCACCAACATTTTTTTGTGCAATTCGCCTTTTTACCATTGCCCAGACTAACTCAATCGGGTTCAGGTCACAGTGATATGGTGGCAGTCTTAAAACTGTATGACTATGTTCTCCTAAAAGTTCATCGATGAAGTAAACTGGTTCTGGCTTATGTTTTTTAACTAACATCAATAGAGACGGTTTCCGGAGTGATGCATCAAATGGTATTTGGTTTTCGAGTAGCCACAGTTTTATTTCGTTTACTCTTGATGCAGATGTAGGAGCCTGCGGGAAAGAAACAGGATAATATAGTAGTATAATTTTGGTGACAAATAGAAAGTACAGCAAAATACTAAAAATTACAATACCTTGTAAACACTCGCTGAAAACTTTTAATATTACTTGTCTCGCACCGCTTTTATAAACTTGACGCTTCATTCTTACTCTTTGACATTTACATAAATGATTTACCATACCTTATAAAGGACAACCATGATATAGTATTGTTTGCTGATGATACCTCACTCGTATTTAAAGTCAAACGACAACAGGAGTTTAATGTGGATGTAAACAATGCTATATCAAAAGTAGTAGATTGGTTTAGTGTTAATAATTTATTACTAAATGAGAAAAAGACTAAATGTATTAAATTTATGACTACCAATGTGAAAAATAGACAAACTACTGTAACAATTAAAAATGACAAATTAGACTTAGTTAATGATACAGTATTTCTTGGTATAACGTTAGACTCAAAACTCCAATGGGGTCCTCATCTGGCTAAATTAGCGAATAGACTAAGTTCTGCAGCTTTTGCAGTTAATAAAATTCGGAATCTAATAGACTTGAGAACCGCTCGATTAGTTTATTTTAGTTACTTCCATAGTATTATATCATATGGTATTTTACTATGGGGTAGTGGTGCTGACGTAAACAGCATCTTTGTTCTACAGAAGAGGGCTATTCGTGCTGTTTACAAGATGGGTCATAGAGACTCGCTTAGAGATAAGTTCAAAGAAACGAATATATTAACCGTATACAGTCAATATATTTATGAAAACATTATGCATGTTCATAAGAACATTAGTAATTTTAGAAAGAACTGTGACATACATAATGTTAATACCAGAAATAAACATAAGCTCGCAGTGCCCTTTACACGGCTTCACAAAATAAAAAACTCTTTCATGGGTAATTGTATAAGGTTCTATAATAAGCTCCCAAGTAGTGTTACTCATTTATCAGTAAATAAATTTAAGAGTTACGTTAAACGTAAACTAATTTCTAAAGCTTATTATAGTATTAAAGATTATATGAATGATGACAATGCTTGGGACTGATATATATATTTTTTTGTATTACAATTATTAATGACCGTGGAGACTATATACATCTCCCTGTATGATTACCTATTATTTTAATATGACATCTGGAGACTCTTTACCATCTCCAAAATTGACCGTGGAGACTTTCTACATCTCCCTTATTTTTTAATTTGACATCTGGAGACTCTTTACATCTCCAAAATTGACCGTGGAGACTTTCCACATCTCCCTTGTTTTGTGTGTTTTTTTTTAAATTATATTTAATTCTTAATTTTAATTTGACATTTGGAGACTGTTTACATCTCCGAAATTGTATTATTTATTATAATCTGACATTTTGATATATTTAATTATTATTACTACTGGGACCTGTACATCCCTGTGACATTTAAATTATGTAGCTTAAGTTTAGTATTGTAATAAGTGATTTATTTGGAAAAAACGGCTTACTGTTGAGTTTCTTGCGGCGCTTCTTCTCAACAGTGGTCTCTTTGGAAGCGCTGGTAGACTCAGACATGTAAAAGTGCCTGCAGGGCCTACTTACTGAATAAATTATTTGAATTTGAATTTTGAATTTGACAGTCCTATAGCAAAATGAAACTTGAAATATCGCAGAAAATAAGAACAAATCAACCACGAATCTACGAAGTGACTGGTAAGGTACTCGGTTTGACAGTAATTCGTTGTTGCCAGTACAAGGAAACGTTTTAGTTCCTAAAACATTCTTTTCATGACTTTCTTGACAGACTGTACTTCACACCATTTCGGTTTGGGAACGCCTGCTTTGATCCAATCGAAAATGGGTTTAATGTCCTGGTCTTCTTACTGCGCTTGTTGCATGACTTCATTGCTCCATTCTTCACTTACAGTATCAGTTCTCAACATTCTCACACAATCTTTGCCCTTTTGCCTTAAACAATGCTTACAGTCATCCGGACAAGGTCTTCGGGAAAGGGCGTCCGCGTTTCCGTGTGATTTTCCACTGTTATGTTCAATGATGAAGTCATATTCCTGTAATTGTTCAATCCAGCGCGCTACTTGACCCTCGGGATTTTTAAACTCCAATAACCATTTTAAAGCAGCATGGTCAGTTCTGATACGAAATTTGTGCCAAAGCAAATATTTACTGAAATGCTGCAATGTCTTGACAACTGCCAGCAATTCTCTCCGAGTGACGCAGTAATTTCTCTCTGGCTTCGATAGTGACTTACTAAATTAGGCGATTACAACTTCCTGATCTCCTTTCTTTTGTGACAAAACTCCTCCAATACCAGTGTTACTTGCGTCTGTGTCAACAATAAAATCACTCTCAGGGTCTGGGTATCCCAATATTGGAGTTTCACAAAGCCTGTGTTTGAGATCATCAAAAGCTGCTGCGCACTGATCATTCCAGTCAAATCGTCGTTTTTCTTCCGTAAGCTGGTGCAAGGCCTATATCTGAGAAGTTTTTCACGAAACGTCGATAGTACGAGCAAAGTCCCAAGAAGGCACGAACTGCGGTCTTGTCCTTCGGTGTCGGCCAATCCTTAACGGCGCTTATCTTCTCAGGATCGGTCTGGATACCGTGTGTTGACACCACGTGTCCCAAATAATTCACCTTACGCTTGAAAAGTGAGCATTTTTTCGGGCTGAGTTTCATGTTCGCATCTAGCAGCTTAGCCAAAACTTGCTCCAATTTTCCAAGGTGATCGTCGAAGTCTCTCCCAACTATTATAATGTCATCCAGATATACCAGGCAAGTATCTTCCAGAAGACCAGCAAGTATTTGTTCCATCAATCTCTCAAAGGTTGCTGGTGCATTACACATTCCAAACGGCATAATATTGAACTGCCATAGTCCCTTTCCGGTCGAGAAGGCCGTTTTCTCCTTATCCTGGTCCTTGATTTCCACTTGCCAGTAGCCACTTTTTAAATCCAATGTGCAAAACCATTTCATTCCATTTAAGGTGTCTAACGTATCCTCTTTGTTGGTAGTGGATTTTGGTTACCTCATTAAGTCGGCGATAGTCAACACAAAATCTCATGGTGCCTTCCTTCTTCTTCACCAAAACTACCGGTGAACACCAAGGACTTGTTGACGGTTCAATAACTCTGTTCTTCTTCATCTCTTCAATCATGTCTTCCACTTCCTTTTCGCGAGCTACTGAAACTCGCCGAGGACGTTGTCGGATAGGCATGGTTCCACCAGTGTCGATCTCATGTTGTACAACTCCAGTTCTTCCAATATCACCGTCGTGCGCAGAGAAAACATTGCTGTAACGCAGCAGTAAATTACGCGCCTTCAGGAGTTCTTCCTTGGTGAGATTGTTTTTGCAACCATCCAATAATCCTGTAATGTCCACTCCTGTACTTGCAGGTTGTCCGCTTCCATTCGATCCCTGGCAACTTCGTATCCAAGAAATTTCGTCGCAAGTCCCGATAAGGGTTCCTTTACTAAAGGCGTATGTAGTGTCGCATAGATTTAGGATCCTTATAAACGCAGCAGATGACGTTGTCACAACCGTGCGAGCTGTTATCCACGGTTTACTACCGTCAATTTGTTCTACTAAGACGCAGCGATGAGATCCTCGTCCTGCATAGGTTGGTAGTTTCACAGGAACTAGGGCTTGCGATCTTGGTTGAAGAAGGGTCCCTCTTGCGCAGTAGACTTGTCCACTTACGCCACCTTCCATAGGGACTTCATCAACTCTGAATTTCAGGACTCCACCTTTGAAGTCGATTTTGCAGCCATGTCTTCTCATAAAATCTAATCCAATAATGCAATCGTCGATGATGTTAGCAACGATGACTTTGTGCCAGTAGTTCTTTTCCCCAATTTGCACCGCCACTCCTTGCTCCCCCAGGACGGAAATGTACTGGCCGGTAGCCGTTTGCAGCTGAAGATGCTTGGGTCGGACTAGATGATCTCTGGTTAAATGTTTCAGTAGCCGAGAACTGACCACAGTCCGAGAAGCTCCGGTGTCGATAGTCAGGTGACATGGTATTCCACCAATTTCTCCTTTGACGACCAGACTGTTCCCATCATTCACCTGTGAGATCATAACTGGGACATTTTGACCACCAGCCAGCACTCGTCGGCTTCTACTCGTTTCCCTGACGCGGCTCTACTGCATCAGAGCCTGCGGGCCTCTCCGTTGGGCCTGCTGCATCTCGTCGTGTTTTATTTCGTTTTGGGCAACTAGATTGTAAGGGCCCGCGTTCTCCACACCAATAACACCTCGGCCCAAATTCACGGCGAGGAGCAGTCGGGTCCCTGGACGAAACTTCTCGCACCCTAAAAGGCCTCGAGTCCTGGCGTACAGCTTCCACTTCCAAGGCGTGTGCAACTGCATCCTTCACGCTACCATGATGTCCCAGTCTCACAGCAGCTCTGACTTCCAAATCACGGATTCCGTCAATGAAGGCCTGTACTAGCATGCTGTCCACAAATGAAGCCGAAGCACTTTGGTACGCTTTTCTGACCAATTTTTCTATTTCGAGGGCCCACTGTTGTAATGACTCACTACGTCCCTGGGCTCGATCCTTCAGTTGAGCTCTGAATACATGCTCTAGATGACTGTCCCCGTAACGTGCCTCCAAAGCTTCAAGAAGGCGGTCATATGTCTTATTCTCTCCCAGAGCTTCCAGCACGGTAAGGGCTTCGTCTCATAGTGCCAAAGTTAGAACCGTCTTTGCCTGGTCTTTATTCCAGCCATTCGTCTGGGAAACTGACTCAAATTGGAGTTTATAGGCCGCCCATGATGAAGTTCCATCAATCGCAGGTACCTTGAATCTTCCAGCTGCCGGGATGGATGTCTCAGGTCCACAGGTACCGTTGACCACTTTGATTTCTAGCTTTTTCACTTCGTTTCTAATGGTCTGGAGGCGATTTTCGTGGTCTTCAACTTTTACCTTGACATCATCCAGTTTTTCTTGAACCTCCGTCATTTCCTTTTTCCATTCCGAAGCGGCCTCCCGTACCTCTCGGAGAATTCTAGATTGTTCCTCTTGAGATTTCTTTTGGCCACGTAGTTCATCATGGATAACCCTAGATTGTTCCTCTTGGGCTTTAAAACGTTCCTCTTGAGATTTCTTTTGACTCCGTAGTTCATCACGGATAGCTCTCGATTGTTCCTCTTGTGCTTTTGACTGTTCCTTCAAGAGGATTAAGATTGCGTTCAGGTCAAATTCCGGCTTAGCTGATGCTGCTGTAGTAGCCGGTGCAGTAGCGACGGACGTACCGGCGGTAGCTGCAGAGTCGTCAGCTGCAGTTTGGCTCCGGGTTTTGACCCTCTCCTGCTCTTGATCTTGCGGAGTTGCTGGCATTTTCTTCTGACACCAAATGTTACGTACGTGGGGGTAGGTAACTGATAGAAATGCACAAATACACCGATAATCAAAAGTAGACTTTAATAACGCACTCACTTAAACCGTTACAAACAATTATCGCACAATAAATTCGAATGCTCAGATGATCGCTCGGGTCGCTCTTGTTCGCACTGTTCGCTTTCCAATTAAAGACTGAATGAACTTGCAATAATCGGTCCGCCTTTTATAAGGTCTGATTTTTATTCCCACGGAAAAAATGTAAACAAAGTTACGTCACTGTCAAAGTGACATTTCAGGGGATCACAAAGTACGGGCCAGCAAGAAAAATAATATTAGATATTATCATGTCGTTGGAACAGTGATTTTAAAAATAATTTTGAGAAATAATTAAAATTAAAATCGCACAAATCTGTGAAATGAAACAGCAATATTTTTTTTACATTTATTAACAGACCATCTACCTACTGCATGTCCATCCTACCACAAAACAATAACAAAAACACAACGGAAAACTTAACAACGTAATAACAATAAAAACATAACAACAATGAAAATTTAACAGAACAATTTAACAAGAGTAACTGGAAAGCTAATACGACGGGAGCACTAACTGTGAAGCGAGTGAAGTGACGTAAATCAAGCCAAGCGGCCCTCGACTTTTTAAGACGGGTGTATCGAATCAGTGATACCAGTGCAATAAATAAATTATGCATACGAAAACAGTATTCTCGTTTTAAATTAATATAACAAAGAGTATATTTCAAAATAAAGTTTGCCATCAACAAATTAAATTCTTTCATCTTGATTAAAATATATAGTTTTTTTATAGTAAGTCGATTTCTTATAAAAGTGGGAAGTATAAATATTTTGAATGCTGGAAATGTTTTTCGTTAGCGGCAACACCTTTGTTTACATTTTTTCCGTGGGATTAAAAATCAGACCTTAGTTCCCGTCTCCGATCATTCCAGAATGCGTTCTGGAATGATCGATGTACTTTACCCCGCCAAGGACGTTCGAAACTATTCGTTGCTGGAATGTTCTACGCCTTTCTACCTTGTATTGTTCGCGATGTCCTTGACCTTGACTCACGGATCTGGAATATTCTGCGTATTGCCGTCTCATTTTTAATCGTGTTGTCTCTTTCTCATGCTTCTCGAAGGTTCTCAGTATCGCTGTCTCTTTCTAATCATGCTATCTCTTTCGCTCTTAGTGGAAAAACTGCCATATACTGAAAACGCTTCTAAAGCATCGAAATTCACGATTGAAGATGAGACGCCTTATCCCATCGGCGTAACAATATCAAAAAGTCATACGTATGACTTGCACTACTCGGTATTTAAACCCGTGTATGAAAATCGACTACAGATGTGCTACACGGATACGGATAGTTTTCTTTATCATATTTAAACCAAGAACTAATACCTATTTGCGAATGCACATTTTTTTCTCGTGACATTTAAGATATGGAATAGCACTATGCGGGTTTCATGCCAGAATTGTTTAAAGTAACTGTTTAATGCACATATTGTAAATTGTTTCGAATCGATTAAAAAATACTAGATAGTAACGCTATAATTGCTACAGAATATTAAGCGCACCCTCACAGTTTAGAGAAGTTAGACTCACTGCGAATAACAACCACGCGGGAACTATTATCCTTTCGGACGAGAATCACAGCGTTCTTGATCTATACGTACTTGTACTTCTTGTCCCTTGCTTCATTGCGCGCATGGAAATGAATAAACTTATTTTTTAAAGTAAGATGTTCGTTTATGAGTACGGGTTGCGCAGCGAGCCGGTCGTCCAGCTGAGCGCCGCCCGCGATATGCTGTTCGCATCTCTCACGGTTGTAAAAAACTTCTTGGTTGTCGCACCTGTCCCGGATGCCTCGTAGCGAACCTGCCACTGTTTGACCGTGTTTTTCTTATCGACCTCTTGGCGTAGGACACCGGCACCATGTCGTATTGGGGGGCGGTCTTCTTCCTAAGGGCTTCTTGCTTTGCCAGTTCTGCCCTCTCATTTCCTGGCATTCCAACGTGAGCTCGCAGCCAATAGAACCTGAGATCGGTTCCCATTGCTCTTGTTTGGGTTGTGGTGATTTTGATCTCTTGGACCAAGGGGTGTGTCGTGTCAGTAGTAGGGATTCGCCGGTTCTGGCCCCGCCTCTACTCGGCCGAAAAAAATGGTGCTCTGAGGAGCGAGAGGTGGGGTTTCTCTAAATGGGGGGATAAACACATTTTTTTCGGTGTTTATCCCCCCATTTAGAGCGTTTGGGAAGGGTCCCGAGACTCCCAGATCACTCCTTCCCATAGCTTGTACATGTACTCAATACAAAAGGTTATCAACTACCTGGGTACCCTTTTTGTCCCGTGGACGTTGCCTATTGTTTGTGCGTGCACCAACCCCTTTGTTCTCGGGGCGCCCAACACCATTGTCTTGCATCGCACGCGTTCATACCTTTTTTTACATATTACCTGATTGCGCTATTAACTGTTGTAATGTGATTTTTAATGTTATCTATGCTTTTCTCATATCATTTAATTAAATTACAATAGTGGTTTTCTTAACATACTGTTTTTAAGGATCATAGTTCTAACCTAACCTAACCTACCTTGTTGAAGTTAACCTAAAACCGTGAAACCTGTCCTAGCTTAAAATACCTACTGTTTTTTAAGGGTTACAGTTCTAACCTAACCTAACCTACCTTACTGAAGTTAACCTAACATTATACAACCTAATCTAACTTAACATACCTACTGTTTTTTAAGGGTTACAGTTCTAACCTAACCTAACCTACCTTACTGAAGTTAACCTAACATTATACAACCTAATCTAACTTAAAATACTTACTGTTTTTAATACTTTCAAGAAAATAAAGATGAATCAACCAACAAAGAAGTTACGAGTGGTTTTAAATTTTAACACCCCATGGTCGGCTGTTATTAAGGATCACCTAACTTTACATGAGCTTAACCTAAGCTAAGAACTGATTTAAATCTAGCTTAAGTCCTAATTTTCACTTAATTGAATTTACCTAAGTTAATGTTAGTAAATCTAGCAAACGTAGTATTCGTAGTATGATCTTAAGTCGTTGTTACTTAGAGCCTATTCTAAACAACTATCAAATCCATATATTGCATATAGGTATTTCTAAATGAATGACCTACACTTAGCTTATTAAAAATATAGTGGTTAAATGCAATCTAACCTACGTACGGGTATGTATCTACGAGCATGTATCTGCGGCTAACATTGGCTATAACATTATCTATCTAGTACGTATATGGGGTTCATCTCCACATACATTTTAATTTTATTGTAACACACTAGTATGTAAAACTAAAACGAAGCATGTAAACTGGTTCTGACTTGATTCAAAGCTCTATGGAGTACGTATTTCAATCAAAAAAGCATGTATCGACAAGTTTCGTGTACCGGAGTGCATTGTTATAACGGTTTAATTGTTTTATTGGTAGCCGCCTATTATGTTTTATGGTCACAACGGATGCGATTGTTACTTGTGCGTTTTATTATTTTGGGTGTTGTTGAATAAATCGGGCGTCTGTGTTAGATGAACTACAAGTTCAAACGTGTTTTTAGGAAGACGCTTAACTTACGAAGCGTATAAAAGCGGTGGGGTATTGTGTCTGAACAACTATTAGCCACGCAACAGTCTTCGTTACCGGAGCTCCCTGTACTTAAAGCAGTATATAGACATAATAGTCTTGTGTCGTGCAGTGAAGTGTTCATAAAAAGGCTATATATCAACCGGACAAGACGACGGGGCATACGCTTCTCACTTGATTAAAATGGAGATATATGATTTGCAAAAAATTAAAAACATTCCACCCACTGAGCACTGGAAACACGCAGATGTGAGATTAAAATTCTACGCGCCTTCTGAAGAAGACACTCAGCTCCAAACTACAAGTGATGTTATATTTAACATCACAAAGCAAGTAGCTTCTAAAGACAGTTGTATGAAATATTTTATTGACAATAAGAAACAATAGTGATAAAAAGTGTTTGTGTAGGTTAAACAAAAGCTTGTTATTGTATTACATGTAAAAACCTTACCTTTTAAGAATTCAAGACCTTTTCCAGTCTAAACAATTATCTTTTCTTTGTAAAATTAAATTGAGCGAAATACTTTATTTACTATAAGATGCAGTGATAAAAAGTGTTTGTGTAGATTAAACAAAATGGATAGTTTGAACTGTGACATCTACGATGCCCAACTCATCAGACTCTGTGAAGAGCTTGAAGAAGATCAAGATTATTACTTGACATCGGGGAATTCATAAGCCAACTTCATCGTGATGCGTAAGTTATATTTTTAATTCTTAATATTCCTGTTGTAACCTGTGTAAAAGCGCTTGACCAGTACTTACCTGACAAAGGATGGGTTTCTGACTTGTAGTAACTTGATCCTATTGTCATGGAAGCAGTTAGGTGGGGCGCTCCTATATAAGTGAGGTATTCGATGTTGAAATTATTCATTGTTTGCGTTACTGTGTTTGAATTACTAAGGTGTCGGTTTATTCCATCATGGTGTTCATCATAATCCATTTAGTTCGTGATCAAATTGAGTGTTTAAGTAAACAGTTTATTATAACTAATTTTCATAGAAGTATACGACTGTGGTTTATATCGAATCAATTACCCACCACACTATTAGAAGATTTTGATGTAAGACCATATTTTACACCATGTGATGGTCATATTAAAGGCAAACAAAATAGTTCGTGTTCAGATGTGATTGATGGAGTTTTAACAATGCAAGCATACTGCCAACAATGTAGACAAGATTTGAGTTAGTATAATATCCCATCCAATTAATTAAAAACTTTGTATTTGTTATTAAGTCATACATTATGTTTAATTTCATGTTTTTTTATTTTTATAGATCTTCCCAAGTCGGGGGTGGAGTAAAGAGGACAGCTGCAGTTTCGAAGTCAGAAGAAGTGCTGGCAAAGAAAAACCGCCCTTCAACTAGTCGCGATACAGTATCAACATCATCCGAACCAATCTTAGATGAGAATGTGAGTACAAAAAATAATGATTATGTTGAATGTTCTGTGTGTAGTAAGTTTGTATCCAAAAGATATTTCACCAACCATTTGAATAGTAATATCCATAAAAATAATGTCTTAAGGTCTGATATTCAATGGGTTAATGTACAGTTAATTGAAAACGTATTTAGGAATAGGGTGGCTACTTATAGAATATTGCTTAATGAAAATATTCGCAACCCATTTACCCCCGAAACAATTTTACAAAAAAATAAAGAAAAAATCTTTACATTATTGGATCGATCACTTACTGATCATTGTGCTTTAAAAGTAAATTTCATTCTTAATGCAGATTTTACTCAAGATACCAAACAGCTAAATAATACGTTTGACTTTCAATTTAGTAACAATGTGGTGAATCTTAGCAGCGACAAAAATGATATTTTTATAACTATAGTTAACGAAATTTTAACAAGATTATCTAACTTTGAGAGGAAAGATAGTGGATGGAGCTTAGTAAAATTCAACTATCTAGATGTGAATGTAAATAAATTTAACCCATTACGTGGTTCTTCCTATATAAAATTGCCTAGAGATATAATGAATAAAAAGGCAGTTATTAATGTAAAAAACAATGATCATGAATGTTTTAGATGGGCTGTATTGTCAGGGTTATACCCACCCACAAACCATCATTCAAATACATGGAATTCATATATAGCGCATAAACATAAACTAAACTTTGAAAATTTGACTTTCCCATTTAAATTAGGGGATGTTCATAAATTTTAAAAAATGAATGATATAAGCATTAATATTTTTGGACTCGAGTACAATTCACAAAGTAAAAAACATGATGTGATAGGGCCATTTCACTTAACTAAATGTAAAAAAGCTACCCACTTAAACTTATTATATATAACCAAAGGTAGTAAAGCACATTATTGCTTTATCAAAAATTTATCTAGATTAGTATCTAAACAGTTATCCAATACACAACATGCTACACATATTTGTGATGGTTGCCTAACAAGCTTTACATCACATGAAAATTTAATGAATCATCAAAGAAACGACTGTTTCCATGTTTGCACGAATTTACCTTCAGAACAGGATAAAAAGAAAAACTGGTTCAATGAAAATGTCCCATCAAACCAACTTAGCTTCAATAATTATGAACGTAAATTAAGGGTGCCTTTTGTTGTTTATGCCGATTTTGAGGCTTTTTTAAACCCAATTCCATCATGTTTCAATAATCCTAGTACATCCTCTACAACAAATATACAAAAACACGAGGTATATAGTTTTGGATACTACATTAAGTGTTCTTATGATGATAAGTTGTCAATGTATAGAACATACAAAGGTAAAGATTGTGCACAGACATTTATGAAATACATTAAAAAAGATTTAGATAACATTTGTAGGAGTAATACTTTTGGCAAAACCCCTTTGCCTTTATCTGATGCAAATAATTTAAACATTGCTCAGAGTAGTACATGTTACATTTGCGATATAAAATTAAATGGTGATTCTTCTATTTCTTATAATCATCATACAGGTTTTTATGAAGGAGTAGCACATCAATTTTGTTCTGAAAAATACAGGGCACCTAATTTTGTACCTGTATTTTTTCATAATTTGAGCAACTATGATAGTCATTTTATAGTACATGGGCTTGGATTTGAGGAAGGGGACATTGAACTGATACCAGAGAACAAAGAGAAATATATTTCCTTTTCTAAATCTTTGCAAGTGAATAATCGCACAATGAGATTGAAGTTTGTTGATTCACTAAAATTTATGAGTTGCAGTCTTGAAAAATTAGCCAAAACCTTGACAGCTGAACAATTTCGTGAATTAAAATTGAGTTTTCCATGTGAAGAGGATTTTAAACGATTAATACGAAAGGGTATCTATCCCTATGAGCACATGACATCATATGAAACGTTAAAATTAACTTCTCTTCCCTCTCAAGATAAATTCTACAGTTCTTTGACTGATTGCAACATATCAGAAGACGATTATGAACATGCGAAAGATGTTTGGACTCATTTTCATTGTCAAAATATGGGGGATTATTCTGATTTATATTTAAAAACAGATGTTTTGTTACTTACTGATGTATTTGAAAATTTTAGAAATGTATGCCTTAGGACATATGGATTAGACCCAGCTCATTATTATACTGCTCCAGGATTAAGTTGGGATGCGATGTTAAAAACTACAAAAATAAATCTAGAGCTCTTAACCGACATTGATAAAATTGCTTTCATAACTAAAAATATTCGAGGTGGCATATCGCAATGTAGTAAAAGACATGCAAAAGCTAATAATAAATTTATGCCAGAATATGATCAAAATATTCCTTCTTCATTTCTTATGTACTTGGATGCAAATAATATTTATGGGTGGGCTGTCTCAATGCCTCCCTACAGGTAAATTTGAATGGGTGAATGTAGATACTGATTTTAATGTTTCTGATGATCTTGAACATGGATTCATTTTAGAAGTCGATGTAGAATACCCACACGAATTGCATGACTCTCATTCGGATTTACCATTCCTGAAAATATTTGTTAAGGGAATTCCAAAGAAAAAAAAAACCCAATGTAAATAGGAAAACGAATTATGTTCTACATTACAGAAATCTAAAACAATGTTTGAAGAATGGTTTGCAATTACTTAAAATCCATCGTATTTTGAGATTTGAACAATCTAAGTGGTTAAAAAGTTACATAGACTTAAACACACGCATGCGATCGCAGGCAACGTGTGATTCTGATAAAGATCACTATAAAAGTATGAATAATTCAATGTTCGGTAAAACCATGGAAAATGTTTTGAAATATGTGAATGTCAAATTTTTAAATCACTGGGAAAATCATGGGAAATCACAGGGAGTTGAAACTATGATAGCGAAACCTGAGTTCCACAGTTTATCAATATTTTCAGAGAACTTAGCTGCTGTTCAATTGAACAAAACTAAAATCTTTTATAATAAACCAATTTACTTAGGATTTTGCATTTTAGATATATCGAAAACTTTCATGTATAAATTTCATTACGACTACATGAAAACGAAATATCAAGAAAATCTCAGGCTTCTTTATACAGATACAGATAGTTTAGTATATCAAATATTCGCTGAAAACTATTATGAGGACATAAAATCAGAGCTCGATTTATATTTTGACACATCAGACTATCCACCTAACAATGAATATGGTTTACCATTAACAAATAAAAAGCGGTTGGGGTTTTTCAAAGATGAAAATAATGGTAAAATATTTAAAGAGTTTGTTAGTCTACGATCTAAAATGTATGCCTTAGATGTTGAGAACATGAGTCTTATATCAAAAGCTAAAGGAGTCAATAAATGTGTTACTAAAAAACTGACCCTCAACGATTATAAAAAGTGTTTATTTGAAAAAAATATGCAACATGCTCAAATGCTGAGATTTAAATCAATAAAACATGTAATATTTACTCAAAATATAAATAAAGTATCATTATCTCATAACGATACAAAACGGTACTTGTTAGAAAACTCTTCGGACACTCTAGCGTGGGGGCATTATAAAATACCCCATGGATCATCACAAAATAATTTTTCCATGTAATTTATAATCACAGAACATTCAAAAATTTCAACTTTATTTTTTGTACATTGTGTATTTTTAATTTTTAATTGTGAATTGTGAATTGTAATAATTGTAGAAAATGTAAATACATTTTAGTTTTTTGTAAATATAAATTGGTGAAGGTTAATGAAAATCAAGTGGTGGTACTCTGTATTTGATTTTTAGTTAATTTTTTATTGTAACTTGAAAAGAGACTTATGTTATGTTGAGTTTTTTGCAGTTTCTTTAGAAAAAATTTTTTTTTCGAAAAAGTGTTAATTTCAAAAATAAAAAATATTTGACTATGATATCTATGTTTTTTTTAATGTGTTTATCCTTATTTTGGTTGATTTATTTAAAAAGTAATTGAGTTCATAAATTGTATCATTTCAAGTTTAACTGTTTTCATATCAACACGTATTACGAGTTTTAATTATGATACATTTTTATCATCCTTTCACAACCATTGTAGCTGGTCCAAGTGGATGTGGCAAAACTCAATTTGTCACAAACTTTTTAAATAATTTCAAAGAAGTATGTAATGTTGAATTTGATGAAATAATTTGGTGTTATGATGAAATGCAACCCCTGTACAATCTAGAAAATGTAAATTATAGTCAGGGAATACCAGATTTTTCAATATTTGATGGGAAGAAACCTAAGCTTCTTATAATAGATGATCTGATGAGAGAATCAGATGGACGAATAGTTGACATTTTCACAAAAGGTAGCCATCATAGAAACTTGAGTGTTTTTTATATTACTCAAAACATATTTCATCAGGGGAGAGGCCAACGAGATATTTCACTAAATACAAGCTACATTGTATATTTTAAGAATCCCAGGGACAAAACCCAAATACGCTACTTGTCACGACAAGTTTACCCGGAAAACCCAAAATTTGTAGATGAAGCCTACAAAGATTCTACTAAAGAACCACATGGTTACCTCATGATTGATTTGAAACAAAATACAAATGACATATGTCGTTTTAAAACAAAAATATTTCCGTTTGATGGACATTGCACAGTGTATGTTCCTAATAAGGGGTTTAAATACGACAAAAATCAACAAATTTTAGTCAGTTCTACATGATGCATGCGAGAGTTAACACATTATAAACATTTACTTGAAGCATTGCAGCTGCTTAAACCAAAATATCGCACGGCGTTACTTAAATCTTGTGATGATGATGAGATCAACATTATTTGTGAGTGCATTTATAACGTCCTAAATGGAAAAATTCTTGTAGAAAAAAAAGAAAAATCTAAATTAAAGAAATATAAAGATATCTTACGGAAATTAGTTTCAAAAGGAAAACATAAAATAAGAAAAACCGTTATAATTCAAAAGGGAGGTGCATTTCTACCTATTATATTAGGAGCAGTTTTAAGTGCCTTAGTTAACTCTTTATCATAAACAAAATGGAAAATACGAAAAAAATGCTATTAGTAGAATCAGATTTTATTGAAAGACTCAAACGCAATGAGAGCCTACCTGAAAATTCATCATCCCGTCTAGATGCTGAGATGCAAAAAATCCTTAAAAGTAAAATGAATGATCGTGAAAAGTGGACCTTATATTCACAAGCATTGCAACGACTTTTACATTTTATTGAAACAGATCGAAAACCATTTAGAATACCAATCGTAACGGAGGGGCCTCCCCCTCAACTCAACTACGAAAGTAATGATCTAAAGTCAAAAGTGAACAAAAAGGAGGTTAATGAATATAATGAGTCAGTTGCAAATCCACCTTTACCAGAAGGAGATGGTACTACAGCAGTTACACCGATTGGTAAAACAAATCCAGAACCGATGCCAATTAGTCCATCAAAAATTATAGATATATTACCCAAATCATATGAGAAAAAAACTCGAACTTTGTTGGATTGCATTGTTTTAAGTAAACCAAAAATTTGGTGGAAGCCAACTGGTGAAGTTGTAATAAACAACCGCACCATTTCAAATAGTAATATTACTGATCTGATAAGTGACACGGTTAGATCTCTTAAACGTCCTAAACCAACAGGGTGGGAAGAGTTTGCATTACTTTTAAGAGATATAAGAGTTCCTTTAAGCTGCATAGGCAATCCTGCAAACTTGGAATTTATTAAAACAGCTCAATCGATTGAACCCATTACATTACCTGCATCTACAAGTACGAGATAGTCAACAGATAAAGAAAAACAAAGAGCTACACCACTTACTACAGGACAACTTAAGCGTCATCATAAGAAAATTGATTGGGAAAAATGGACTCCTTATTAGATATTAATAGGATCTACTATGATGTCTCCAATCCAGCTGGTTATAGTAGTTTAAATAATATAGCGAAGGAAATGAAAGAACAAATGATCAAAGAGGAAGTAAAAAAATGGTTACAATCTCAAGATACGTACACGCTACATAAACCTATTCATAAGCGATTCACCAGAAATAGATATATCCTATCTAACTTTAATGAACTCTGGCAAGCTGATCTAAGTGACATGAGTACGTATAGTCAATATAATCATGGATACAAATATATTCTTTGTGTTATTGATGTGTTCAGTAAATATGCTTTTGCGAGAGCCATGAAAAAGAAAGATTCATCAACAGTTAAAGAATGTTTTGAAAGCATATTTACCGAAGCCAACGCTGTTCCTCGTCATATACAATCTGATAAAGGTACAGAATTTGTTTCAAAGGTGGTGAGAGATTATTTCAAGAGCAAAAACATTAATTATTATACCACTAATAATCCCGACATTAAAGCAAGTATAGTAGAAAGGTTTCAAAGAACTCTTAAAATGAAAATGTGGCGTTACTTCACTCATAATAATACATACATATAATTACACTAAAATTTTACAAGATCTTCTTCATTCTTACAACCATACCTATCATTCTAGCATTAAAATGCAACCAATTGATGTTAATTCTAGTAATATTATGACCGTTTGGAATAATTTATATTATCGAAAAAAAGATAGACAAATTTCATTGGAAACCCCAAAATTGAATGTAGGCGATCATGTTAGAATAACTAAATATAAACATGTATTCCAAAAGGGTTATGAAAGTAACTGGAGTGATGAAATATTTATAATTAATTCAATTATTAATAGATCACCGCGAGTTGTTTATATGTTAAAGGATTTGGAAGGCGAACCCATCATTGGTACATTTTATTTAAAGAGTTACAAAAAGTGACTTACCTCCCCTCCACCGAGTATAAAATTGATAAAATAATACGTTCGCGTCATATTAGAGGCATAAAGGAAATACTAGTGAAGTGACAAGGTTATCCCAATAAATTTAACTCTTGGATACTCGCATCAAGCTTGAAAAAAATATGAATGAAAATAGTTTTTATTTAACTTTGTTAAGCAACAGTTCAACGGATTACTATACGGACAACACGACTGCACATTTTCTAACGAAATTACCTAAGAACATAAAATTAGAAGGGGAGTGGGTAGTTGGATTAGTGGAATTTCAATACCCGTGTTCCATGTATAATGTTCAAGATCATGAAAATATAATTTACATAAAGAAAAAGGTGGTGTCACCCGCAAACAAGTCAACGAAAATTGTTGATATAAAAACTCATATACCAGCCACTACATACGATAATATTGATCATTTCCTTCAAGCGTTTAATGAGAACCCACAACTAAAAAATAATGTCAAATTTAGGTATGATACATTGACAAAAATGGTTGGAGTAACAACAACAAATAATAGTGCGTTCTGTTAGGGTCAAAAAAGGCCATGATAGTTCACATTGTGATACCAGCACCAAATTTTAGTATGTTGTTAAACATGTTATTCTATGTTAAAAACCGTCGGGACCCCAACTGTAAAGTACCTGGATCCTGAGATATGACGTCATCAAAATGGCGGCCGCCGTATTTTGAAAAAATGCAAATAATTCTGATTCTATGAACTCTATATACATGTTTGCGGTGTCAAATTAAAGGTAATTAAATGTTTTATAACATTGTTTTACATTACCTTACCTTAACAGCACGATAAGTTAAAAAAAGCAAACTGAAAGTATTTTTTTTAAATACTTCTCACTTTGAATAGGAATAGCCACAAAACTATTCATTTCTTCAAGATTATTTGTATTACGGTAATAATTAAAATTTTATCACCTTTCTAATAAAAAAAACTGTAAATTGATTGAATGAGAAATGCCAAAGCTATGCCTCTAAGATCATAGAGCGCCATCTCGCGGACGGGACTCGTACAACGTTGCCGCTCCGTCCGCAACCTACACCGCGCCCGCACCGCACTTCGCGCTATTGTCACATTTATTCGCCTATTTTCTGGTAAGAAACACTACATATTCAAAAGCCGCGTTACTAGATTATAGAGGCATTGAATTGGTTGTTAATTAATTGTTGTTGTTAAGTACTTGTTATTAACTGTTTTTTTGTGTTAATTCTGTAAATATTTATTATATTACGCGTGATACGAGGTGATGTGTTGAAACTGGAGAAGTAAAAGTACCTACGTAGGTAAGTGACATCCAATATCTATAGCAATTTATTTAAGTTAGGTAGCGTATAGGATACTTACGAGCTATAATTAATGTAGGTAGTTCTCAATATGTATACACTTATCTTTTATGCAACTACCTATCCGAAGCTTTAGGTATTGACGTGAAACGTCTATACAATCATACCTAAACATGACATGTGACGTAACGAAATGGTATATCATCTTAGCATAATAATTATAAAACTAACAAATTAAAGAAACATAAATGTACTGCCATTATTTAGCTTATTTAGTCGGCTCGCTCTGCTATGACCTTGAACTTGTATCGGGCCGTGCAAGTTGACGGGAATTAAAGAAATAGGTACTCTCTCTCCTTTCTTTTTAGAGTAACTCATGCATGATTCACACTTTAGGTATACCGCGGTGATTCTTAAGTGTATTCATTATAATGTATTTTATAGTTATAATTTTTTTGTCCTAATTTATTTTCAATGTATTTTAATTTTTGTTGTATCTTAAGAACGGTAATACATAAAACCGTGAAATTTGGTATGATTATAGAACAAACTCTAAAAAAACAACAAGTACCTAATATATTCGTCAAGTGCGAGTCGGACTAGTAGGTATTGTAACTAGACCAAGGTAATTTATTTAACTTACCAACTCTTTTTATTTTAGGTATTAAAACTGAATCAACATGTCTGCTTCGTCGCGATCTATGAAAATCGTAAATACGACTCCAGCCAGACCTACTATAAATTGGGAGATATGCATAATTTGTCAAAAAGAAAGCAGCCAGCCTTTAATAACTCCAACGGATCACGGGTATCAGTCACTGAGCAATGATTTAATTGAATATGCAAAGTATGATTCTATCCCATCGCATATGCATTTTGAAAATACTTTTCAAACACTTCAAAATAACAAAGCCAAATACCATAAAACATGTAGATTGAAATACGATTCCCTAAAAAATTCCCGG
Source organism: Acleris cristana (assembly GCA_948252455.1). Classification (NCBI taxonomy): domain Eukaryota; kingdom Metazoa; phylum Arthropoda; class Insecta; order Lepidoptera; family Tortricidae; genus Acleris; species Acleris cristana. The sequence goes on from OX411771.1 coordinate 50,289,741, forward strand.
CTTAAAGACAGATTAAGCAAAATGGCGAATGCTGAAAAGAAAATACAACCCGACGCTAACACGGGTACAAGAACGAGGTCGAAAATCCCACAAAGTACGGATACCCTGTATCAACAATGCTTATTCTGCGAAAAACCTGAAACAGCTAAGGAACACCTTGTTTCAGTGTCAACCCTTAAAATCGGACCTGATATTCATCGCTATGCAGTACTGCTACAAGATGAAATACTTATGAAAAAATTACATTCTACAGATTTAGTTGCTGTGGAGGCTAAATATCATAAAGTCTGTTATGTTAGGCTTCTGAACAGAGTGCGAAGCATGACGAATAGACAATCGTTTGAATCAGAAAGCTCAACAAATCAAACTGCTTATGGTTCCATATTCTCTGAACTCGTCTCTTACATACAGGACACCTACCTATATAGTGCTGAAGCTCCAGTTTTTCGTCTTGTTGACCTGGTCGCAAAACTCCAACAAAGGAATCAGCAATTAGGTTTGGATAAAATGGACATTAACCGCACTAGACTAAAGGAACAGCTACTGCAATTTATCCCAGGCCTTCGCGAGGACAAAGTAGGTAAAGAAACTTTACTGTATTTCGAAGCCGATGTGCGACATGCAATTGAAAGTGCTTGTGATTATACCGAAATGAGCGATGGCATGTGTCTAGCTCGTGCTGCAAATATTATTCGCAAAGAAATGTTTAAAGAATATCCCAAATTCAACGGTTCTTTTAAGGGAGAATTCGCTGGTGAAAATTGCGTCTCTAAGCAATGTGTTTTGTTTTGTCGAATGGTACTAGAAGGTGCCATGCAAAGTGCAAATGGACCTATGGAGTTTACTGATGAAGATTCCCAAACGAACAGACACTTGGTGGCAACTAATATTGCTCAGTTAATAAGGTTTAATTGTAAAAAGAAGACTGCCACGCAAAACGAGAATATGCGCCATATTCTTGATCGAGAAACGCCGCTACCATTATATGTTGGTATGAAACTTTATAACGCTCATACAAGGAAAGACGTCATTGACAAGATGTGTGAATTAGGTTTAAGTGTTTCTTACCATAGAATAAATCAGGTTGTAGACTTGGTAGCAAGTAGTGCCTGTGAACAATACAAGAAGCAAGGGTTCGTTTGCCCTCAGAACATAGAGAAAAAAGTATTCATATGTGCTGCGATAGACAATATTGACCATAACACATCATCTAACACATCTCTTGATTCTTTTCATGGTACATCCATATCTCTTATTGTACAGCCGGAAGAGGACAATGGTCAAGTGAACACTACTTCATTGAAATTGAGTAAAAAAGATAAATGCGAACTATCACTTCCTGACTCGTATACTAATATACCTCCAACGCAAAAACAACAGGCCGACGTTCCTATGCAAACAATAAACTACGAAGCTCACGATCGAAATTCATTAAACCCTGTTGCAAATATAAAAGAGTGGTTAGACCACGTGAAGATAGCTCTAAAAAATAACGAAGAATTTCTTCCTTGGGCAGCTTACTGTTCACGCATAGAAAATCCTCAACGAAAAGTAGTTCCATGCAGATCAGTCATTCTACCTGTATTGAGAGAAAACATAAATTCTCATGCGATGGTTCGCCACACTATGGACATTATAATTACAGCAACATATAAAATTAACCCCGGTCAGATACCTGTCATTACTGCTGATCAACCAGTGTACGCGATTGCCAAACAAATCCAATGGTCGTACCCCGATAGTTATGGCGAATATAAACTGGTGGTTATGCTGGGCCCACTTCACATAGAAATGGCTGTACTATCAATGATTGGTACATGGTTAGAAGGTAGTGGGTGGACAGATAATTTAATAGAAGCAGGTGTAACCACGACGGGTAGAGCGGAGGGCATACTAAAATCATTCCATGTAAAAAGAAGCCGATACGCACATGAAGTAACCGCAGCAGCATTGAGCGCACTGATAGAAGAAGCATTTAATGTATCAGATGATACTAATAATGAGTCTTTTGTCGAGTGGGTCGAACGGAAAAAAAATGAATCTTCCCAATTCAAGTTCTGGCATACTACTATGGAACTAGAAGCAATAATGATGTCACTCGTTGGAAGCATTCGCCAAGGTGATATTGCAGATTTTATAACTTGCCTGCATCGCATTTGCCCGTGGATGTTGACCCTTGATCGTGTAAATTATGCTCGTTGGTTACCTATATTTGTTCATGATCTCGAAAAGCTGCCAATTTGTCATCCCATGATTTACAAGGAATTCGAAAAAGGACATTTTACCTGTTCAAAAACAAAGAAAATCTTTTCGCGAATGGGTCACGACCAGGTTCATGAACAAAACAACAAATTGATTAAGCTGGATAGCAAAACTCTCAGTGCTCTCAGCAATGACAATGCGTTATTGAGATGGTCAGTATCTGGTCCTGAGATGGTACGAATGACATCTGAGTACGAAGAAAAGGCTTCCTTTGATCAGTGCTCATCATCTGAAGACCATAAACATCGAGAAGATACTAAAGCGTTTGCATTGCGTTTTCACAAAGATGTCAACAATCTTCTTAACGTATTTAGAGAACACGGGAATCCTTTTGAAGATAGTCACCTTACAACAGTCAACAACACCCGACTAATTATGAACGATAAGTCCGAAAAATCCGTCTTTGAAGCCGAATCTCGAGGGAACGATCAATACACAGAATTTGTAAAGGAACGTTTAATTTTACGCAACAAGTCTATACACGTAGTTATCAAGCGCAATAACCTGTCCATCTTCAGTGATCAAAAAGCAGTAGCAAAATCTAAAGATAAACAAAAGATAGGTGATCTCAAAAAAGACAGTAATATGTTCTGCAAACTGTACGTCGCTAGTCAAGGGAGAAATGCAGATGTAGACGTTTTCTTTTCACACGAAAATCATCCCTATGCGCCTTCTATATCCGAGTTTGGACAACTGAGAAAGCCCTCAAACAAGTCAGACATAGTTTCCTGCATTGAAGACTATTGTTCAAAACAAAATATGCCAACCACGATACCAACAACTACAAAACCAGAAGCATCTTGCTTGGTAATAGACGGCGCCGCTCTCGTGCACATGCTCAATCCCAAAGCAAATCAAACATTCCATCAATACATCGAAACTGTGTTCGTTCCGTATATCAAAGAACGTTTACGATTCTTTAATAGAATTGATGTAGTGTTTGACCAGTATATAGAAGGGAGTTTGAAAGCGCACGCACGAGAGTTGAGAGGTACAGGAAATCAGGTAGCAGTAAGGGAAACGGTGAAAATCCCTAAAAACTTTAAAAAGTTCTTAGCCCACAACAAGAACAAAGAACAGTTATTCACGCTGCTAGCAAAAAAACTGGTCGACATTCAAGTTGATGGAAAGACTGTCATCTGTACCTCTAAGGAAAAAGTGCTTTCCGAATCAGGATCTGTAGTGGAAAGGTTGTCTTCATCTCATGAAGAAGCAGATGCCCGATTAATATTGCACGCCGCTGACGCTGCACGAAATAACCACAACAACGTTATAATTAAAACAGTGGATTCGGACGTGTTTGTTATAGCACTTTTTGCCTTTTCGAAGATACCCGGATTGCAAAAGCTGTGGATAGAGTACGGAACAGGGAAGCATTTTAAATATTTGGCCGTCCATGACTTTTGTACTTTTCTTCCAAATGACATGTCAAACCTGATGCCATTTTTTCATGCATTTACCGGCTGCGATACGGTATCAGCCTTTTGTGGGATTGGGAAGAAAAGTGCATGGAAAACATGGTTGCTGATGAGAGATGTAGACGCAGCTTTCGAAACTTATTCCCATGGAGAAGAACCGTCAGGAACTACTGAAGAGTTCCGATTGATTGAAAAGTTTGTAGTGCACATGTACCACCCAACCAGTGAAAGTCACAGCGTAAACACAACAAGAAGAGTCCTGTTTACGAAAAGGAATAGATCTATAGAAAATATACCACCGACGCAAGATGCATTACTACAACATCTGAAAAGGGCAATTTTACAGAGTAATGTATAGACAAATTGTCTTAACTCCCACCCGGATAAAATGGACCCTTGCGACTGGGGTTGGGAAAGTAATAATAACGCGAACGGGCTGCTGTACACTCCTGTATGGAAAACTATTCCTGACGCCAGCAACAGTTGCAAGGAACTCTTATCTTGTAAATGCAAAGAATGGTGCAGGAGATGTCGGTGCGTGAAAAACGATTTAAACTGCACCCTTCTCTGTGCTTGTGAGGGATCATGCTCACGACAAAATGATTAACATACCTAAATTGTGTAGGTAATAACTAATTGTGTAGGTAACTAAGTAGCTGATCTGAATTTATTAAATAAATATAGACTCTTTTATACAAATAAGTACCTACTTTTATTTTACGTCCCGAATGCAATAGTATATCGACAAATTCACATTCCCTGACCCATAGCAAAGTTTTAATTAGAAATCACTAAATATTATAAAACGAAGTCCCCCGCCGGCCGCCTCTGTCCGTCTGTATGCTAATAATATAATATAGCTGTTATATATCTCCAAAACGAATGAACGGATTTTCATGCGGTTTTCATCATCGGTTACACAATGTACTGGTTTATGTGCGGATGTTATAGAAAACTTACATGAATCGAAGCGAAGCGAGGGCGAGTCGCTAGTGTCAAATAATAGCGGTGGTTATTGGTAGTATATTAAGCAAAAATCATCTTTTTTCTGTTTATTTCAGTCAATAATGTGTGTTTTTTTTATTTATGTCCACTTAGGTACTCTCGTTACTGAACTTTTTTAAAAGGTTTAGGTATAAAGTTATCATTTCGTGATTCAACCGTCTCTTTTTTCTCTTGAAACTAGTTGAAACTAACCCCCTACACCTGCGTACACTGGAGGGAGCGCCTTACTAAAAATGGCATAACTAAGACAATTATTATTAGATTGAGTTTCGGTTTTTTTTATTAGATAGTTGATAAACTATTCGTTATGTCTGCTATACATCATTTCTCTCTATTTTGTAAACTTCTGGGGCTAAAAATTAAAATAAGGAGGATTTAAAGATTTAATTTCCATATATTTTAATATATTTTTGTAACTGTACTACTTAGCTGATGTTGTGTATTATAATATTATAAAACACTTAATTCCCTTTCATTTGATACCCCACACATGTATATAAGGTTCATAAAATCAGAATTATTAGCAATTTTTAAAATACGGCGGCGGCCATTTTGATTACGTCATATCTCCGGATCTAAGTACTTTACAGTTGGAGTCCCGACGGTTTTTTAAATAAAATGACATGTTTAACAACATACTAAAATTTGGTGCTGGTATCACAAAGTGAACTATACTTCCCCTAACAGAACGCACTATAATGAAATAACCTCTATCATAACAACCCCGATACTAAGTCTCCAGCTGGGTTTCAAACCGAGATCAAATTTGAAACAAGTTACATATGGAAAAAAACCCTGCCAATTTATATTTAGGGTTACCACCACAAATATTTGTTTACACCGATATAATTCATCCGCAAGTAGTTGGAGATGTTATAACAGCATTGCTTAGAATAATACCACTAGATCCAACTAAGTTTATTTATGGTGCATATAAAACTCACATTTTCTCACCTGCTCACTATGTACCGGTTTTACGTAGGGAGTTCGATACTATTGAAATAGATATAAGAACAACTACCGGTGTTAATGTACTGTTCCAATTTGGTAGCTCCTACGTGAAGCTACACTTTCAACGAGTAAAATGAATTATAACAGATCGCCAGTCTCTTGCCCTTACCAGCATTATTATTCGCATCAAGCCGGCTCTGGTGTAGGAATTGTCTATAAAGGAGTTCCATTTCAACGAGGGCATGGTATAGGGAGTTTTTTGGGAGGGCTATTTAGATCAGTGCTCCCTTTGTTATCTAGTGGTTTGAAAACCATTGGAAAAGAAACGTTAGGTGCAGGGGTTGGTTTGTTATCCGATATGGTAAATTCACGCCCTATGGATAGTTCGATTAGATCACGATTCAAGGAGGCAAGTGCTAATTTAAAAAGAAAAGCCGATGAAAAAATTTATTCCCTCATGTCGGGATCTGGGTATAAAATGACATCTAAAAGAAGGGAACCGCTCATTACATTGAAAGCATCGAGACGAAGAGGAAGTAAAAAAAATAAAAACAAAACTCTTGAGGATATATTTACAAACTAAATAATGTCATTCCTACATAGTCATTCTTGTGAATGTGCGAAATCTGAATTAGATATATTTGCCCTTCCATCAACTCAAACAAGTATTGAAAGTGGCCAGTGGGTTAATTACAAACCAATTTCATCTTTAAGTGATGACGCTCCCATCGAATTCCAAGTTCCCGGATCAGGAGATGACTATGTTGATCTATCCCACACAATGTTACATATTAATGCTAAAATATTGAATCAGGATGGCACAAAATTAAAACCAGATACCCTGGTTGCACCCGTCAATAACTGGTTACATTCCCTTTTCAGTCAACTAGATGTATATTTAAATCAAAAACTCATATCACCCCCAAACAATACATATGCTTACCGTGCTTATATGGAAAATCTTCTAAACTATGGACCAGCAGCCAAAGAAACTCATCTTACTTGTGGATTGTGGTATGCTGATACTGCAAATCATATGGATACTATTGATGCAAATAACAAAGGGTTTCACAAAAGACTAGAATTTGTCAAAGAGAGTAAGGAAGTGGAAATGATGGGCCATTTTCATGCCGACATATTTAACCAAGAGAAATTCTTAATAAATGGTGTCGAAATACGCATTATAGTCCTGGCAATGAAAGATTGTGGGTGGAAAAGTTGAAAGCAGTAATTTTGACTTCGGAACTTTGTTTGGACTAGTTAGGAGATAAACATACTAATAGTCCCCACCCCTTGGAGGTGAGCCCTAAGAGGGGGGGCGCAAAGAAGGTCCCGTTTTTTTGTTTTTTGTTTACATCTTGAAAACAATGCGTCATAGGAAATGTTGCTTTATTGCATTATTAAAGCTGATAAAATTCTCTACAAATTTGATTCTATTCATTTTTTACTTATTTTCAATCGTTGTCTAGATATGAGCTCCGAAAAACGGACGATTTTCAAAAAAGTGTTTTTAGCTAGGGTATGACTGCACGACACCTTGCGCTTGTGACTATGCGGTGACGCTTGGCACACTTGAATCTTAGCTGGTCCTGAGTAGATTCAGACCAGGAGTCATCGAGAGCCATCGCGCATTTAGTGGGGGTGAGGGGGCGAAGTTCGACGCTGCCGCGCTGTAATTGAAGCAACATTTCTCTAAAACTATACATACTAGGGTATGCGATGTATCATTTTCGGATAAATTAAGGACGAGGAATTTATTTTTCAAATAAAAACAATGCACTTTGTAGCAAAAAAAAATAATAAAGTAGAAAAGACTAAAACCTACCCAGGGAGAATGTGTAGGTATTCTAAGGATAAACCAACTCTGAAAACAGCACAAAGACATCTGAACATGAGCGTAGGTATCGACTGACATGTATGACAAAAAAAACGTGAGGTCAAAATAGCTGGTTTGATAGTGCAATCCGTTGTATGGGAACCTTGCACTTTTTGACTATGCGCTGAAACTTGGCACAGTTGATCCGTTGATCCGTAGGTGGTCTCGAGTGAATTCAGACCGGGAGCCATCGAGAGCCACCGCCCATTTAGTGGGGGAGGGGGGAAGTTTAACGCTGCTGCGCTTTAATTGAAGCCATATTTCTCTAAAACTATAATTGTTATGGCGTCTAATATATCTTTTTCGGAAAAATTAGGGATGGGAAGACTATTTCTGGGATAAAAATATTGCACCTTAGAATAAAAAATATAATCTTTATCTTATGATTACTTTTATAATTTATATATTATAAGATGAGCAGATTCTGAGCCGGTGCTAACACTGCTAACTGACCCCAAACTTGCACCCGTTAATATATGGCTCTTGAAAAATGCTGATATAATGCAGCTTTAGTCGGTGGGATGTGTCTAAATGGGATATTTAGGCACTCATTTACTGAAGTAGGTACACGAAGCCGATCTGAAATAATAAATGATGACATGCAATATTCTAGTTTAAGCTTTGAGATCCTATTATATCTGTTTAAAAAAGCATAACAGACGTATTTTTCGGTGAAATGCTTGGAACAAAATATTTATCAGAAAATTATAAAACATACAGAAATTTATTGCAATATCTGAGCTGTCAAGGATGCTTACTTATAATGTTACGTTTACGCGAATTAGTTCCATGCCCATCTTAGACGTAAAACTTAACTAAATATTTTAATAAGTAGATAAATGTAGTTATATGTTTTTATTTTTAATATATTTCACGTGATTAAAAATTAAAATAGAGAAATGAAAAAAAGTTGTACATAACTTTAATGTTTTGTTCTAAAGTGCATTATTTTTATCCGAGAAATAGACTTCCCACCCTTAATGTATCCGAAAATGTTATATTAGACGCCATAACAATTATAGTTTTAGAGAAATATGGCTTCAATTAAATGCGCGGTGGCTCTCGATGGGTCCCGGTCTGAATTCACTCGAGACCACCTACGGATCAACGGATCAACTGTGCCAAGTTTCAGCGCATAGTCAAAAAGTGCAAGGTTCCCATACAACTGATTGTACTATCAAACCAGCTACTTTGGCCCCCCAATTATTTATCATACATGTCAGTCGATACCTACGCTCATGTTCAGATGTCTTTGTGCTGTTTACAGAGTTGGTTTATCCTTAGAATACCTACACATTCTCCCTGGGTAGGTTTTAGTCTTTTCTACTTTATTAATTTTTTTTTGTTACAAAGTGCATTATTTTTGTTTGAAAAATCGATTCCTCGTCCTTAATTTATCCGAAAATGATACATCGCATACCCTAGTATGTATAGTTTTAGAGAAATGTTGCCTCAATTACAGTGCGGCAGCGTCGAACTTCGCCCCCTCACCCCCACTAAATGCGCGATGGCTCTCGATGACTCCCGGTCTGAATCTACTCAGGACCAGCTAAGAGTCAAGTGTGCCAAGTGTCACCGCATAGTCACAAGCGCAAGGTGTCGTGCAGTCATACCCTAGCTAAAAACACTTTTTTGAAAATCGTCCGTTTTTCGGAGCTCATATCTAGACAACGATTGAAAATAAGTAAAAAATGAATAGAATCAAATTTGTAGAGAATTTTATCAGCTTTAATAATGCCATACAGCAACATTTCTTATGACGCATTGTTTTCAAGATGTAAACAAAAAACAAAAAAACGGGACCTTCTTTGCGCCCCCCCTCTTAGGGCTCCCCTCTAAGGGGTGGGGACTTTTAGTATGTTTATCTCCTAACTAGTCCAAACAAAGTTCCGAAGTCAAAATTACTGCTTTCAACTTTTCCACCCACAATCTTTCATTGCCAGGACTATAATGCGTATTTCGACACCATTTATTAAGAATTTCTCTTGGTTAAATATGTCGGCATGTAAATGGCCCATCATTTCCACTTCCTTACTCTCTTTGACAAATTCTAGTCTTTTGTGAAACCCTTTGTTATTTGCATCAATAGTATCCATATGATTTGCAGTATCAGCATACCACAATCCACAAGTAAGATGAGTTTCTTTGGCTGCTGGTCCATAGTTTAGAAGATTTTCCATATAAGCACGGTAAGCATATGTATTGTTTGGGGGTGATATGAGTTTTTGATTTAAATATACATCTAGTTGACTGAAAAGGGAATGTAACCAGTTATTGACGGGTGCAACCAGGGTATCTGGTTTTAATTTTGTGCCATCCTGATTCAATATTTTAGCATTAATATGTAACATTGTGTGGGATAGATCAACATAGTCATCTCCTGATCCGGGAACTTGGAATTCGATGGGAGCGTCATCACTTAAAGATGAAATTGGTTTTTATTAACCCACTGTCCACTTTCAATACTTGTTTGAGTTGATGGAAGGGCAAATATCGTCACCTCCATGCCAAAGTCACCTATCTGCAAAAATCACATTTTTCAGGGGAGCGATTTGAATATTTTTTTGTTTTTTAACATAGACATTTGTTAGTAAATTAGTACTTTAAGTTTGTAAGGTTTTTAAAAAGTGTATATATTACATGATGCATTAGACAGATATACAATTTGATAACAGAATCGCGGAATAACGCACATTCGCAACTTTGCAACTCCATACATGGACATGAAAATGTATTTTTATACACCATTGTAAACTCACGAATGTACCACTTTCGTGAATTATTCGAACAAACGTTCTATTTAGACCAAAGTAAACTTACGTATGTGGCAGTTTCGTTAGTTTACAATGGTATGTATGTATGTATGTAAACACTTTATTGTACAAAAAACATAAAATCAAATACAATAATTACAAAGTTGGAATGTACAAAGGCCAACTTATCCCTTTAAGGGATCTCTTCCAGCTAACCTTTGGGTGATTGAGGAAAATTAGAAAGTAGAATGTGGCAGACATTAGTACAAAACAGAGTTATCGGAAATTGCATAACAACATTTTAGACCTTAAGAATAAATACTAACAGACGTATATAAAAATAATAATAATAAATATCAAAATAATTAAATACACGACCTTACATATATACACATATGTATACCTACATACAATATATATAAAATAAATAAATAAATAAATATATATATATATATATATATATATTATAGAGTAAAATAAAGGATAGTAAACAATTATAAGGAGTCAAGCCAGTATGTCCTCAAATTTCCCTGTAGAGATGCGACCGATTGCGATTTCCTAATATCAGAAGGCAGCCGGTTCCACAATCTGACAGAGTGCACCGAGAAGGATTTGGAGTAGGTTTTAGACGTATGGGCTGGAAAGGCAAGAGAGAGGTTACAATGGTGTGTAATAATACCTTTTTATTTTTATGCATAGAGTTGCAAAGTCGCGAATGTGAATTAATTTTATATTCTGATAAATAGAAATCATTTTCTATCTGTGAAATGCATGTTTTAATGATTTAGCCCCTTACTAATAAACGTTGAGTAACGGTTGTATAGCTATACAATGTTTTGTCTTTATCTGTCAAATTCAAATGTCACAATGAAAGATAAGGACAAAATATTGTATAGCTATACAACCGTTACTCAACGTTTATTAGTAAGGGGGTTACTGTATTTTTCTGTAAAATGCTGAAAATGAAAACATGTAAATAAATAGATTACGGTATTTGGATGATAAAATTCTTTATTTGAATAAAAACCCTACTCTTCCTCGTCGTTATCTGGTTCCGGCAGGCGATCTTGCACAGTATCTGAATCCTGTAGATTTTCGTGGAATGAATGGTAGCATCTAGGTATCTGATTATCAATACATAGTTTCAGCAAGTCACGTTTTTTAGCTTTTGATATAGGTATTTTATCCCGGTAAGCCACAACAGGTAATACTTTTGCGACACTTTTCCCCTTTTTTGGTTTCAGATGCAATTCTTTGAACGCTGCGTCAGTATAATCACTTTTTATAAATATAGACTTCGGACTCTCTTTACGGTATTGTATCCACACCGCATCTTGAAATTTAGTTTTTATTGTTCCTTCCGATTCATTTTCTTCCGGTTCGTTGTTTTTAATTGTTTTTTTCTTTTTTTGTGTTTGTTTTTTAGTGTTATTCTCTGCAACAAATGTCACTTGATTTGAGTTGAAGTCTAAAAAGTCGTCATGAAGTAATACATGGACATTAAACGGGCGGGGCTTCGTTCTCGCCAATCTCATAATCTGAACCCATCCGTCTGGTGTGTATACAGGGGAGTTTTTAGATTTTTGTTCTATTTTGGAATGTATAGAGTCGCACTCCATGTGGCTGTGCCCCGATTCGTAGAATACATGATCAATTACCTCAATTGTTTCGTGAGTTGTGACCAAATGTAGAAGCATGCTACAAAAGTTAAATTTTTTCTGCTGGCCCCCGCAATTATCGGACATCATCCTGATATGTGTCACATTTTGCTTGCTCGTAATATATTTATAAACGCAGGTTGCGATTTCAATACTTCCGCGTTTACCCTCGGTTTCATTCCAAGTAAAGCAATCAACATCTTGGTCTCCAAATTTGTAAAATGTCAAATTGTATACAGCCAGCTTGCGAACATAAAAAAATGGCCCTGCCGCACCTTTGGGGGTTTGAAGCACAGCCTCTAAGTCGAAATTAAAGGCCAAAGTTTTCGCGTCGTTCTTTGCCGCTTGTTTATCAGCGTCTCGACGCAGATAAGCGTTGTCTCTTCGCTGAAGGTGCTTTGCTTGATCGTCCTCTTGAGAGCTGGTCAGTCCAGTACTTTCGAGTTCCTTGTAAGCGACGCATTTTTTGCACAAGTCTTTTTTTGGCACGTGGAATCTTAATTTATATGAACGAAAATTTTTTCGGTACGTCTCCACACCGGCCGGTGCTGTGCCATTTTCCATACACTGTTTTTTATAGAGAGAGTACATAATGTTCACGTTGAGTCCAGTACCTAGGTATTTATATTCGGAATTACTTCTGCAATAATGGGATTCTACTGCAGGGAATGAAAATATGTGGGACTTAATTCGATTCCATCTTTCTGTGGAAAGTTTGTTAGGGGGTGTGCTTTTGCCTCTCTTTTCCGCTAGAAGTACCCCTTCTAAAGAAAGCTTATTTAATGCTCCTCTAACCATAGCTTCAGTTACATTAAGAGTGTCCAAAAAAAAATCTCTGCACACTCGTACCTGCTCATTTTTATTCACGGTCAATGAATAATGGTTCGTAGACTCTTTGCGGGGGGGGCCATCTACCGTTGATCGTTTTTTCTTTTCCCTTTTCACGTGTTGGACTATGAATTGTCGTTGATCTTGTAAGGTTTTTAGTGCTCGAAAAGATTCATAATTTTTTTTTCTAGCTTCCTCCGGCACGTTGCTATTACATTTATGTTTAGGTTTTGTTGCACATTGTGGTTCTTTCAAGGGTCGTGCTGAAATTTCTTTACCTTTGGTTGTTTTATAAGCTTCCCCTTTAAGGCGTTTCTCTCTTTCTGTGTTTTTTTTCCATTTTGTAGGATTTGTAGTATGTTTTTTTTTTGGTGAATTATGTGTCACTGTTACTGTTTGCCGCGAAAGCAGAGTCCCTGATAAAGAAACGCTCCTTTTCAATTTTTTTTGTGATCGTCCTGACTGTGGTAAGTCATTTTCAGAAGCTCGTCTTTTGAGAGGATTTGAGGTGGACACTTGCAACTGGGGTCTGGAATCATCTGTGGTCACTGGTATTTCAGCTTCGCTATAATCCTGGATATCCTTGTCTGTGCCCATGATAACACCGAACGAAAACTTGTTATCATTCGTCTGTATTTGGCGATGTTTACTTGATGTAGTACGATTTAAATACGATGGAATTTTTGTGTGAACTATTGCCCTAGTGACAGTATGAGTAGGAGAAGCACAATCATCAGATGAACTGTTATTAATGTAATCTCTATCGTGCTCGTAATCAGGGTCCTTAACACTGTCGTCATCACTTAAATTATTGAAATCAAAAGCCCTCGATTGGGGCAACGAATCAAACGCATTTACAGCATCTGGATTGGGTGACAATGATATGGAACGAACGGGTGAAGAATTTTCGCTAATGTTAGGAAACATGTTATTATTTAGAGATAAAAAAGCATCCCTGTCTATAGGAGTTATCGGCGAATACAATGGTGCCTCTGGTGTCGCTTCAGCTACGTCGCGGCAACCAATCGAAACAGGAGATGGTACACTTTCACTACCATCTGGTACTGCTATAAGACTGCACTGCTGAACATTACTCTGGACTACATTATCGACCAATTCTGTGCATATTGTTACATTTTCATCAATTTTGTGTGGTTTTTGAGTTTGGTCTGATACTAAGTTATTACAGTTATTAGTTGGACATATTTTTTGCTGTAGGTTGTTTAGAGATTCCATAGTCAGTTTCTGAGTTTCTGGAATTTTTGCTGAAGCTGAAAAAAAAACAGGTTATAATTTAATGCCCGGTTTCTATATTCAACAAAACGAAACATTTTCCTTACGTCTCGTTAAAATTTGACACATTTTGTACGTAGCAAATGTCAAATTTTAACCAGACGTAAGGAAAACAATTCGTTTTTTGAATGTAGGAACCGGGCATTAGACAATAAGTATCAGCGTCGCTATTGCCTAACGCACTCGCAATCTCAATTGGGTTCAAAGCGGAACAATTATTTTCATTTTGTATGCAGACAAGCTTTCGATTTTCAAAATGAAAACAATTGCAATTGCGAGTGCTTTAAGCAATAGCCACTCTGGTTTCACAGTAGCAAATTGATTTATTCAAACATGTTTAACCCTCACGTCAATCACGTTACGCCCTGTCACGTGAGTGGGTGCTAATATAATTATTAAGGTTATTATAATAAGGGCAACCGGCACCAAAAAAATTGAAGATTTAGAACGTTTAATATCAACAAATGCACACGAAAATTGCAAACTGCAAAATTACTTGCTTACCTACTGCATGCGGTATTGATATAAGTCGCTCTAAAGTGATTGATATAAACTTAAGAAAAATACGAAATATCAAAACTTGCTATGCGGAGTAGCAAGGTAAATTAGTTTGTAATTAATAGCATGAAGAACCATGTTAAGAACTAAAAAATAATGCATACGGTTATTAACTAATGAAGGAATAATCATTGTATTTGTTTTAAATCGACATAATTTTTAAATCGTTTGTAAAACGATAACATTTGTTATTTTACATCTGTATTTAAATCTTTAACAAAATACAATGACAATGACTTCACGCACATGCTTATTCCTTTATTGGTTTTCACATAAATGTTTCAAGTTCAACTATTTTATTTAGGTTATACAATTAAGCAGTGATAAATAGTTACTTACTTGTTATATTTTCATCTCGATTTGTGTCCTCGAATATTTTAAGCAGCATCTTCCTGTTTCTTTTCATATTGAAAACTAATCAAATACTAATTAAAACAAAAGAAAAAGCTCAGAGTAAAATTTTACTGACACAGGTAATTTTCTGCATTAATGTTTTTTTTTAACTGTTTAATTGCAGTGTCAAAGGTAAAAAAAATACAGCCTATTAAATTCCTCGCAAAAAAGTTTCACGGGACAACTAGTTTTTATGTTTATTTTTCAACCTTTAACGTAAATAAATGAGTTTTGTTTTTATTCACCTACATATTAATGATCACCATAAATGTCAACTCACGAATATGCCAGATTCGCATATATTCCATAGGCTGATTTTACTAGTGATTAATAAATATCACCATTGCAAACTCACGAATATGCCAGATTCGCATATATTCCATGGGCTGATTTTACTAGTGATTAATAAATATCACCATTGCAAACTCACGAATATGCCAGATTCGCATATTTTCCATGGGCTGATTTTACTAGTGATTAATAAATATCACCATTGCAAACTCACGAATATGCCAGATTCGCATATTTTCCATGGGCTGATTTTACTAGTGATTAATAAATCACCATGGAAAATTCACGAATATGCCAGATTCGTATATTTGCCATGGGCTGATTTTACTAGTGATTAATAAATATCACCATAGTAAATTCACGAATATGCCAGATTCGCATATTTGCCATGGGCTTCTATTGATAACGTAGTAATAATCACTACCACTGAAAACTTATGAATATGCCACATTCGCGAGTTAAAAGTGTCTTATAAGTATTTCGTAAGTTTACCATGGATGTAACCACAAGAAATTACAGATTCGTGAGTTTATAACTCTTTAACCGTTAATGCTACGGATACATAAAATTGAGAGATTGTGCATTCTACATTTGGAACAACTCTGCATCAATAATCTCATTTTTGCCAAAAAAGCAGATACGCGAATTTGGCATGGAGGTGACGATATATCTAATTCAGATTTCGCACATTCACAAGAATGACTATGTAGGAATGACATTATTTAGTTTGTAAATATATCCTCAAGAGTTTTTTTTTTACTTCCTCTTCGTCTCGATGCTTTCAATGTAATGAGCGGTTCCCTTCTTTTAGATGTCATTTTATACCCAGATCCCGACATGAGGGAATAAATTTTTTCATCGGCTTTTCTTTTTAAATTAGCACTTGCCTCCTTGAATCGTGATCTAATCGAACTATCCATAGGGCGTGAATTTACCATATCGGATAACAAACCAACCCCTGCACCTAACGTTTCTTTTCCAATGGTTTTCAAACCACTAGATAACAAAGGGAGCACTGATCTAAATAGCCCTCCCAAAAAACTCCCTATACCATGCCCTCGTTGAAATGGAACTCCTTTATAGACAATTCCTACACCAGAGCCGGCTTGATGCGAATAATAATGCTGGTAAGGGCAAGAGACTGGCGATCTGTTATAATTCATTTTACTCGTTGAAAGTGTAGCTTCACGTAGGAGCTACCAAATTGGAACAGTACATTAACACCGGTAGTTGTTCTTATATCTATTTCAATAGTATCGAACTCCCTACGTAAAACCGGTACATAGTGAGCAGGTGAGAAAATGTGAGTTTTATATGCACCATAAATAAACTTAGTTGGATCTAGTGGTATTATTCTAAGCAATGCTGTTATAACATCTCCAACTACTTGCGGATGAATTATATCGGTGTAAACAAATATTTGTGGTGGTAACCCTAAATATAAATTGGCAGGGTTTTTTTCCATATGTAACTTGTTTCAAATTTGATCTCGGTTTGAAACCCAGCTGGAGACTTAGTATCGGGGTTGTTATGATAGAGGTTATTTCATTATTTGTTGTTGTTACTCCAACCATTTTTGTCAATGTATCATACCTAAATTTGACATTATTTTTTAGTTGTGGGTTCTCATTAAACGCTTGAAGGAAATGATCAATATTATCGTATGTAGTGGCTGGTATATGAGTTTTTATACCAACAATTTTCGTTGACTTGTTTGCGGGTGACACCACCTTTTTCTTTATGTAAATTATATTTTCATGATCTTGAACATTATACATGGAACACGGGTATTGAAATTCCACTAATCCAACTACCCACTCCCCTTCTAATTTTATGTTCTTAGGTAATTTCGTTAAAAAATGTGCAGTCGTGTTGTCCGTATAGTAATCCGTTGAACTGTTGCTTAACAAAGTTAAATAAAAACTATTTTCATTCATATTTTTTTCAAGCTTGATGCGAGTATCCAAGAGTTAAATTTATTGGGATAACCTTGTCACTTCACTAGTATTTCCTTTATGCCTCTAATATGACGCGAACGTATTATTTTATCAATTTTATACTCGGTGGAGGGGAGGTAAGTCACTTTTTGTAACTCTTTAAATAAAATGTACCAATGATGGGTTCGCCTTCCAAATCCTTTAACATATAAACAACTCGCGGTGATCTATTAATAATTGAATTAATTATAAATATTTCATCACTCCAGTTACTTTCATAACCCTTTTGGAATACATGTTTATATTTAGTTATTCTAACATGATCGCCTACATTCAATTTTGGGGTTTCCAATGAAATTTGTCTATCTTTTTTTCGATAATATAAATTATTCCAAACGGTCATAATATTACTAGAATTAACATCAATTGGTTGCATTTTAATGCTAGAATGATAGGTATGGTTGTAAGAATGAAGAAGATCTTGTAAAATTTTAGTGTAATTATATGTATGTATTATTATGAGTGAAGTAACGCCACATTTTCATTTTAAGAGTTCTTTGAAACCTTTCTACTATACTTGCTTTAATGTCGGGATTATTAGTGGTATAATAATTAATGTTTTTGCTCTTGAAATAATCTCTCACCACCTTTGAAACAAATTCTGTACCTTTATCAGATTGTATATGACGAGGAACAGCGTTGGCTTCGGTAAATATGCTTTCAAAACATTCTTTAACTGTTGATGAATCTTTCTTTTTCATGGCTCTCGCAAAAGCATATTTACTGAACACATCAATAACACAAAGAATATATTTGTATCCATGATTATATTGACTATACGTACTCATGTCACTTAGATCAGCTTGCCAGAGTTCATTAAAGTTAGATAGGATATATCTATTTCTGGTGAATCGCTTATGAATAGGTTTATGTAGCGTGTACGTATCTTGAGATTGTAACCATTTTTTTACTTCCTCTTTGATCATTTGTTCTTTCATTTCCTTCGCTATATTATTTAAACTACTATAACCAGCTGGATTGGAGACATCATAGTAGATCCTATTAATATCTAATAAGGAGTCCATTTTTCCCAATCAATTTTCTTATGATGACGCTTAAGTTGTCCTGTAGTAAGTGGTGTAGCTCTTTGTTTTTCTTTATCTGTTGACTATCTCGTACTTGTAGATGCAGGTAATGTAATGGGTTCAATCGATTGAGCTGTTTTAATAAATTCCAAGTTTGCAGGATTGCCTATGCAGCTTAAAGGAACTCTTATATCTCTTAAAAGTAATGCAAACTCTTCCCACCCTGTTGGCTTAGGACGTTTAAGAGATCTAACCGTGTCACTTATCAGATCAGTAATATTACTATTTGAAATGGTGCGGTTGTTTATTACAACTTCACCAGTTGGCTTCCACCAAATTTTTGGTTTACTTAAAACAATGCAATCCAACAAAGTTCGAGTTTTTTTCTCATATGATTTGGGTAATATATCTATAATTTTTGATGGACTAATTGGCATCGGTTCTGGATTTGTTTTACCAATCGGTGTAACAGCTGTAGTACCATCTCCTTCTGGTAAAGGTGGATTTGCAACTGACTCATTATATTCATTAACCTCCTTTTTGTTCACTTTTGACTTTAGATCATTACTTTCGTAGTTGAGTTGAGGGGGAGGCCCCTCCGTTACGATTGGTATTCTAAATGGTTTTCGATCTGTTTCAATAAAATGTAAAAGTCGTTGCAATGCTTGTGAATATAAGGTCCACTTTTCACGATCATTCATTTTACTTTTAAGGATTTTTTGCATCTCAGCATCTAGACGGGATGATGAATTTTCAGGTAGGCTCTCATTGCGTTTGAGTCTTTCAATAAAATCTGATTCTACTAATAGCATTTTTTTCGTATTTTCCATTTTGTTTATGATAAAGAGTTAACTAAGGCACTTAAAACTACTCCTAATATAATAGGTAGAAATGCACCTCCCTTTTGAATTATAACGGTTTTTCTTATTTTATGTTTTCCTTTTGAAACTAATTTCCGTAAGATATCTTTATATTTCTTTAATTTAGATTTTTCTTTTTTTTCTACAAGAATTTTTCCATTTAGGACGTTATAAATGCACTCACAAATAATGTTGATCTCATCATCATCACAAGATTTAAGTAACGCCGTGCGATATTTTGGTTTAAGCAGCTGCCAGTGCCTAGAAACTCCATACAAAGAAATTTTAGTATGGAATTCTTTAGTACGTAGTACCAATATACAGCAAAAATGACTTCTGACAGTTTGGCCACAACGAGAGGAAAAATTAAAAACAAACAAATGATGTTATCTCTGGTTCATAACTTGAAATTTTTCCTAACCTAACCGATGTATAAAGTTTCAAAACTCGAGTTTCCATTAGACTAACTTATAAAATACAAGTTTAAAGATGGGAAATAACCGTGTTTGTGAAGCTTGCGGTGTGAGTGAAAAGTTTAGAAATGGATTCTTCGCCAATTTTCCTCTGGATGAGAACCGGTAAGTGCTTTGAACATTAATGTTTTGGGTATTGTAAGAGATATTTTTGGTATTACGACGTCCTAGGGCTCGACTAGGGAAGGCAACAGTTCACACACTTAATGGCCAGCGCTTCGCTAACATAATTTCAACCTTTTAACCAAACATCAACGTAATTTATAAACTCATAAAGGAGTATGTTAAAAATGGCGGCCGATTGAAATAAAAATAAGAATTACTTAAATATTATTATTTTAAAATAACACTGGCTTTATACCGTAAACAGAGGTGAAATCGCCTATTAGGCTTGAGAATACCTGGGTTGGGGTATATGAAAGGGGGGCCGGTTTTCGGACTTTGATATAAATTGGTCAAAACTTCTTGTGTACCATTCGTTTTTATTAATGTACCTATCGTGTAGAGTAGGTCAAAATTAAACTTCTTTTGATGATAATAATAATAATAAAAAATTATGGATGCCCATTCCATTGAGTTGGCGAGTCACCGCCTACCATATCAAGCCGTTTCATCAATAGCCTAGTTCACCAATCCATATAATTTCATTCATATAACCTATTGTTTCCATCCTTCTTAAATAGTCTCTAACCGGTGGTTGTCCATGGGAGCATACGCCGGTATGGACAATAGCCGGTTGGTGTCCCATCACTTTACTAAATTAAACTTGTCTGAAGGGCCTCTGCGTGTCGGCTTCGGCTCCATGTACGCCTTCCAAAGGACCGGGACTCCCATAGTCCTGTGATTGGTAAAGATATACAAATAATAATAATAAAGCCTTTATTTCCGAAAGTATAAATTTACATTTTTACACTTTGTCTTAAATGAAGTTTTTAGATAAATATAAAACTGTATAAAAGTAATTCAGGAAAAAAAAGTAACATTTAAAAAAAGTAAAACTGCACTTATATTATAAAATATCCCCTAATTAGGTATGCCTTACGGCAAAGGCCTTCTTTTGATACATAAACTTTTTCTCCCAGATCAATCATTAGAGAGATATAGGGGTCCAAATAATAGTTAATTTTAAAGGTCAGGAAGTTTGGTCTTGAAAATGATCACTGGTGTGAAAGTCATGTCAATATAACACCTATTTTTTAACCCCCGACGCAAAAAGAGGGGTGTGTGTGTGCGTGTGCGTGTGCGTGTGCGTGTGCGTGTGCGTGTGCGTGTGCGTGTGCGTGCGCGTGCGCGTGCGCGTGCGCGTGCGTGTGTGTGTGTGTGTGTGTGTGTGTGTGTGTGTGTGTGTGTGTGTCTGTCTGTGGCACCGTAGCTCTTGACGGATGAACCGATTTGGATGCGGTTTTTTTTATTTGAAAGCAGGTTTTCTAGCGGTGGTTCTTAGACATTTTATATCGAAATCGGTTCAGCCGTTTTTGAAGTATTGAACTTTGAAATGTCAATGTCGGGGGTTTTCCAACTTTTTGGTTAGGTTATTTTATCAATGTATTGTGTAGAATATGCTAAAATAAGTGACCCTACGAAATGCCTATGCAGCTAGCGGTTCCGGGTTCGATTCCCGGTAAGGCCTAATATTTATATGATTATCATGGCTATTTGTTTCTGAGCCTTGGATGTTTTCTATGTATTTAAGTATTTATTTTGAGATCGTCCCTTGCTATTTATATATTTATTTACATAAACTTTTGTGTTAGTGTTCTTCACAACGACACAAAGAAATAACTTGTTTTTATTTCCTAAAATCTAGCCCACCTCCTATACTCTGACCTACAACATGATATAAGTATTAAACATTGTTGGTGTAGAATTCATATTTACTAAGAATTCATTCCATGCTCTGGAATCTGGTTGTAACCAACCCTCACCGTAAATATATAATTTTGCTCTGTTATATATTGTTTAATTAACCATTATTTTTCTACCCAATATAGGTGTAAGGAGTGGGTTCGCTTATGTGGCAAAGAAGACATAGTGTGGTTGCCGATTGAGAAACTTAATCAAATTAAATTTGTATGTGGAGATCATTTTGATAAAAAAGATTTCAATAGGAAAGGCAATCGACTAAAAAAGAAGGCTGTTCCAAAACTGAAACTCATTGCTGCGCCACTGGCAGATTATATGTTAGAAGACTTTCCTTTACATGTGGCGAGCAAACAGGTTGGTATTATTTAGTTGGAAGAACTTTAAGACTTTATTTAATAAAATTTTGATTCAATAATTATACCTACCCATTTGTTTTACCAAACCAAAGCGTAATTATTTTTAACAAGTGTTAATGTTATAGGAAAATAAATGTATCTATGTAAACACTTTATTGTACAAACAAAAGAGATAACAGTTATAAAATTGACATAAATAGATACAAAGCCGAACCCTTCCTTAAAGGGATCTCTTCTAGTTAACCTAATAAATTTGTTGATGATTGTGGTATTCTGATGATGATGTGGTACTTATTATAGCAAACAACAATGTTCCCTTCTATTATTGTGAAGTAAAACCAAGTTTGTTTGTTATATTTAGATTTCTGTACCCAAAGGGTATATTATTACTTTGGCTCCATTGTCTGTCTGTCGGTCCGTCTGACACAGGGCGGTATCTTTGAATGATCAGTTGACTACAGAGTGTGTGCTATATGGGTGTGTGTTGTATGGCTGCTATAACAAGAAATAATAAAACTAAATAAAATTTCAAATGAAAGACGCTGTTGTATTACAAGAATCAAGTTTTTTTTGTATGTTTGCAGGGAACCCTTTGTGTGCGAGTCCGATTCGCACTTAGCCGGTTTTTGTTGTTCCGTGCCAGAAGGGAGCCCAATGGGACCCTATTAATATGCTTCCGCTGTCCGCCTGTCAGTCCGTCCTCTCTTTAGTTTTAAACAGCCTGTCTGTCTGTCTGTCTGTCTGTCTGTCTGTCTGTCTGTCTGTCTGTCTGTCTGTCTGTCTGTCTGTCTGTCTGTCTGTCTGTCTGTCTGTCTGTCTGTCTGTCTGTCTGTCTGTCTGTCTGTCTGTCTGTCTGTCTGTCTGTCTGTCTGTCTGTCTGTCTGTCTGTCTGTCTGTCTGTCTGTCTGTCTGTCTGTCTGTCTGTCTGTCTGTCTGTCTGTCTGTCTGTCTGTCTGTCTGTCTGTCTGTCTGTCTGTCTGTCTGTCTGTCTGTCTGTCTGTCTGTCTGTCTGTCTGTCTGTCTGTCTGTCTGTCTGTCTGTCTGTCTGTCTGTCTGTCTGTCTGTCTGTCTGTCTGTCTGTCTGTCTGTCTGTCTGTCTGTCTGTCTGTCTGTCTGTCTGTCTGTCTGTCTGTCTGTCTGTCTGTCTGTCTGTCTGTCTGTCTGTCTGTCTGTCTGTCTGTCTGTCTGTCTGTCTGTCTGTCTGTCTGTCTGTCTGTCTGTCTGTCTGTCTGTCTGTCTGTCTGTCTGTCTGTCTGTCTGTCTGTCTGTCTGTCTGTCTGTCTGTCTGTCTGTCTGTCTGTCTGTCTGTCTGTCTGTCTGTCTGTCTGTCTGTCTGTCTGTCTGTCTGTCTGTCTGTCTGTCTGTCTGTCTGTCTGTCTGTCTGTCTGTCTGTCTGTCTGTCTGTCTGTCTGTCTGTCTGTCTGTCTGTCTGTCTGTCTGTCTGTCTGTCTGTCTGTCTGTCTGTCTGTCTGTCTGTCTGTCTGTCTGTCTGTCTGTCTGTCTGTCTGTCTGTCTGTCTGTCTGTCTGTCTGTCTGTCTGTCTGTCTGTCTGTCTGTCTGTCTGTCTGTCTGTCTGTCTGTCTGTCTGTCTGTCTGTCTGTCTGTCTGTCTGTCTGTCTGTCTGTCTGTCTGTCTGTCTGTCTGTCTGTCTGTCTGTCTGTCTGTCTGTCTGTCTGTCTGTCTGTCTGTCTGTCTGTCTGTCTGTCTGTCTGTCTGTCTGTCTGTCTGTCTGTCTGTCTGTCTGTCTGTCTGTCTGTCTGTCTGTCTGTCTGTCTGTCTGTCTGTCTGTCTGTCTGTCTGTCTGTCTGTCTGTCTGTCTGTCTGTCTGTCTGTCTGTCTGTCTGTCTGTCTGTCTGTCTGTCTGTCTGTCTGTCTGTCTGTCTGTCTGTCTGTCTGTCTGTCTGTCTGTCTGTCTGTCTGTCTGTCTGTCTGTCTGTCTGTCTGTCTGTCTGTCTGTCTGTCTGTCTGTCTGTCTGTCTGTCTGTCTGTCTGTCTGTCTGTCTGTCTGTCTGTCTGTCTGTCTGTCTGTCTGTCTGTCTGTCTGTCTGTCTGTCTGTCTGTCTGTCTGTCTGTCTGTCTGTCTGTCTGTCTGTCTGTCTGTCTGTCTGTCTGTCTGTCTGTCTGTCTGTCTGTCTGTCTGTCTGTCTGTCTGTCTGTCTGTCTGTCTGTCTGTCTGTCTGTCTGTCTGTCTGTCTGTCTGTCTGTCTGTCTGTCTGTCTGTCTGTCTGTCTGTCTGTCTGTCTGTCTGTCTGTCTGTCTGTCTGTCTGTCTGTCTGTCTGTCTGTCTGTCTGTCTGTCTGTCTGTCTGTCTGTCTGTCTGTCTGTCTGTCTGTCTGTCTGTCTGTCTGTCTGTCTGTCTGTCTGTCTGTCTGTCTGTCTGTCTGTCTGTCTGTCTGTCTGTCTGTCTGTCTGTCTGTCTGTCTGTCTGTCTGTCTGTCTGTCTGTCTGTCTGTCTGTCTGTCTGTCTGTCTGTCTGTCTGTCTGTCTGTCTGTCTCATGAACCGTGATAGCTAGACAGTTGAAATTTTCAAAGATGACCGCTACGAGAACAAATACTAAAAATAGAATAAAATAAATATAGGGCTCCCATACAGCAAACGTGATTTTTTAGCCGATTTTTGCTCGATATTAATAACGGCCACAGGTAGTCGCTTAAAATGTTCACAGAATATTTTATTGTATATTCACTTTAAAAATAAATAATTATATTAAAATTAAATATTTAATCCAATACAATAAACGTGATTTTTTTGCAGTTTTTTGCTAATTTTGTATAGATAATGGTATGGAACCCTTCGTGCGAGAGTCCGACTCGCACTTGGCCGGTGTTTTATAGTGCAAGTATAAAAAAGTGGAATAATAAAAAAACTTTTTTTTAAACATATATTTTTTTTGTATCGTAGTAAGGGTAAAACATACAATTTGTCAATTTTCATTCAGGCTCGCGCTGATTCGATTCGAAATTGATTTAAAATCGGAATATAATGAAATCTACTGTGCGATGGTACGGAACCCTCGGCGCGCGACCCCTACTCGAACGTGACCGGTTTTTTACAATCTTATTTAACTTTCACTTTTACAAGTCAAAAATCTACCAACGCTTCGAAAGAAACGCTGCAAGAAACTCAACAGTCAGTTCAGTCGTTGCAAGTGTTAAGTCATGTTACAAGTTTGAACCCTATGTTTCTGTCTCTGTCTGTCTATCTGTCTGTCTGTAATAATAATAACATATTAACCTTGATCTGATACTGTAGCCTGCAGTTAGTCAGTCTGCAGAGTACTTACTTAACTTCTCAAAACCTACCTTTCAGCATGCATATTGAATAGAATAAATTGAATAGAAAATATTTATTCAACACACACAGAAAAAAAACAAAAAAACTCATACTTACTCTTACTTATTTCGTTTAGACTCATTGAATCAGTCACGATGATAAGATAGTAGGTAATACAAATGGTATCCTTGACTAGGGTCTGGAGCTTGAGTACAATTTGGACAGTCTATGCAACATTTTAATATGTGTTGCGGGTTTTATTTTTCTAATCGTTTTTAGTTATTTTTTCAGTTTATATTATACCGTTTCAGACCGCAGTGCAGCCTTCTCTTTCGACTCGTCGTTTAGATGGGTCTTCTAGTCCTTCCTTACTTGGTCCTTCTACGTCAAGCAGCTCAAATGGTAATATAGTTATTTTTTTTCATATATTATACAGGTTTTCACGGTCTTTGTTTAATTCATGTTATGTATTGTAAACTATCTATCTAAACCCTTTCGATTTTCTTAAAATACGGCATGTTATTTTCTGTCATATTTAACCTGTTCGATTCACGGTAAGGTAAGATTTTTCAAAAATCCATAAATGCAGAGTTTATAGTTTTTAAAAATCCATAAATGCAGAGTTTATAGTTTTTAAAAATAAAGAAAGTCTCCTTTACACAGAATGTGCTATTTCCAATATTTAAGGTAGTTGCCTTCCATGTGGTATTCGAACTTTCCACCCTGTATAACGACCGCTCCTGAATTTGACTATACAGTCACGAGATTAAATTTGGTACCCACCTTAGGTCCAAAGTCAATCTGACATTCTACAACAATAAGGTTGAGTTTCCTAAAAGTTACAAATGGCTTGACATCTCTGATGACATTGACGACTTCAAGCCTATTTTTCTTGAAATGGGTCACAAATTAACGCTCGTGACCGTACTATTTCAGTTGTAGGGAGATAAGTCTGTACTTGTACTATTATTTTTGCTATTATACCACTTAACAAAGGAGTTGGAACTGGGAGTTCCGAACTTTCGAGGATAAACAATGGTCGCCATCTTCAACACTTAAATGAATCGAATGATTATACTCTTAAACCCTGAAGTTTAAGTAGAAAGTAATAGCAATATGCAGCACGCAACTTTTTCCTCTAAATGGATTTGCCAAAACAAGAAACAAATATACTTAGATATTAAATATTTGATGGCGCGTTAACACTGTGAGCTAGGTACTTCGCCTTGCAAGCCAACGCGCCATAAATTGTTATAACGCTGCTCATAACTAAATCAATGTTTCACAGTTTCAGATCATGCTACCGCGGTGCTGCCTTTTCCTTCTACAAGTCAAGAGGGATTACCTTCTACTTCAGGAAAGAGCTTGAATGGTAATACACTTGTACATAAATATAATTCATACGAAAACGAGGTTGTGTCTGTCCGTCGCACAGTGGGGTAATTTGCTATTCAAGCCGGTTAAAAATATAAAAATGGATTGGGACTCGTCAGTTCGGTATTGATAAGCAGATAACGACTGAAACAAAAGGAAAGTCGGCAACAAAAGCTGAAACTATTCAATATTTATCGTGTAATCAATACACGTTATATGTTTTAATGTACTTAATGCATATTCATAGTGATGTTTAGAGGATAGCCGTGGGCATATGCCCTTACCCTTTAGTTTCTACATAACAATTTCAGATGATAATGTTTTCTTGTTTCATACTTTTCAGTAGTCGGGTTTTAGTTTTGAACTTATTTTTTTATCTAAAATATTTTGCAGTTAAAATTTTGTGATAACTTAAAAATGTTTAGGGGTTATAATTTCGTGATAAAGAACTCCCTGAAAGACTTACTTTTTTGTTAGGGTTTTATTGTTTTCCATCCAAGGCCAGGCCGGACAGTTTGTATCGTTTTTAGGGTTCCGTAGCCAAATGGCAAAAAACGGAACCCTTATAGATTCGTCATGTCTGTCCGTCCGTTTGTCCGTCTCTCCGTCCGTATGTCACAGCCACTTTTTTCCGTAACTATAAGAGCTATACTATGGAAACTTTGTAAGTAGATGTATTCGGTAAACCGCATTAAGATTTTCATACAAAAATTTAAAAAAAACAATAAATTTTTGGGGTTCCCCATACTTAGAACTGAAACTCAATTATTTTTTTTCATCAAACCCATACGTGTGGGATATCTATGGATAGGTCTTCAAAAATGATATTGAGGTTTGTAATATATATTTTTTTTAAACTAAATAGTTTGCGCGAGAGACACTTCCAAAGTGGAAAAATGTGTGTGTCCCCCCCCCCCCCGTAACTTCTGAAATAAGGGAATGATAAATGTAAAAATAATATATGATGTACATTACCATGCAAACTTCCACTGAAAATTGGTTTGAACGAGATCTAATAATTAGTTTTTTTTTTAATACGTTATAAATCGTAAACCGCATTTTACCTTTCATTCAATCAACTCCAATATAATAAAGAATAAAGAAAAACATTTATTTAGATGTATAGTGGTACGGAACCCTACGTGCGCGAGTCCGACTCGCACTTGGCCGGTTTTTTTATAAGAGTCCGGCAAAGGAGCATGTAGGTTACCTGATGGATCTAGAGTGCATCCTTGCAAATTGTGGACAGTAAGTAACCGACCAAGTAATATGGGCGGGGGCGGGTCCAAATCAACGTTAGTTTGCGACCGGTCGCCAGGTGATATGGGTCCGTCCCT
The DNA here is from genome assembly GCA_948252455.1 of Acleris cristana. NCBI lineage: Eukaryota > Metazoa > Arthropoda > Insecta > Lepidoptera > Tortricidae > Acleris > Acleris cristana. The sequence goes on from OX411771.1 coordinate 50,317,587, forward strand.
ATGTCAATCTACTTGGCCGGTAGTTGGCATGGCTAACGGTCGAGGGTGGAGCTCACAGTTGCGCTGATACCCTAGGCAAGACTGGTTGTGTTCCTTCTCGAGGTTGCTGCCTGTCAACTACTCGGTTTCCCCGGATTAAACGAGTAGAACCAAAACAACCAGTCGAATTCCTGATCGTCCTATATTCACCCCTCCATGCCTCCTATATTTCCTATCCAATCAGCTGCAAGCGATGTTGTGGCATGTCGCAGCGGGCCTCCTATCCAACAATAAAGGATGGGTAGCGGTAAAATGCCACCCGCGTGTTTGTGCCGTGCGCGGGGACCCGTACGGGTGGAGAACGAGATCCTGGTAGGTTGAGTTTGAAGAGGGTCGGAGTCGTTACCCTCGGATAACAACACGCCACTTTGGCTCGGGATTCATCTCACACGGGAGGTTCTGGCCTAGCCAGTCAGAATCAATCGGCTGTCGCGGTTACAGTAGTCTGGCCGCGGGCGAGTGTTCTGGGGTGTTGAGGTCGGTAGCCGGCGGTGTACGGCCCCGAGTCGCTGTGGTAGGTGACGGAGGGCCTGACACCGTGCGGGCTCACTCGGCAGCTCACTTTGGGACGCTATATCCGGCTCGTATCCCTGATGCGTCAAAGCATCCCCAGTAGGAGGGCTCTAAGGAGGGTGGGGAGCGAGTTGGATGAAATTTTAGATGTGATTTTATGGATAACAAAAAACCTAAATCGACGAAAGCCGAACCCTCCGCAAGGAGTGAGGCGAAGGCGCTTAGCGCAAAGGATGACTGTGAGGTGAGACGCCGACCTGTCGCAGACAGGGACGCGGGATCCGGTAACAGTGCAGCACGCGGGCCCACAAGGGCGGATAAGGCGCTTAACGCCGATAAGGGCAGCAGCCAAGGTGCAACCGAACACCCCAAAGGCACGAGCCGACCTCTCCCTTCGGGGCTGAAGGAAGGACGCGCTGGCCTCCCTACCAAGGGAGCGACCGGCGTAGGTGCTGGCAGGGCTGACGGTGAAACCAAGGCAGGTTGCAGTAGAGAGGGCTTCCCTATTCCTCTTAATCTGGCCTCCCCGAAACCACCCCCTGCAAGCTTTCAGCCGGAAGGGAGTGTGAAGAAAGGGAGCAGGAGGCAGAGGAAGAGGGAAGCTCAGGCTGTGGCACTCCAGCGTCTGGATGGCGGCCCATCTGTAGCGAGCACATCTCGGACGCAGAACAGGCCGTTGGTATCACCATCAGCCGAGGGCGACTCCAAAAGGACGAGGGTAGGGTCGTATGCGGAGGCGCTATCTAGCCATAGGGTGGCGGTGATACCAACGACCTTCCCAGCCAATAAGATCCTGGCGTGTCACATGGCGGCTATACAGGGGGTGGTGATAAAACGCCTCCTTGTCATCCCTAAGCCGCTTCCCGACATCAACTTCGGGAACATTGTGGGAGGCGCCCTGCACATCAGTTGCGGTGACAAGGCGTCTTCCACGTGGCTCTCCTCCCTCATCAGCGAGGGGGACATCGCAGGGATGAGCCTCAAGGTCGTGGATGCCAAGGATCTTCCGAAACCTGTAAAGATGGCTTGGAAGACGAGGATCATTGGCATCCCCGATGCAAAGGTAGTGTTTCAGCTGCTCCAACGCTTCAACGAGTGGCTGAACACTGACCAGTGGAAGGTGGTCGACACCTCGGAGACGGCGGCTGGCACCCGGCGCATCATTTTGATGGACCGGGAGTCGGCGGACGTAATCCGGGAGGCCGGCTACACCTTAAAATCGGGGATCGACGTCAGCACCTTTAAACTCCTGGACGATGCCGAGAAGAGGGGTGCTGGCGTCGACCCTAAAGAGGCTCCCCGCGAGATCGTGGCCACTGAGGTGGCAGCGGAAGAGAAGTCGGACGGGGTGGATGAGGTTGACGGGGTTGGAGTGGATGAAGGGTCGCGTGGGTGTCGGGAGACATCACCGGTTTCGGTGACGACATCCGAGAACCTGCGGGACCTAGAAGCCCTCTACCTCGGAAACCCCTCTTCACCCATGTCCGAGGACTTCGAGCCGCCGGCGGAGGCTGCTGATCTCAGCAAGCCTAAGCCTCCGCAGATTTAACAAGCCATGGGAGGCATAAGGTGCGTACAAATAAATTTGCAACACAATAAGGCAGCCACAGCCCTTCTGGCGAGGCAGCTAAAGAGTAATAAATTCGATGTAGCCCTGATTCAAGAACCATATCTATACAAGGGGGAGATCAGGGGACTAAACGGCACGGGGGGAGTTATCTATTACCTTTGCCCCGAGAATAACATGAGGACTTGTGTGTATGTCAGAAATGGCATAAATGCCATGCCTTATAATGCTTACTGTTCCAGGGATCTTACTACTATTAAGATCCAGGAGAAGAGGTTAGGCAAGACTATCGTCATCTCGTCTGCCTACCTCCCATATGAAGCGACGGACCCCATTACACCTCAACTCCGGAGTCTTGTCGCAACTAGCAGTCAGGTGAACACCGACCTGATCATCGGCTGCGACGCCAATGCACACCACGTCATCTGGGGCAGCTCGGATGTCAACAAGCGGGGAGAGAAGTTACTGGATTTTCTGGTGAGCTCTTCTTTACAATTAATTAATAAAGGGAACAGCCCAACTTTCGTCAATGCTAGACGTGGAGAAGTGATTGACATAACGGTGGCATCTAACCACATTTACGAAGATATTCACTCTTGGCATGTCTCCAATGAAATCTCACTTTCAGATCATAGGTATATATGCTTTAGGTACAGGACCGACATACCAATTGTAACTGTGCGTAAAAGAAATCCTAGGAACACTGATTGGTCATCCTTTAAACGTGACCTAAAGGCAGAACTAGGGGATCCAAAAGGTAAGCTCAATTCTATTATCGACATTGAATTTGAAGCGGACAACATAGTACGAGCGTTACACACCGCTTGGACCAATAACTGCCCGGAAAAAAGGGTGTTAGCCAAGAAGATACCCTGGTGGAACCCTGAGATAACCAAAATTAGAAGAGAAACCAGGGCGATCTTCAATGACGCGAAGGCGACGAAGGACTTTAGCAACTACGCTCACAAGCTCACGGAGTATAATAAAGCTGTAAGAAAAGCAAAAAGGAGTGCGTGGCGGAACCACTGCAACCAAATAGGGTCAATACCAGAAGGTATGAGACTCACAAAAGCACTAGCAGTAGCAAGGTCAGCTCCGTTAACGTCAATAAAAGACGATAAGGGAAGGATGACTGAAACGGGTTTGGATACCCTGAAAGTTATGTGTAGCACACACTTTCCCGGCTCCATCATACGTGAGAGTGAAATAGACAGTGTACCAATTTGTGTGTCAGAGCAGACAGCACGCACGACAAGATACAATTGGGACACTGCCAAAAAGGTAGTAGACGACAGCAAGATAAGGTGGGCATTATCCACGTTCCAACCTTACAAAGCGCCGGGCCCGGATGAGATATATCCAATCCTACTACAAGAGGGCGGAAATATAATTGTTCCGCATTTAAGCAGGCTGTACAGAGCGTGCTTAGCCTTCGGGCACGTTCCACGTGTATGGAGGCTTGTAAAAGTGATCTACCTGCCAAAACCAGGCAAGGCAGATTACAGTGATGCCAAATCATACAGGCCGATAAGCCTATCATCATTCTTTCTAAAAACACTAGAGAAACTGGTAGATAGGCACATAAGAGACGGACCTCTAAGGCGATATCCACTGCATAAAATGCAATGCGCGTATCAACCGGGTAAATCCACAGATACTGCGATTCATCTTGTAGTGAATAAAGCTGAAAATGCACTTGAGAACAAAGAGATCTGTCTCGCGGCATTTCTCGATGTGGAGGGAGCATTTGACAAGACTACGTTCGAAGCCATAAGCACATCTGCTGCTGGGCACGGCATTGAACCAACCATTTGTAAATGGATAGGTAACATGCTAAACAGTAGGCTAATAATGTCAAGCCTTTTAGGCGACGTCTTATTCGCCACAACGACAAAAGGATGTCCCCAGGGGGGGGTACTCTCCCCAACTCTATGGAGCCTGGTGGTAAACTCTCTCCTCGAGGAACTCAACACCGGCCCGCTATGCACTGTTGGGTATGCAGATGATCTCGTGATACTTATCAACGGGAAGTTTCCGGAAACAGTATCGGGAATCATGGGGAAAGCTCTGGAAAAGGTGGAAAGCTGGTGCATTAGCCATCAACTATCCATCAATCCCAGCAAAACTGTAGTAATACCATTTACTAAGAAACGGGACCTCAAACAGATTAAACAGCTAAAGCTGTTTGGCGAGGCACTAAAATTGTCAGGCGAGGTAAAATATCTAGGTATCATACTAGATAAAGAACTCACTTGGAAAAAACACGTAGACCACGCTATAACAAAAGCGTTGAGAGTGTTTGGAATGTGCAGAACAGCATATGGTAAGACATGGGGCCTTAACCCTAAAGTACTGAAGTGGATCTATACCATGATGGTAAGGCCCATAATTATGTACGGCTGCTTGGCCTGGTGGCCAAGAACAACATTAAGGACATGCAAGGACTCTCTTACTAAAGTGCAGAGGGTGGCCTGCATGGCTATAACAGGGGCGTTCAGAACGACGCCGACGGCGGCAATGGAGGTCCTACTAAACCTCCAACCACTACATATCGCCATACAGTCTGAGGCGTGCAAGTCACTACAAAGGTTGAAAGAGACTGGCCTGTGGAACTACGCAGCGCCTAGAACCAGACACACAAAAATGGCACACAATGTTGTTCTAGACAGAATACTGACGATGAGTTGCGACAAAATGCAACCCAAGTATGTATTCCGGAGGAACTTCAAAGTCCACATTCCAACAAGGGAAGAATGGAAGGATGGGTTGCACCTATCAGAGGAAGACAACTCGATATGGTACACGGATGGTTCAAAAATGAGCTCCGGTACGGGGGCGGGTATTCACGCCAAAGACTATAAAAGTAGCACAAGTATGGGCAATTACGCAACGGTCTTCCAGGCGGAGTTGTATGCGATAATTGCCTGCACGCAGGAGAATATTGGCAGACCTCCACAGGAGAGAACTATCTATATTCTAAGCGACAGCCAAGCGGCACTTAAGGCGCTTACAGCGCCAAAAGTAGACTCTAAACTAGTCTATAATGGAATCCAAGCCTTAAACAGGCTTGGCAGGCACAATAAAGTGAAACTGATGTGGATTCCAGGACACCAAGGCTTTCCCGGGAATGAAGCCGCGGACGAGCTGGCAAGGGAAGGGTCCAAGGGCGCATACGTCGGACCTGAACCATTTGTGGCACCCTCACTGGGCACCATAAAAGCAGCCCTGAATAACAACGCCCTATAGTATCACCAAAAAGAGTGGAAAACTACTATGGGCTTAGGGCATGCAAAGCTCTTCATAGAAAGAGTTGACCAGTGCTGGACCAGGAAACTCTGGAAACTCAGCAGAAGACAACTCCGATACATTATCGGAGTGTTTACTGGGCACTTTGGAGTTAAACACCTCCTAGCAAAGATGGGCCTTTATGACAACACAGATTGTAGAATGTGCGGCGAGGAGGTGGAGACAATGAAACACTTACTGTGTGAATGTGATGCCCTCGCCGGAGTAAGAATGAAAATCCTCGGTTGTGGCTACCCAGAACCGAACGATTTCAAGGCACTGCCATTGCACTCCACTATCCGCTTCTTGGAAGGAGTGGAGGCTGCATTGGATTAAGCGCTAAAAGAGGGGTAATTACACAAAAGATCCCATAGGGTCGAAGTGTATCCGTAAGGACCCCACTAACAAGATAAGATAAGAACCGACCAAGTAAGGAATACCAGTCACACTTTGCGTTGAATTTTAATGTTTACCTACAAAGGACCTATTAGTTTCATTTAAAACTTAATTTTATTTAGTTTTCCCTTGCTTTGGGCTCTAATACTTTTAACATGAATTTTGATTGAAACTGGTTTGGTAATATAGATCATAGTAAACGTCAATCCACAGGAAGTTGTCACTTCAGACGCATCTCGAGGCGGGCAACTGAGTCAAGATCAGTTTAATAATACGACTCTGAGTTCCACCCGATATTTATTTGGTTCTAATTATGAATTTGGCCATATTTTTTTTAACTCCAGTTTCTATTTTTGCAATCAAATCCATTTTTTTCCCGAACCTATTATTGATATCAGATCTTCATAACGTTATAAAAAACATCGTTATCATAACGCTATATTTCATAGTGTTCAACAATTTGTTTAAATATACCGATAATTTTTCATAACGTTATGCTATAAATATCACACCGAAATCAACATCGCAACAAAACCAGAATATGTATGTATTTTATGTAGGTTTGAAGAGAAAATTGGAGGCATGATTTTAAAACGTATTCCTAACTATCGGGTGCATGCAAGAATAGTATAAATAGAAAAGTAGCTCGACTCCGGCCCTTTAGGAGATTCTGATACCTATTGCCGCTCGAGCGTCAGGGCTGTCCAAACTTGTTTGTCAATTTTAGTCACCTACTTGGCCATACTTTGATCTGTGATTTATTTATAATCATAGTAATTTTCATAAATTACACAAACCTAAAGTAAGTATTAATATTGTTAGGTACCTAAGCACCAAATTTAAATTATTTTACTTACATATTTTTATCTGTTGACACTAAATAATAATTATTTTTATAGGTATGTGATGTGATATGTAAATTCCTTTTCGACCTTTTGATAATACCGCTTTCGCGCAAGGCGGCTTCCATTAAGCATTGGCAGATCGCGCCGCGCGGCATTACACAACATTGAATAAATATATGAATAATAATATCACGGGAAAATCTTACACAAATTGACCTAGGTAGTCCCAAACTAGGTTCTAGGCTTGTACTTTTGGTACTAGGTAACGATGAACATACTACTTATGTAGTGAAAAATACAACCTTAATATTACTATTTAGGTACTTACATATAAAACACCCAAGACGTAGTAACCAATACCTACTCACACGCACCTATCGCACGAATATTTACTCTGACCGGGAATCGAACCCAGGACTAGGTACTAGGTACTTAGTCACTACCCAGGGTGTCCACTTCCTGGAAAGTCAGGGAAAGTCAGGGACGGTCTGAGGAGGTCAGGGAAAAAAGTTTAAAAATGAAAAATACTTTCCATCCATATCAATTCCAACCAACATCAATTGGGATACACCCATTTTTAACAATGTAAGTAAGTAAGTAAGTAAGTAAACTCTTTATTGCACAAAAAGAAATCGTATAACAAATAAACACTTATAAGAATATGAACTATGTACAAAGGCGAACTTATCCCTTTAAGGGATCTCTTCCAGCTAACCTTGTAATGACTGGGTGAGGAAAACGCACGAGGATGGCAATTGTATGACAATTTCAAAACCATTTCGATGAATAGGCTTTTCGAATCGATCCCAGTAGTTAGATTAAAAAAATATCTTACAATGAATTAATTATATTAAAATTAAGAAATGATCTTCATTTGACCCCTAAATGCCCGTCCCAATTGCGCTATATCAAGCACTTGTGTGGTTTTACATAAAAAAATTAAAACCTCTCCAATATTTTATTTTATAAGTACAATTTAGATATCTAGCTGACACCTACGTTTGAAGACAGCTGTTGTCATGTCAAATTTATTTGTTTACAAATTGACTGTAATTCTTATGATGAAATTAATATATTAATGAGACCATTTCTCTTTTGAGTCATGTGTGATAAATGTTAATAATTTGTGTGGTGAGGTTTTACAAGAGGTTCAATATGACGGCATAAACATTTATTGTAGAAACTCATGATTGGAAGTATGGAATCCGCCTTTTAAACAAATTTAATGTGATTGTGTTAAGTAAATCTAGTCTAGTAATTCGTAATTACACGTGGATAAACAAATAATAATATAATAATGTAATCAAATCTCAACCAACAAGGAGCCTGGTTTTTCCAAAAAAAAAAACCGAAGCATCGTCGTATTCCATCTTTTGTTTTAATTGTGATTGCTGCGATCCATCACATCCCCATTTGCATATAAGCTCTAAAGATTGACATTCTACTTGAGTTGGCAATAATACCTGGCTTACTATTGTTACTTGATTACGTTATCTGCATTGACATTTTATTTTCTGACTTTTAACCGACTAGAATGGCAAATTACCCCACTGCGCGTCGGTGTATCTGTCAGCTTGCAAAACCGAAAAGAAAAGAAACAGACATTACGCCCTCTGGCAAAGAACAGAGATACATCCATGTTCTCATTAAAGTTTTAGTTAATTATGGACAGTCGAAAATAAACAAAAAAATATTTTGACTACGTCGCACTATGATCTTTAAATTAACAATATCTTTTGTTATAATTATATTTTTAGAAATGACACAAAGGAAAAGGAAATTTGATGATGCATTCCATTCTCACCGAGGGCAAGAGGGAATCAATATAGGTAAGTTCACCTAACTCAGTTACATATTTTTCATCGAAGATACACTTTTTTAAATATGAGTTTGAGCCGATATAACACATACAGCACAGCAGCAGTAGGTAACTCATCATTCAGTCATTCTTTTTTAACTCTCTATACAATTTAGACACTTCGTAGTACTTTGGAGGACAATTCCCCCTAACAGGTTGAGATTGGGCAGCTAAAAAAACATACATTATGCTTGAACGACGTTCGTCTATTATGACTTTGAAAACAGTTCACAGATATAGATGAATTACCGAGAGCGTGGAATTGCATATGTAGTGGTAACATGTCTTTACAGGCATTCTATATTTAAATTTCTTCTACTTCTTAACCATCAGCATAAAAAGAGTTTTTTCTACTCGCGTATTATAAACCGCTAATATTGATATCGTTAATTGTGTCAGAATACCACCTATAGCGTAACCGAAGAGTAAAAACAATTCTATAATGAGCGTTGCCATGGTAATAACAGTTCTATAATTTATTCATTCCGGATATCAGTCTTGGCGTTTAGTTAACACTTGACATCCTAATAATTTGTATAATAAACCTTTAAAAACATTTAACACCAATTAAAATTATGTATTATAAAAATAAATATAATTTTGAGACTAAATATGTGTTTAGAATTTCATTTTTATTAAGTTACTAAAATAGATGAGTAATATCCATCGATTTGTTATTTGGTTACCATGGTTACGTTCAATATGGATATCAACAAAATGGCGTTTTGTTTGGCATTCCAACTTTTATGATAAATTGTCAGAACTGTTTTAGTACCCAACTATTAAAAATTGCATGAAATTTGTAAACATTTAGCAATAAAATTTACAAACTATTAACGCCAATCGGAATAATGAAAATGACTTTGCTAACAAGTAATTTGTTAGCAGAAAAATCGAGTGAAGTATACGAGAAAAGTTAGCGATTGTTTATTTTTGTCATTATCATTCTAAGCTTGTAGAAAAAGTTATGTATGCAACGGTACATAATTAGCTCTTAAGGTACTCGTGCCTATAATTAACCGCGGCGCTCGTACCTTAAGAAGCTTCATTATGTACCAGTTACATAAATAACTATTGTTATATATTAAATAAGTAAGTACAAAAATAATGTCAGTGTCAAATTCTAAATACTTTTTACAATGCACTAAAATATACGTCTTATTTTATTGTACATACATACATACCTATACGCCTGTAATCCCAGAGTGGGGTAGGCAGAGCTATAGAATTACCTACAACTTTAAAAACTATTTTATTGAATGCTCGCAATTTTCAGAATTATTTTGACTGGGCACGTGCGACTGTAAGTTACACAGTTTGCAAAAAATATGGCAGAAAGAAACAGTAATTTTGGTCCGATTGAGAGTCGGAGTAAACAAATAATTTTAAACATTTTGAACTCGAACTAATGAAAAATTTAAATTCACCTTACACCGCTGCCCAATTCGTTGAAAAGGCTACAGGTGTTTCTCTCTCGACTATTTATGATAAATCCCCCTCTACTAGTAAGAAAAAGTTACGTACGGTCCGTCGGCAGTAGATGATTTTGATCAAGAAGTCATCAGGAGAACTACCTATATATAATTTCATCTGTCCCATAAGCAATTTCCAACCTCAAAGATGAAAATTTAAATATATGATAGCGATTAAAAGCAAAAAAACAGGTCAAGTGCGAGTCGGACTCGCGCACCGAGGGTTCCGTATGTAAAATAATATGGTTGGAAAACGCAATAGTACTTTCTTCATTTTATTATGTACTTTATTGTCTATGCAATAAGGTCCATTTTGATTAGCCTAAATTTCAACACAGATTTTTAACTCTCTGCGACTGACGTATCAGACACCGCCAAAAAAAAAACTCCGTATAGCCTGTTAATTGGCTGAATGGTGAAGGCCTTAAATTTACTATACAACTTAAAATAATATAAATTTGAAAATTAGAGCAAATAACGCCCTTTTTACAACATTTTAGGGGAAATCAGCGTACAGGGAGATCAAATTATACTGGATATTAAGTTTTTTCGTTAAAAATAGCTTGTTTTTCAACTTTGTATAAATATTGATATTTCTAGCTTCAATGTGTTGAGTTTTGATCTTATATTTAGCGTCAAATAATATTATCCACCTAGATCGGGCTCTTGTCGCACTGTACGCCGTTCCTTGCATAAAGACCCTGTTTTTTTGTGATTTGGTTAAAAATTTACAGATTTCAGATTTTTCCCTATACTTGCAGTAAAAGACGGTGTTACTTGCCAAATTTCATAGTTCTAGGTCAACGGGAAATACTCTATACATTTTGATTCCCTCGAGAGTGTCGAAATACACGTTTTTTGCGACATAAACGGCCGTATCTTTTTTTTACGTAAATGTAGAAGTTTGATTTTTTTCCAGCTTCAAGGGACTGTAGATTTGAGTATATGGTTTAAATTTCAACTCGATACCTCCACGCGTTCCCGAGATAAAGGGTCTTGACAGACGGACAGACGGACGGACGGACGGACGGACAACAAAGTGATCTTATAAGGGTTCCGTTTTTCCCTTTTGAGGTACGGAACCCTAAAAAGGACATACTTATTCCACTTGTTTAGGGTAATCCCATTAAATTAAGATCAAAACTTAAACGGTTTTTCCTTTTCATGCGAACGGTACAACCACTACATATGCAATTCCACGCTCTCGGTAATTCATCTATAATAAAAAATCGTCTTTCTAAATGATAGACGAAGTATACCCGTTTTTTATAAATATCTACGTCATCTTGTCGTTACAAGTAGGTAAGGTTACTTTAGTTTAATAAATTATTTTAAATCTCAATAATACATTTAATCATGAAATGTTTCAAATTAGTTTCTTATAAAAAAAGGCTATTCTTTCAAATAAAAATGTAAAATCAAGTAGTTATTTTTTTTGGTGTATCCCCATTCTGTCCCGGTGATTGTTTATATAAAATTTTAGGAATATTACGGCACTCGTATGATAGTGGTTTTAAATTCGTAATTTCTTTAGTTCTCAAAAATACTCTGGGCCAGTTTGATTCTTTACGAATTCCTTAATTGATAAAATGTTTCTTGGATTTTTTGTTCAAATATGATTGCTAAAAAATATTTTCAATTACTACTTCCCTTGAAGTGTGTTTCGAATGTGTTTATTTTTTAAGGAACTTCATACCTTCATTTTTTTTCTTGATAAATATAAACTAATCATGAACATGTATAATAGAATAGGATCATTTTTGAAGAAGTGGAATGCAAGCGGCAAATCAGCGGATCTGCCTGTCGCCATTCCGAAATGAACCGGAAGTACGGAATACCGGAAAAGGTGCAGCCCATACAAAACTTTTCATCGTACATCTAGTAAATCGTTGTTCCGGTAGCCTAAAAAGGTCTAATTGTTATGGTTTTTTGATATGTTGTGAAGGAAGACATGTCATGGTAACCCAAATTCTAGCTCTTTAGCTTTTTCCGTAATTTTGGAAACACTGACACTTTTTTCGGTTTTATGCCTTTACTGTCGTTAAATTTCATTCTAGTGCTAATAATCATGGCTTGCACAGCCATATTGTAGAATGCAAAATTTACTAAAACTTTTGGGTTCAAAGATTTTTTCCAGGACCCCTAGGGACGAAGATATAGAATCGTATAGGGGACCTAGCGTTAAAAATGGCTACTTTTTTCTAGTTTTCCTCCCATATTTACCTTTTAGTCCATTTTAGCGCAAACTGTAGTTAAACAATCACAAAAAATATATAACGTTTTGATTGAAATATTTTTTCCACGACCTATAGGAACGAAGATATGGAATCATCTATGGAGTGCTACCGTCAAAAAATTCTTTCTTTTCCAGATTTCCTCCCATATTTACGTTTTAGTGCGTTTTAGCGCAAACTGTAGTGTGGCAATATTGTAGCTAATAAAATTTGCTATAATTTAGACAAGATTTTTAACTGTGCAGTATACTATATACTTAGTTATTAAATATGTGATGGCGCGTCTACACAAGATCGTCAAACGCCTTCTACGAGCTAGGTACTTCACCTTGCAAGCCAACGCACCATAAATTGTTATAACGCTGCTCATCACTAAATCAATGTTTCAGTTTCAGATCACGCTACCGCGGTGCTGCCTTTTCCTTCTACAAGTCAAGAGGGATTACCTTCTACTTCAGGAAAGAGCTTGAATGGTAATACACTTGTACATAAATATAATTCGTACGAAAACGAGGTTGTGTCTGTCCGTCGCACAGTGGGGTAATTTGTTATTCTAGCCAGTTAAAAATATAAGAGTGGATTGGGACTCGTCAGTTCGGTCTTGATAAGCAGATAACGACTGAAAAAAAAGGAACGTCGGCAACAAAAGCTTGTCCCAAAAAGTTTCTGTTTCTATTCGTGCACTCGTAATCTACTGTTCATGGAGATAGAGTCGATAACCTATTGAACATTCAATATCTATTGAATATTCATTGGTGGTTGTAACGACTTATTACAACGTCGTGTTTTTCGGCTAGCCGCACACTGGTATTTGGATTTGCCAAAACAAAAAACAAACTGTGTAGTGTACTTTAAACTTAGTTATTAAATAGGTGACGGCGCGTCTACACAAGATCGTCAAACGCCTTCTGCGAGCGAGGTACTTCACCTTGCAAGCCAACGCGCCATAAATTGTTATAACGCTGCTCATAACTAAATCAATGTTTCACAGTTTCAGATCATGCTACCGCGGTGCTGCCTTTTCCTTCTACAAGTCAAGAGGGATTACCTTCTACTTCAGGAAAGAGCTTGAATGGTACATAAATATAATTCATACGAAAACGAGGTTGTGTCTGTCCGTTGCACAGTAGGGCAATTTGCTAAAAAAATATTAGAGTGGATTTTTTTAGTATGCTGAGCACTTTCCGTAAAAAAAAATATTGAAACAAGTTGATTTTTGTATGTAAACACACAATGTTATGTATGTATGTAAACACTTTATTGAACAAACAAAAGAAATTACAATTATAAAAAAGACAGGTATAGCAGTAAGCAGGATGTACAAAGGCGAACGTATCCCTCAAAGAGATCTCTTCCAGTTATCCTTTGACCGATTGAGGAATAATTAATGACAACGAATTTCCAAATAAGTACAACGCTGAAGTAAATAAAAGTATAAATTGCCATAAATGTATATACATATAATTAAATTCGTAATTACACGTGGATAAACAAATAATAATATAATAATGTAATCAAATCTCAACCAACAAGGAGCCTGGTTTTTCCAAAAAAAAAAACCGAAGCATCGTCGTATTCCATCTTTTGTTTTAATTGTGATTGCTGCGATCCATCACATCCCCATTTGCATATAAGCTCTAAAGATTGACATTCTACTTGAGTTGGCAATAATACCTGGCTTACTATTGTTACTTGATTACGTTATCTGCATTGACATTTTATTTTCTGACTTTTAACCGACTAGAATGGCAAATTACCCCACTGCGCGTCGGTGTATCTGTCAGCTTGCAAAACCGAAAAGAAAAGAAACAGACATTACGCCCTCTGGCAAAGAACAGAGATACATCCATGTTCTCATTAAAGTTTTAGTTAATTATGGACAGTCGAAAATAAACAAAAAAATATTTTGACTACGTCGCACTATGATCTTTAAATTAACAATATCTTTTGTTATAATTATATTTTTAGAAATGACACAAAGGAAAAGGAAATTTGATGATGCATTCCATTCTCACCGAGGGCAAGAGGGAATCAATATAGGTAAGTTCACCTAACTCAGTTACATATTTTTCATCGAAGATACACTTTTTTAAATATGAGTTTGAGCCGATATAACACATACAGCACAGCAGCAGTAGGTAACTCATCATTCAGTCATTCTTTTTTAACTCTCTATACAATTTAGACACTTCGTAGTACTTTGGAGGACAATTCCCCCTAACAGGTTGAGATTGGGCAGCTAAAAAAACATACATTATGCTTGAACGACGTTCGTCTATTATGACTTTGAAAACAGTTCACAGATATAGATGAATTACCGAGAGCGTGGAATTGCATATGTAGTGGTAACATGTCTTTACAGGCATTCTATATTTAAATTTCTTCTACTTCTTAACCATCAGCATAAAAAGAGTTTTTTCTACTCGCGTATTATAAACCGCTAATATTGATATCGTTAATTGTGTCAGAATACCACCTATAGCGTAACCGAAGAGTAAAAACAATTCTATAATGAGCGTTGCCATGGTAATAACAGTTCTATAATTTATTCATTCCGGATATCAGTCTTGGCGTTTAGTTAACACTTGACATCCTAATAATTTGTATAATAAACCTTTAAAAACATTTAACACCAATTAAAATTATGTATTATAAAAATAAATATAATTTTGAGACTAAATATGTGTTTAGAATTTCATTTTTATTAAGTTACTAAAATAGATGAGTAATATCCATCGATTTGTTATTTGGTTACCATGGTTACGTTCAATATGGATATCAACAAAATGGCGTTTTGTTTGGCATTCCAACTTTTATGATAAATTGTCAGAACTGTTTTAGTACCCAACTATTAAAAATTGCATGAAATTTGTAAACATTTAGCAATAAAATTTACAAACTATTAACGCCAATCGGAATAATGAAAATGACTTTGCTAACAAGTAATTTGTTAGCAGAAAAATCGAGTGAAGTATACGAGAAAAGTTAGCGATTGTTTATTTTTGTCATTATCATTCTAAGCTTGTAGAAAAAGTTATGTATGCAACGGTACATAATTAGCTCTTAAGGTACTCGTGCCTATAATTAACCGCGGCGCTCGTACCTTAAGAAGCTTCATTATGTACCAGTTACATAAATAACTATTGTTATATATTAAATAAGTAAGTACAAAAATAATGTCAGTGTCAAATTCTAAATACTTTTTACAATGCACTAAAATATACGTCTTATTTTATTGTACATACATACATACCTATACGCCTGTAATCCCAGAGTGGGGTAGGCAGAGCTATAGAATTACCTACAACTTTAAAAACTATTTTATTGAATGCTCGCAATTTTCAGAATTATTTTGACTGGGCACGTGCGACTGTAAGTTACACAGTTTGCAAAAAATATGGCAGAAAGAAACAGTAATTTTGGTCCGATTGAGAGTCGGAGTAAACAAATAATTTTAAACATTTTGAACTCGAACTAATGAAAAATTTAAATTCACCTTACACCGCTGCCCAATTCGTTGAAAAGGCTACAGGTGTTTCTCTCTCGACTATTTATGATAAATCCCCCTCTACTAGTAAGAAAAAGTTACGTACGGTCCGTCGGCAGTAGATGATTTTGATCAAGAAGTCATCAGGAGAACTACCTATATATAATTTCATCTGTCCCATAAGCAATTTCCAACCTCAAAGATGAAAATTTAAATATATGATAGCGATTAAAAGCAAAAAAACAGGTCAAGTGCGAGTCGGACTCGCGCACCGAGGGTTCCGTATGTAAAATAATATGGTTGGAAAACGCAATAGTACTTTCTTCATTTTATTATGTACTTTATTGTCTATGCAATAAGGTCCATTTTGATTAGCCTAAATTTCAACACAGATTTTTAACTCTCTGCGACTGACGTATCAGACACCGCCAAAAAAAAAACTCCGTATAGCCTGTTAATTGGCTGAATGGTGAAGGCCTTAAATTTACTATACAACTTAAAATAATATAAATTTGAAAATTAGAGCAAATAACGCCCTTTTTACAACGTCATACAAAAACCAGTTTAAGCTGACCTCACATTTTAGGGGAAATCAGCGTACAGGGAGATCAAATTATACTGGATTACTGGATTTTTTCGTTAAAAATAGCTTGTTTTTCAACTTTGTATAAATATTGATATTTCTAGCTTCAATGTGTTGAGTTTTGATCTTATATTTAGCGTCAAATAATATTATCCACCTAGATCGGGCTCTTGTCGCACTGTACGCCGTTCCTTGCATAAAGACCCTGTTTTTTTGTGATTTGGTTAAAAATTTACAGATTTCAGATTTTTCCCTATACTTGCAGTAAAAGACGGTGTTACTTGCCAAATTTCATAGTTCTAGGTCAACGGGAAATACTCTATACATTTTGATTCCCTCGAGAGTGTCGAAATACACGTTTTTTGCGACATAAACGGCCGTATCTTTTTTTTACGTAAATTTAGAAGTTTGATTTTTTTCCAGCTTCAAGGGACTGTAGATTTGAGTATATGGTTTAAATTTCAACTCGATACCTCCACGCGTTCCCGAGATAAAGGGTCTTGACAGACGGACAGACGGACGGACGGACGGACGGACAACAAAGTGATCTTATAAGGGTTCCGTTTTTCCCTTTTGAGGTACGGAACCCTAAAAAGGACATACTTATTCCACTTGTTTAGGGTAATCCCATTAAATTAAGATCAAAACTTAAACGGTTTTTCCTTTTCATGCGAACGGTACAACCACTACATATGCAATTCCACGCTCTCGGTAATTCATCTATAATAAAAAATCGTCTTTCTAAATGATAGACGAAGTATACCCGTTTTTTATAAATATCTACGTCATCTTGTCGTTACAAGTAGGTAAGGTTACTTTAGTTTAATAAATTATTTTAAATCTCAATAATACATTTAATCATGAAATGTTTCAAATTAGTTTCTTATAAAAAAAGGCTATTCTTTCAAATAAAAATGTAAAATCAAGTAGTTATTTTTTTTGGTGTATCCCCATTCTGTCCCGGTGATTGTTTATATAAAATTTTAGGAATATTACGGCACTCGTATGATAGTGGTTTTAAATTCGTAATTTTTTTAGTTCTCAAAAATACTCTGGGCCAGTTTGATTCTTTACGAATTCCTTAATTGATAAAATGTTTCTTGGATTTTTTGTTCAAATATGATTGCTAAAAAATATTTTCAATTACTACTTCCCTTGAAGTGTGTTTCGAATGTGTTTATTTTTTAAGGAACTTCATACCTTCATTTTTTTTCTTGATAAATATAAACTAATCATGAACATGTATAATAGAATAGGATCATTTTTGAAGAAGTGGAATGCAAGCGGCAAATCAGCGGATCTGCCTGTCGCCATTCCGAAATGAACCGGAAGTACGGAATACCGGAAAAGGTGCAGCCCATACAAAACTTTTCATCGTACATCTAGTAAATCGTTGTTCCGGTAGCCTAAAAAGGTCTAATTGTTATGGTTTTTTGATATGTTGTGAAGGAAGACATGTCATGGTAACCCAAATTCTAGCTCTTTAGCTTTTTCCGTAATTTTGGAAACACTGACACTTTTTTCGGTTTTATGCCTTTACTGTCGTTAGTAGTATATTATTGGGAGTTTCAAAACACATTTTACATGTTTTGTGTTTTGAAACTCCCAAGGCGTTTTTTGATGAAACGCTCATTTCGAGTTGATCGTTTTTTTAAACGCTAAAATAGGTGTTTTGAAACTCCCAATCGGTTTTGAGGTGTTTTGAAACTCCCAAGGCGTTTTTTGACGAAACGCTCATTTCGAGTTGATCGTTTTTTTAAACGCTTAAATAGGTGTTTTGAAACTCCCAATCGGTTTTGAGGTGTTTTGAAACTCCCAATCGGTTTTGAGGTGTTTTGAAACTCTCAATCGGTTGTATGGTGTTCTGAAACTCCCAATCGGTTTTATGGTTGTAATTTATATCTTTGTGCATTCCTATTTGTAATACTTACTATATTAGAATTATTGTGTTTAGTACTCTATCTTCCAACTGCGCTTCCGTATACGCCCTGTCGAACTCCACTGATGTGGGTTCGAACTCCAACAGGGTTATGTCGGCCAACTCACCATTAATTTATTTTAACTTATCGCAACGTACTCGAGTTATATTCTTCGCATGTAGATTTTGTTACTTGATTATTTCACAGTTCATTTGAGCAAAACTGTTGCTTGTACACCCGACAATTGTCAGTTAATATTTGGTTTTTAATTTGTCAGGTGCACAAGCAACAGAACAAAAGATGTTTTTTGATAATTTCATGTACACAACGCGTCACAGGTCGTCACCAGACACGCTATCGTCGCACAAGCGCCCCACACCGCTACATACGGACTTGGTTTGCTAAAGCGAGTCACATAGCGCACCACACCGTTCGACGGACTTGGTTTGCTATGGTGTTTTCACAACTTGCTGCGAGGTTGATCAAGCCCCACATCAAGAACGGGTCACCTGGGATGCGTTAAGTTCCCAGTGGTCTTATGACCGCATTTTACGTGTTGGTGATTTTAGTCCTCTCACCGAGGTGTGGATCATCCATGCCCACCACCGCATAGGCATAGAATCTCCCTATACATTTTGAGTTGATTTCAGCGGTTAGTAACAAGGGTGATCAGGCCGAGCCACAGGTTGCTGGTGAACCCTACCATTCCGCCGGTCGTTCACGGAAGGTGGGAGCACGTCGGTTACATATTTTATGTTGTATATGTATGAACAAATCTTAAAAACTTCGTTAGCGCGATGTAGACCTGAGCCTGTGATTGGATGGTTTCTGTGACGTGCTCGTAACGCGTTGCAAGAAATTATAAATATAAACTAGTTGCAAGTCAATAAATACGCTGGTCTGATTTGTATTTTCACTAGCACAAATAAAGTCTGCAATTCGTTAAAGTTTAACTTCACATGCTACCTTATTAATATATGTGCATATGTACAATTAGCTGTCCCATCAGAATTAGACACGGCTATTAAGCAGGAATCATGACTACTACTGTAAGGGTTACATTATGTTAAAGATATACGATCAAGCGATTAATAAAATATAAAGCGCACGTAAATCCAACAGCGGCACTAAACTTCAGAGGAATTTACTTTAGTTTCTAAACTTGTTTTGCATAGTAACACTATTGGATTTAACATGGGTAGGGAATTGAATAATTATTGAGAAACAAAGTTGCAAAAACACAAAATTTTATTAAAAAATACAATAATGTAAAATAACGTATACTGTAAAATCTAATAGCTAACGTTACTGAGTCTTCTCACGATTCGGTCAACTAATGATTCCGTAGCACTTAACAATTCATCGTAGTTATCTTCGATGACAAATTGCACTGCCATGAGGTCATCAGCGTCCTGCTGCGATTCAAGGTTTGCAATACTGATCTTAATTAATCGCTTCCCTTTTTTCGCTTTTTTAATTACATGCGAGTTTAATCCAATATCAGTTTTTATTTGCACTGCTCTCTTCTTTATCTTGGGTTTTTTCGGTGAATTTTCTAAAGATGGATTTTGAATTTGATTTATACATCTATTCTGGTATTGCAAATAAGCATCCATATCTTGGGAGTAGCCAAATGGTTCGTCGAATGCCGCAAGGGTTTGAGACGAAAAAGACGGGAACTGTTCGTTGGTATCTTTCACGGAGTCAATGTGTTGAGAAGTCATCATACTCTGCACAATAAGAGAATATAATTAGATTTATATCTACTAGGAAAAAAAACAGTATCAGTATATTAGTAAATAAGTTAGGTACTCACCGTTTAATTCAAGAACTTCAGTCAGTATTATTGTAGGTACGGGATACGAAATAAAACTGCGACTTTCTGAATTGGCGACTAAAGAAGAACTGCGATATTAAACGTATGTATTTATATTTTTCCTTTGCTAAACACGTGCACAGCTCTAATACAGGTTTAAACATGTATTATTGAGCCCTACAAAATATAATATGCTAAACACGAACTTAACTCCAGTACAGGTTTATTCAAGTATTGTTGACAAGTCCTATAAAATAAATCAATCATCGCATTCAGTGTAAATTGAACCTAAATGAAGTCGGCTTCTTTGTTAAACGCCGGTTCCTTTCATTGATGCACCGATTACGACATATTTAACATGATACTTTTGTTTGTACCACAAATGCTTACTTTGCAAATCGACGTCTGAGGTATTAAACCTTTATAAAAACTTTGTTTTGTTCGCATTCCGTAGTACTGTTATTACAAATAGAATGTTATAAATATCTAAATGTTGAGAACTTCTGTGAGTGTTGTAAAGTGCTGAGCGGAAACTTTTTACGTTGTAACGCGTAATTACATTTATTTCTACAAGAAAGCCAGTGTCAATCAGTCGCAAGCTACAACTGCATTAAAATAATGTTCGTAAGTTTTTAATATTTATGTGTTCTGATATGGTTTTATTGATTATTAATTAAATAAATCGTATACAATATTCCATGTTCTTTTTTTTACAGGTCTGATACGGAATACTCTGAAGTGAAAGTCTCCAAGAAGACTCGTCCATATTCGGAGCTTCAAGATCCTGCTCCAATTTCAAGGTAATTAATTAATATCTAAGGTGCTGTGTGTTAGGAGTGCATTGTCGCGGTGTAATTATTATGTTTTGTGTTTTAAAGGTCTACGAAGCCGAAGGTGGTAAAAAAGAAAACCCCGCTGCCCAAATCAGGAGACGAAGCCTCAATACCTCGGTAATTCAATTTTAAACAAGTATTACCTGAATACTTTTTAAAGTGCTTTATTATATTATGGAACTTCTGTTTTATAGGTCAAAGAAGTCGAAGCTGTCAAAAAGAAAATTTCCGCCGACTGAATCTGAAGACGAAGCACCGACTCCACGGTAAGTAAGATATGTATTTATTTCAGTAAATGGTAATTTTAAAAATAAATTTAAATAGGTACTTAGCTCTGCACATGTTTGTTCCGTTTATTATTATTTATTTATTTTGATCGATTTACAGCTCAAAAAAGTTGGCGCAGACAAGTCTGCTAGAGCAGCTCAACGGTCCTGCAGGCGGCTGGATAATCGACTCCGACAGTGAAGATGGTGACTGGCGTGCTCGCAAACCCGAACCAGTGCTGCTGCCGTCAGTATTGATAAGGCAAGTTCCCGGGGGCAGGGTGCGTCGAACTGCACAATTATCAGGCGACCTTTTTCTTGAGTTAAAGTTATACAATGTGGCTGACATAAAAAGCATTTCGCCAAAAGATCGATGGGAGAAAGCTCTAGTTAATTTAAAAATACAGTTAGATGTTAATTCGTCAGAGGTGTCAGATATTAATAAAGTGCTTAAATTATGTAAGGACTATTTCGCTGAAGATGGAACGTTCTATCGCGATTTAAAATAATATTTCTAGTATTACTTACCTATGTTTGTAATATTTGCCAGTACTTTTAATCTACTATTCTTAAAAGTTAGTTGTAATTCTATGTCTTGTTGAGTTGAAATTAAATAATGCGGCTTACATAAAAAGCATTTCGCCAAAAGATTGATGAGAGAGATCTCTAGTTAATTTAAAAATACAGTTAGATGTTAATTCGTCAGAGGTGTCAGATATTAATAAAGTGCTAAAATTATGTACAAGGACTATTTCGCTGAAGATGGAACGTTCTATCGCGATTTAAAATAATAATTCTAGTATTAGTTACCTCTGTTTGTAATATTTGCCAGCACTTTTAAAATAGTATTCTTAAAAATAAAAAAATAAAATGAGTTGTAATTCTATGTTTTGTTGAGTTGAAATTAAATAATGTGGCTGACTTAAAACTATTGTGACAAAAGATCTATAGGAGAAAGCTGTAGTTAATTTAAAATTTCACCGAGCGTTATATTGTTACTAAAAAAATTAAATCTCGCGATACCTTTGTTTATCTTAATTTCTAGCACTTTTCATCTACTATTCTTAAAAAACAAATATGAGTTGTAAATCAATATTTTGTTCTGTTTGCGAAACATCTGTTCCTAGTCGAGCTTTTTCTGCTCATTTACGAAGTATTGTGCATAAAAATAATATTTCTATTGATAACGGTGAAGGCGTTGAAAAAATAGCTTCAGCTTTTAGAAGTAGGATAGCATCTTACCGTGTGCGGGGGCGTGAAGGCGGGCCAGACCAGGTTTGTGCACCAGCCGAGTTTATACGTAGCCTTCGCGACAGTGTTCGTAAAATTTTGGAAGCAAGACAATCAGTGTTTAATACTATCAAAGTCAATTTTGAATTATTTGCTGAATTTTCTTTACTTAAAAACGATACTTGCGACGTAAAATCTTTTGCAACGAAAAATATAGTTATACATCAGAACTATGATTTTAATGAAATATTTTTAAATCTTTTACAATGTATTTGTGGAAAAATTGATGAGTTTCAAGACAGGGATAGTGGTTGGGCTTTTATGCGTAATTTATACCTAGAGGTAAACATCAGTAAATATAACCCACTGAGAGCATCAGGATTCATTGATTTGCCTAAAAATATAAAACTAAAACGGGCGTGCATCAATATACAAAATAAAGATGTTTTTTGCTTTTTGTGGTGTGTGATGGCTGCTTTATTTCCAGCTAAAAATAATGTGCATAGGGTATCTTCATATCCCCATTATGAAGGTGTTCTTAATAGCAAGGACATGACTTTTCCTGTGGGATTATCTGACATAAAAATATTCGAAAAAAACAATCAACGTATTAGTATTAATGTGTACGCACTCAAAAATAAATCTGAAATCGTAGGTCCACTTTACAAAACCACATGTCGGAAGCAACATCATATTAACCTTTTAATGTTAGAAAACGGTCGTCAAACACATTACTGTCTTATAAAAGATTTAAGTCGCCTGCTTAAACTTCAATTTACAAAACATAACGGGAAAATATTTTTTTGCGATGAATGTATGATATTTTTTAATAGTCAAGACAAATTTAATGCTCACGTATGCGGGGGCGTAAAGACAATTTTACCTAATCGGGGTGCGCATATTGAATTTAAAAATTTTGAGCGGATGCAAAATATGCCTTTTATAATTTATGCAGACTTTGAATCCTTATTGCAACCAAATACGGATGAAAAACTTAGTTCGAAATGTACTACAACATTGCAGGAACACATACCAGCTGCATTTGCGTACTACATTGTTAGTTCATACGACAGCTCCCTAAACAAATTTGTGTCTTATCGTGGAAAAGACTGCGTAGAAAAATTTCTCGAATATCTGCAAAAAGATGTACATAGAATAAATAAAATATATTCTGACCCGAAGCCAATAACTATTACAGAGACAGAAGAAAATGATTTTTTGAACTCTCAATATTGTTTTCTTTGTCGCAAGTTATTACTCGGCGATTCCGTGAGAGATCATTGCCATTTGACAGGACGCTATAGAGGGGCAGCCCATTCTTATTGTAATATTCGGTACCGCCTACCAACATTTGTGCCAGTATTTTTTCACAACTTATCAGGGTACGACAGTCATTTGTTTATACGTCAATTGGGTGAACTTCCTGGTCAAGTCAAAGTTATTGCAAAAAACAAAGAAAATTACATATCATTTACGAAATTTTTCATTACAAGTCGAAATGAATATATGCCCGTTCGTTTTGTAGATTCATTCAAATTTTTAGGAGCAAGTTTGGAAGAACTTGTTAGCACCTTAAATGAAGAAGACTTTATTCATCTCTCACATTTTTTTCCTTTAAAAGAGCATTTCGATTTATTGAAACGAAAGGGCGTCTATCCATACGAGTATATGTCTAGTTGGAGTCGATATGAAGAGCAATGTTTACCTCAGCCACATTATTTTTACAACTCATTAACAAATGAGATTATATCCAAATATGATTATGAACATGCCGAGCTTGTATGGAAATCATTCAATATTAATACTTTAGGAGAATACACCGATCTTTACCTTAAATCAGATGTATTATTACTAACTGACATATTTGAAAAGTTTCGTCAAACTTGTAAAGTCAATTATAGATTAGACCCTGCTTTTTATCTAACTGCCCCAAGTTTAAGTTTTGATGCCATGTTACTTATAACTGGTGTGAAGTTGCAACTCATTGATGACCTTGAAATAATTAGAATGATTCAAAAAGGTATTCGTGGGGGTGTATGTTTATGTTCTACTCGATATGCAAAGGCAAATAATAAATACATGCCAAACTTTGATTCCAGTAATCCAAGCAGTTTCTTATTCTACATAGACTGTAATAATCTATACGGTTATGCAATGTGTGGCAATTTACCTTATGATGATTTCAAATTATTACCACGGGATAAAATTAATGTACTCGATATCCTACAAACACCTGATGATTCGGATTATGGTTATATTTTGGAAGTGGATTTAGAATATCCAGAACATTTGCATGACTTGCATAATGACATTCCATTCTGTCCTCAAAAATTCACACCGCCTGGTTCAAAGCAACCTAAACTTATCCCAAATTTATATGATAAATACGAGTATGTCATCCATTATGTGCATTTAAAAACATGTATAAAGCATGGCTTGGTATTGAAAAACGTACATAGAGTAATCAAATTTAAACAAGGTCCATTTTTAAAACAATACATAGACTTAAATACAAAGTTAAGACAAAAAGCTAAATCCGTGTTTGAGCAAAATTCGTGCAAACTTGCAAACAATGCTATATTTGGAAAAACGTTGGAAGACGCTGAAAAAAGGTTAAATGTTCTGTTAGTTAATGCGTGGAGTGATAATAGAAATAAAACAAAAAAGAAATACACAGCAGAGCATCTAACAGGTAGACCTAATTTTCATAGTTCTACCGTTTTTAGTGAAAATTTTGTCGCCATACAAATGAAACCGGAATCGGTAACTCTTGACCGGCCAATTTACATTGGATTTACTGTTTTGGAAATATCGAAAACTCATATGTACGATTTTCACTATTCTGTCATGAAACCTTTTTATGGATCTAATTTAAGTTTATGTTATACCGATACAGATTCTTTTTTGTATTCCATAAATACAGAAGATTTGTATGTAGATATAAAACGAAATTTTCAACATTATTTTGATACAAGTAATTATTCTGTCAGTAACGCATACGGTATAACTCTTAAACATAAAAAAGTACCCGGTTTATTTAAAGATGAACTTGGTGGAGAAATAATAAACGAGTTCGTTGGCCTTAGGTCTAAATTATATTGTATAAAAACAGAAAACAAACAACTGAAAAAGGCTAAAGGCACAAAGAGACATGTATTGCGCGGTGTGGATTTTGAGGAATATAAAAAAGTACTATTAAATAAGGAGCGGATAAGAAAACGCAATATTGTATTTAAATCTTTAAAACATGTTATTTTTACTCAGTCCTTGAATAAAGTAGCACTGTCGTCAAATGATGACAAACGCGTTATACTAGATAATCAAGTCTCGACGTTGTCTTGGGGTCATCAATCTTTGTTTTAATATTAAAGTTAAAATTAGATTTAAGATGCTATGTTATAAACAAAGGTGTGGTAATTAATAAATAAATGTTATTTCCTATGAATCTGGTTTTATTTTACTTCTAAACCTTTTGTAACCCCATTGGGTCCAATTCGAACTTTAAAATTTAAGTGCCCATGAAATAACAAATAGTTGTCATTATCATTGTTATTTTAAACTTTTACAGGCACTTAAATTTGTAGTTTTCGGATCGGACACTCTATCTTATCATATGTAGGTAGGTATATAAAGGGAAATAATTATGAAATAAAAATATGCTTTACAGTTATAATATTTATTGTACTTTATTTTCAGAATACCATTTTTTAATACATAAAACATTTTTTAACGCACAAGATTTTTTATGCGTTGAACAACTATAACTACTCTGGTCCTTACAATATTTTTGATACATAGATTCAAATTTAGGCAAACCGTTACAACCCAAGTCAATTACGGTACAGTTACTACACAAATCTTTAATCCATTTAACTTTTTCTAACCCTTTTACATATATTTTCTTGTTTTCCAAAAAACAGCGTATCATTCTTTTAAATTCTCTATAATCAACAAAGCCCTCATGCCATGAAATACCTAGGTTTTTCTCTATCCATCTTACTTGTCTTTTTTCGCTTTCCATTAACGTCGAAAACTTATATGGAGGTTTTATTGAAAATACCTGTGTGTATTCATTTGTACTGTATGCAAATTCCTTAATAATAAATTCATTCTTATACGATTTAAATCCCTGAAGATCCACGAACAAACAATCTGAATTCATGATATTTTTCGTGTAATGTTGCTTAACGGTTTGTATTCTACAATACTATCATTCAGAATTAAACAGTACGCTGCAGTATTATCAGGTATATCCTGTTCACACTCTAATTCTACTCGTACGTCTATGGCGCCTGTTTTTAAGGTTTCGTTTTGACGGGAACAATCGATTACAAACAGAGCAGCTTTCTCTTTAAATTCTTGCGGACTCAACAATGGTGTTTGACCACGGTTATAATAAGACTGCTGGAATTTAGCGTACTGTTCGTATAATAAAGCATACTTTTCAGCTGCAAAACTAACATTTAAACTTTCATACGGAAAATAGTTTGAATTTAAAAAAACTTTGACGTCTCTCAAATGACAGTGATCAAACCGTGTTATATCTTTGTTAGCCATATTCTTTCTATCCGTTTTCAATCCAATTATAACGAATCGCGGTTTTTCAATTTGAGATGAAGTTTTGATTGACCAAGAATGTTTTGATGTTTTAGGTAAAAGTGGATACTCATAAAGATCCCAGTTCCTAAATGCCATTTGAATAGCGCGATCTTTTTCTAAGCATTTGAGTAAATTTAATCTTTCCCTATCAGAAACTTTAATATGTGGCATACGCCATACTATTTTAGATATAGTAATGTTATCTATGTATTCATTGGTGTTCAATTTAACACTATTTATATTACTATTGGATCGTAGAAGAATAAGTTCATGCCTACAGTTAATAATTATTTTCTTATAATCCTCTGCGAAACCAAGAATCTTATCTAAAGGAATAGATACAGAAAATGATCCATGTGTAATTTTAGTACCATTAACATTCCATCCCCATAACTGTGACATAGACGATTCGATTTCATTCATGGATACAAGAGATTTCATCGTTGTTGTAACTCCAGCGTTTTTAATTTTATCTATTTCGATCCCGTTCAGTTCATATCGAATATCTTGAAACAAGTGAAGTATAGGGTTATTCGTAAATTGTACACTGTTCACCGGCGTCTTTGTCTCTCTATTGAATACTGCAACATCGCCTTCTACATAGAGAGTACTCGCCGATGGCAATACGTAAAGATCTTGTTGGTTAATAGGTATACGAATTTCATCGTTCAAATTAAAACTTGTTATGTATGGTTTATATGAATGATATTCAAAACTTTCAATCGTGTTATCAAAGCTTAAAGAATCTGTTAAATTTAATATACTCATTTTAACAATCCAATGTTTTTTAAAAATTGTTTATTTTCTTCTGTTAGCTTTGTAATTGGTTCTTTAGGTCTTCTTTTCTTGATAGTACAATGAGTACTAGTACGTTTGTCGCGCGAGACTACACTTTTATTGAAATTTATCATTTTTTTCGAAGATGTAAATAAATTTGAATCTCTTCACCTCGCAAATTAACTAAATTATCGTTTACATCCAATATTCTTATTTTGAGAGAGCTTAAGCTGTTTTGTGTAACAGGAAAGTAGATTACGTTTTTAGGTATTTCTATAATTCGATAACCAGGTGGAACATTAGGTACAAACTCGTGAATTATATGGCTCGGTTTACCGTTAACAAATGATCCACTCACTATGTCACATTCAACCCGCACTATAGTTGTTGATAGAATGGAAACAGGAAAAGGGGAATCTGTTAATATATTAGCTTGAATAGTTTCTTCTCCAAAACCTAACAACTTTCCAATCGAATTTTCTTTATTGAAGTAGATGTTTTTAGAACACAATATAGACGTCTTCAATGTGTTATTGTTACATGTCAGTGAAAATGTACATCCTTGCAGGTGTCGTTTAAGGTAATCATCAAGGTCTTGAAGTTCATATGACCCCTCTGGAATTTCTACTTCTTCATTTTTACCATAATAAAATGTATTATTTCTGTAATCTATATTCGGTATCGAGTTAAAAGTTGACATGTACAGCAACCCACATTCATATTCACCATCGAGTTGAAAAGCTGGTGAATAATTAGTGATCAAGGCAGAAGAGGTTCCGGTTATAGACAAAGTGAAAGACATCATGAAAATGATATGGTTTTTATTGTACAGAGATATTTAAACGTTTACTCCAAAACTGTTTTAAATATTTCAAACATAAATGTCCGCAATTTACAGTGTTAAACTTTTGATAAGTGAGGTAATTGTATGAAATAACATGATTCTTTAAATAATTTATTAATTCTAACGGTGGTTTCAGATCACCAAAACTATTAAAATATTCACAGTAATTGTTGTCCTTGACATAGGCTACCCAGTGAGTCCCGCGGTTTTCAGAACTATCTAAATTTATGATTGCACATTCTACTCTTTTTGGTCGTTTTGGCAAACTATCTCTCATATAAACACCGCGAAAATAAGGTATATCTTTTGAATACTTTAAAATATCAATATTTGTAAGAGCTCGTCTAGGTAACCTTTTATTTAGTTTTTTGAACTTTTTAAACACAATCCTTTACCGTTCTTATACGGTTTTATATGTAAACCTTTTCCTAATGCTATAGATTCCATCATTTTGTTATGGCGTTCTGATTCGGCTAAGTTTTTCTTCGCAGCTTTGTAATCTCCAACAGCTTTAGCAATCCCAGCAGCTCCTCCTGCCAAAGATCCTAATGCAGAAAGTCCAGCAAAAATAGGTATCAGTGGTAAAATACCTCCAGTTTTTGGGATCGGTATTAAACGAGGAACTCGTAATTTACTCGTATTGTTATTACGGAATACTTTAATTGCAGCTGCAAAAGCTTGATTAATTGCAGTGCCTTTATTTTTAGATTTGTTTTTCTTTAATTCAGCACGTATCTTAGATACAAACTGTTTAAATGTTTTTATCCCCGCGCCGATTTTTATTTTAGATTTCATTAGTTTGCTAACTAGCCATGAAGCAAGTTTTTCCCCTTTACCAGCATCATTCGCTTTCAGTCTTTGTTTAGCCATTTTATAAAGTTCTAAATCTGCATGTTGACGATCTGCCAGGTTAGAATATTTATCATAGGCTATGTCGTGTTGCATACATGCGTTGTCTAGCTCATTAATTCCCTTATCACCTCTTAGCAAACGTTTATGCAACTTTGTGCCTGGTCCACAATAATTGTAGCCGGGTAAGTGTAGTTCAATTGGTAAGTGATTAATAGCACTGTTTAAAAGTCCTCTCCCTTTCATATCCAAAATATTAATGACGATTTTTAATACAATAAAGTTAATAAATATGCTCATACAATGGCATTTCTACCAATCCAGCTATTTTCGCTATCATTAAGCCCTAACCACTTTACATACAATTTTTCCCCCTTCTTTTTGATCACCTTTTCTATGAGGTAAACATCAGGATATTTCGTTTTCTGAAGTTCTTGTTCGTAAAATGACCCAAGTATTGTATTTTTTCGTTGATCTTCAATAAGGTAAGTAACTGGGCGAGTGCGATTTACATGTTTAATAGTAAATATTTCAGTTGACCAATTCGGTGTATAACCTTTATGAAAGGCGCTTTTATACTTGCTTATGCGTACGCAATCTCCTATGTTAAATTTATTTGATTGATTACCTAGATTGGATTGCACGTTTTGGATGTTTTTCTTTACTTGCGACTCATTATCAAAATTTACATCAATTGGTTGAAATTTTGTTGTACGATGCATAGTTTGATTGTAGGATTTAACTATATCATTTAAAGGTTTTCCAACCCATTTATAATTTCCTATTAAACTAAAATGTTTGTAAAGTTTAGTTTTGAGCGTTTTTATTAACCTTTCAACAATAGATGCTTTTTTAATTGAATACGTAGAATAATGATTTATTTTTAATTTTTTTACATAGCAATCGAATTCATTATTATAAAACTCTTTCCCTAAGTCTGTCTGTAAGTTTATCGGTACTCGTTTAGATGCTTTAATAATTTGTTCGAAAGCATTTTTAATTTCTGTTTTCGTTTTAGATTTTGTTGGAATACACCACGCGTACTTTGAAAAGGCGTCAATTACAACCAAAATGTATTTATATCCTCTATTTATCTTATGCAAATTTTGTAAGTCAATCAAATCCGCTTGCCACAAATCATCAATTCCTTTTAATAAAACTGCTCGTCGCTTAAAGTTTTTTCGAGCTGATCTGTGTATCTCGTTCACGACTTGCTGCTTTGCCATCGTTTAATTTGGTGAAAATGTCGTCTGTTTCCTTTTTTGTATAAAAGTTCAATTTCAACTGATTTGCAAGCTGATGAATTTGTGAATTTATAGTGTCAAACAAAGAATCTAGATACTTCTTCTCATAAAGGTTCTGAACGAGCTGATCAACATACTGCTTATTAACGGCATCATTAGGCGACAATGGATGCGCAAGCCCCTTTAATCTCAATGACTGTAAATCGAAATGCCCATCATCTGATCTGAGTAAAGCATTATTTTTAAGTTCAGAAACTTCAGATACACGCAGGCGTTTATGAAGATGATGACCAAATTTATCTATATTCATTTTATGATATATTTGTACGTCAAAAGTTCTGCCTCGACTAACGATAATAGTACAGTAACTGATTTATATATTAGCATTGTTAACTAATCCCGCTTCTTGCAATTCTTCAATAATAGATATGATTTCATTATCTAATCCTGTATTACCAGCTTCACGGGAAGCTATAAGTAATTTTAATCTATCTACTAATTCGTTTGGGTCATCCCAATATACATAAGACACTTTATTTTTAACTCTTTTCATTGTTGGTAATCCATCACCACTTACTGTTCGTTCTTTAGCTAATTTAAAAAGCGGTCTTATTACATGTAAATATTTTATACCTTTGTTGCTTTTTATTGGTTTATTAGCATTAAAATCTCTTCTATGTGCATTAGTCTCTAATAATAAGATTTTGTAATTACGTTTATCGTCCTCAGTTACAATATCTAAATCCGGTATTTTCTTATATAGCAATTCGTTTAAACCTGGTGTTAAATTGTAAGTACGACCATTTACTTTGATTTTATTGTTACTGGTGTATACTGGATAAGTTCCTAGCATTAGCTTGTCCCGTTCCGTTCGTATACCAAATGGAATGTTTATGTTCGTGGTATATTGCTTTTGAAATGCAGGATCTTCGCGAGGAGATGCATAAGAATCAGATGTCTTAAATGAAATATCATTTGCTGAATCCTGATCAATCATATTTTCACTATCCACACCATCACTTACATCACTTTCATCGTCGTTTGATGTCTCATTCCCATCATCTTCATTATAAAGACTAGATTGAGAAGAGTTCCTCACAACAGTAAGATCATTAATAGTTTGCTTCTTCTCTTCACTAGGACTAAATTTAAATCTTTTTGCCAACTTTCTCCATTGTGGAACATTATTATCTACGTTCGTATCGTAAGTGTTTATGTAATTACTGTCGTCATTTTTTGCTATTTCATTAAGCGGATCTGTTATTGGTTTCAATACTGATTCCAACATCATATCATTATCAGTTTTCATATTACGAATCAGTCTAACCTTCTTTTTAACGGCTTCGACAGATTTAATTACTTTTTCTTTCAAAGTTTTCTCGTCATTCATTTCAAGGTTCATGTCTGATCATGATGGTTTCCTATGAAGCAATAAATGTTTCGTAACATTGCATTACGTATTATAGTTAATCCATAATGATAAATGTGTCAAAGCCCATTCTATAACATCCTGAATTACGCCTACAATCTTTATTTATAACCAAGTAATTATATGGTAGTTTCCATACTTTAGCACACATTTCTCGAAACTGTGACCAAGACATATCGCTTCCAACGTGTTCATCATAAACATGACGTAAATTCATATCATCCTGTTTAAATAGAATTATTAAGTTAGCATTGTCTCTTATTAATTGTTTAGGAATTTTACTATAAGTTTGATTAAGGTAGAAGCTATCAATATTTTTATGACGTCCCATTGCAAAGTAATCCCTTATGTTGTTTTGATTTTCACATGCAACATCATCAAATATAATAATTGAGTTAATCTTAGCTTCATGTGGACTGAGTATTTCTTCATTTTGTTGATATTTTTGAAATTTAACTGTGGGAACTAACGCTAATACTGTTTCCAAAAATCGATACATGGGTTGGAAAAGAGTTTTTGAGTAAACATAAAGGTTTTCAAAACGTAGCCCCCGTTCATGCAGTAAAAGACCAACAATTAAATTGGTTTTTCCACAGTTAGAAGGACCACAAATTATACTTCGAATTGTGTTCGGTAAAAGTTCTCCATGACGTGAATTGCAATCGTTGCGAACTGGACAAACGACTTCCAATTGTAAGTTTTGAGGTTGTCTCACAAACTTCATATTTTCTAAAAATAAACGTTATATCAAGTACTACGTGTTGTAAGCTTGAATGCTTTGTACCCAATGCGCCTACACCTTCAAGATATTAAGTAGTTATATGTGAATATGGAGTTTCAGAACAAGAATGTGTTTTTGAAACCGTATGAACTTCTTAAATAATGAGCGTTTAAAAAAACGTCTGAATGGAAATGAGCGTTTCGTCAAAAAACGCCTTGGGAGTTTCAAAACACCTCAAAACCGATTGGGAGTTTCAAAACACCTATTTTAGCGTTTAAAAAAACGATCAACTCGAAATGAGCGTTTCATCAAAAAACGCCTTGGGAGTTTCAAAACACAAAACATGTAAAATGTGTTTTGAAACTCCCAATAATATACTACT